>CM040124.1:340939634-341368089 GCA_022559845.1 Amorphophallus konjac
TTTAAAATGATATTTATGTATGATAAAATTATCTTATTATTATTAATTTATTATTATTTATTATTTTATTAAAAATATTTTTAAAATTTAAAATTTTAAATGAGCATATATGTCAATTGTGAAGAGTGAATATCAATAGAATATTATAAAATTTTAAGGTCAATTTATTTAAACATGTTATTATCTTTTTTTACTTATATAGTTACGTAATCATGATTCATGAGTAATAATTATATATATATGTTATTTTATTTTAATCATTATATCTTATTTCTTATTGTATTGGGTTATAAAATTAGGTCCGATCATATATCAATATTATGATGACGTCACGATTTAAATCGGTTCAATTAAACGATCTAATCAATTCGAATCGAACTAACTTATTGACCGATTTAGACATCGATTCGATTCTGATAACGTTAATATTTTAACGGGAGAACTCGTAAACTATGTGTGCCATCGTGGATGTGTATGTAGTACACGACAGGTAAGATTTAGTTTGCATTGGGTATCCCATGTGGAAACAAAGGAGAGGATTAATTAGATAACTACGGCAGTGGTCAAATTAGGACGAAGTTTAAAGATTAAGTAGTGATGGTATGGTCATGTGAGCATGCGTGACATGAGTGTGAGAAAAGGAGACACATGGGCTGTGGAAGATGGATAAATAACATTTTTATGGCAGTGTCTTGTGGTCAAGGACAGATCATAGTTCGTCGACTCGGTCTGATTCGGGCGTGCCGTATCGGATCTGAGAAAACTCGGTACATTATGGATCACCCTCAGGATCGGCCGAGTCGGACTGAGTCACAGTGTGAGAGGGAGAGAGAGGAGGGGGAGAGGGAGAGAGAGGGTCGAGTCTGTCCGAATCGATTGCGACTCGGACGTATCATATCAGATCAGGAGGATCTCGATCCGATACAGATCAACGAGTCGACGAATCCTAGAACATATTAAGTAGCCGTGCCAAAGGTCAGTGTCTGTCGTGAATGCTTTGGGGGGGATGGATGAAAAAAAAATTCGTTGGGAGGCAACTTCGGAGGGATGCACATGTCTATGTCTTTTAAGCGGGTCTAATTTGATTTATGTCTATTTATAATTAAATTACGATTTTTGTATGTGAAGTGTTAATTTATGAAATTTTTATGTCTGCATGTTTTTAAGTGGGTCTAATTTGATTTGTATGTATCTACTTATACTTAGTGTTTATGAAAAAGGTTTTTCTATTAATTAAAGGCAACAGGCGAAGAGTTCTTTTACCAAAGTCCCCACTTTTTTCATATAAATGGAGTTTGTAGACAAATATCACCGAGGGAAATCAGGTTTTCACAGGACGGTAGGTTACTGTTCCTCGTCAAACAAATCTCAAAAGTGGACGGATGGGACATTTTTTAGTCTGTACAGTTATAGTTATACTCTCGTGATAGTTTCGATTAATTTAACTTGAGTTAAAGTGCGAGTTAAGAGATGAAATTACTAACCTATCATTTGACTCTCTCTCTCTCTCTCTCTCTCTCTCACACACACACACACACACACACACAGAGATGGAAATCCTAGGGTTGAAGAGGGGGCGGACAAAAGAGAGGGTTGAAGGGTGTCATCGGCGTGAGGTGCTAGGAGGCATGACGACGATCGACATGGGAGCCGGCAGGGTGTTGATGGCGTGGGGCTCCTCTTCCGAAATGAAAGAGAGACCAGCGCCACGACCGAGGAGGGGGGCGGAAGGAGGTTCCAAAGTGCGGGGGCTATGTGGAAAGGGAGGGAGAGGGGTGGCATCACCCTTCTATGTGTGTGTGTGCTCTCAGATATTTTGGATATTTCATATTTTTCGTTGAATATTCTTTAGAATATTCGCCCAGTATGGATGACAGTAAATCGTACTATTTGACGTGTTTGGAAGATATTTTTGACAGTACGTTGAAATAAGAGATATATTTGACATAATCGGAATTTACATATATATTTATGTTAAAAACTTTAATAAAACCTCAATAAATAAGATTGTACCATTATTTATATTTAATTTATTTTTTGATAATGGAGAATCTAGCGGAGTGATACGGAGAGCTGAACGATTATCCGGTCACCCGAGTTCGAGTCTCACCCTACGAATCAAGTCACCCTTTTTTGTACCGCCGCCATAAAATTTCAGACTTACATCACTCGAGGATTAAATGTGAGCCAGGTAATCTCCCCCCGGAGATCGATCTCTGAATCCCTCCTATGAAAAGGAAAACCTTTTCCACCGAATAACTCGAGGTCCTCTCATTGTTTATATTTAATTCACTTTAGACATGTACATGTATGCCGAGAACCATCACCGCATGAATGCGTTTGCTGTGGATTGACGTCGGGGGAGTGACCCACCCACTCATTTGGTGCTATTGAAAGGCAGCATCCACATATGGGATGGTCCTCCAACGATTGCTTTCCGTAGATTCGCGTCTTCTGTCGCTCAAACAAAGGCTTTTGGATCACACGCTAGCCGGACGTTTATAATCTTTTCAAGAGTCCATCCACTTACCTAATGGCATTATTGATGCCACTATTGCAATATTAATGGCATTCATATGACAGATGCCATTATTGCAATATGAAAATAGCATGTTAAACTTTGTGTCACACGAGTCATTCCTCCATGTGTAAGGCATCTTTATAAGCATATCTGTTATCTTTGACACAACTTGGAATTTTCTTATTTAAAAATTTTGTTTTAGATACAAGTCAGTCGGATTAGAAGTTGAAATGGCTGACTCCTAACTTTAATCCTAAAATTGGAGGGTAGTGGGAGATGGGTTTCTTCGCTCTTTTATCTTCTTTGATGATTCTGGTGGAACTATATATGCCATCCCAATTTCCCCATCTTAATCACACATCAAATAAAAGTATTAACGTCGTGGGCATCCTCTCATGGCTGTTAGGTTCATGTCCTTCGACGGAAGGTGTTATAGGGGAAGACCTGACTTAAACTTGACTTCTTTGACTTGTCGTGACGAAGAGTGTTTGAGTCGATGTCATTCATCTCCTTCGTACGATTGAAAAAAATTTGAAAAAATTTCTTATATATATATTTTCAAATAACAATGATTCATGTGAATCACACTTGGCATTCCCTCGTATTAACATGATTGTCCCTGTGTTACTACGTTTGCACCGTGCGCCAAAACAAGCGTACACACACACAATCCTACTTTTGTGGTGTCTTAACCATTGATTCAATCTTAGGATGAAGACGGTAATCTATTCAAAGTTTAAGATAGAATTTTTTTTTCTTTTTTGTGATAGACACCCGCCGAATTAGAAAATCTCAAGTCACGCATTTCTTGAAGATTGAACACGCAATCAAATAAACACTCTTAAGAGGTGAACCGAATCTAAGATCTCCTATTTCTGCCATTCGACCTACTTTGAATCCTATTAAGGCCGGTTTGGTAATCGAACTGTCGACTGGATGTCGGGTTCGATGAGAGAGAAACGAGAGGGGGTCCCACTCTCTCCCTCACACAATGGGCGTTATCCGAGCGCGGGCGACGTGTTCGACCTCTTGGGGTCGAACACGGCGTCCGCGTTCGAATAACAAAGAGGATATTAAAGACATGATGCCGTCAGATTTATTCATTATGTCGTCGTCATTCCTTCTAACACCAACAGTGAATCGGTGAAATTAGTTGTTGCAAGTCCCTTTTTTTTTGCTCTTGAAATATATGGTTGTTGGGAATAGGATGGTGATGAAACAATCAGTGATTGGATTTGTTTCTTTATATTATGAGTTGTTTGGTTGCATTTTTTTTATTTTTTATTTCTCTCAAAATAAAAATTTGAAAAAGAGAAATCCACTCGTACACATTTGACAAACTCTCTCTCATTTTTTAGGGTGATTCTCCCCCAAAATAAAAACATGTTCGGAGCAGTTTTTTTTAAGAAAGATTCGCGCATGACATCTCCCTCCTTCGTCGATTTCACGTGAGCGCCGACTTCTCGCTTTGTTCTTTGCTCACGACACCTCACTCTTCCTTGTCATGACTTCACTGAGGCGAACTTGGGACTCACAGTGACATCGACCTCAATCACGCTCGTAGAAGCTCTCCCACAGGGTACACCGCCGGTAGGAAGAGGATCACCGGCCTACCCTTACCCCAACCTTCCTACGCACCCGGCACCCAGTCGGCTGGCCCCCCTCTCCCTCCCCCTTCTTGTCCTCCCTGCCCACCCGATCTTTAAAGCCCCGCCGACCCGCATATCCGGCGGCCCGCCTTTGTTCCTGTATGCCCCCGTACAACACCCCGTCGGAAGGCCATCCCTCTTGATCCTTCCCACACATTCGGGGTAGGGATGTCAATGGATCGAGTTCGTCTCGGATAGACCAAACCATATCTATCCGTAAAATTTTACTAATACCATACTTGAATAGTACCATATTATTTTCACAGGTATGGATACGAGTATATCCGTCACGAGTATGAATATATCTGCAGATATCCGTATCCGTCCATAAAACATGAGTCCACATTCACATCCAAAGAAATATGAGATTTATGAGAATTAAAAAAAAGAAATTCGGTCAATCTTTCCTTTCTAAGTAATTTTTATGTTTTATAAAAACGTCCTTATAATTTTAGCAAGAAGTCTAAACTCACAAACTCAACAAGACGGGTAACGGATTGAATTCATGTCAAAATCATAGACCTAACATGCACAATAAATTATTAAGAGCGAGTTCGGATCGGATACAGATTTGGGTGCACTAAATCCATACCCTATCCGAATATGAAACGAGTATTTTAAACGTATCTGAACCCGAATCCATATCCATTTATTCGGGTATTATCCGACCCATCACGAGTCAGATAATACGGATAATCGGATTTACGGATATTTTTTAACATCCCTAATTCGGGGTCACATTCCCAGTCGTCCAGCCGGCGTCCGACTCTCCACTGTCTGACCCTCCCCTCTTGGCATCCGACCCTTCCTACCGTCTTGTGTACGGTCCCTGCAGTCCCACCCTCCTCTCTCCCTCCTCCTTCCCCTCCTCTTCTCTCTCTCTCTCTCTCTCAATAAGAAAATGCTCATAGTCGCATGAGAGGAAGGAGACATGTTCAATCTGGATTTTTGTTCTTCTGCCCCCGTAGAGGTTAGCTTTTGGGTTGGGGAATCATGGGTCTTCTTGAGCAAGTGGGTGTTCTTGAACAAATGGACTTCTGTTACTTATGATGTAAGACTGAACCCCTCTCTTTCTTGAGCTTGAATGTTGGTATTTGGGTTGGGGAATCATTGGACTTCTTGGTCTTTCTTTGCTTAGTGGGTTTTTTCTAAACCTGTATAAGCATTGTACTATATAATAGCTCCGTGGGTTGTGATCCAGTTCTGTTCACTTGAACAAAAAGCATACCACTCAGTTCTCCTCATTTGATCAATCCAGTTCTGCTCACTTAAACAAAAAGCATATCATCCTAGATTCCCAATCCAGCTGACATAAGTTGTGCTGTCGTGTTTGTAACTCTAAACTCTGTGTTTGTGTATTTGTAGTTATATGTTTGTAACTCTCTGTTCGCGTATTTGTAATTAGCAAGGCATAAAATTATATATATAAATTCATGTATATTTGTTGCTTTAGCCAATTATTGCATTGTCAATGAAATATCTTGTTTTGTTTTCCCTTTGACTTGAACCTCTTGCATTTCCACTTTTGTAGAGAATCACGTGATAGAAATCTTCTTATCATTTTAATAGAAAAAAGAGAGTAATGTCTGCCAAATAAAATCTGCCTAAATTTTAAGAATTATGTCATTTTTGTCAAATACGTAGTTAATTATTCTTATCAATTTTAGAATCTAAGTTAAAAATTAACATAACATAATTTTTTAGATAAAGGTAACTTAAATAAAATACTCCCAAACGTCCCATTAGAGAGAGAGATGCGACAGTGCTCTGCATCAACCGGTCGGGCAACCGGTTACTCTCCATCAACCGGGTCCAGGTAGTTTCGTAAAATAAAGCTTGGGGGATCACTTTATTGGTCATTTCGGAGTCGGCCTGACACTATTTACCGGCCCTCCCCTTCCCCTTGCAGGATTAGGGTTTTCCGTTCCCGCCGCTCGGGGCAAAATCTTCGACTCCCGACCCGAGAGGATCTGAGGAGGTAAGAAAGCTTCGATCTTTAATAATAAAATAAGTTTCCCTTAACCTCTTCAGCAAAATCATGTTGTTCTTATGTGCTCCCAGAGGGAAATCCCCGATCCAAAGCTGGTAATTTGTGTTGTAAGAGTTAATATCGTTGAGTTCTGGGCTCTTCTCAGCAGTTTACCGGCGGTGGATTCCGTCCCTGGACCCCGTTGGCGTCTGGGAAGCGGTGGTTGCTCGCATTGTTGATCTTACTTCTATTTTCTCCATGGGCAACTTGCTTGTTATCAGTAGAGACCTGTTTTCCTATCGTCGGACTTGGAATTAACGGAGATGTATCTTGTTGTTCTGTTGTTTGTTTACTGTTCTGGCGTGGCTTGTTTGCGGTGTGACGGCAATATGCAGAGGCCTATCGAATGGCGCCCAAGCAGCCGAACACCGGCCTCTTTGTTGGGCTCAACAAGGGGCATGTTGTCACCAAGCGCGAGTTGGCGCCTCGCCCTTCTGACCGAAAAGGGGTAAGAACTTCTCGAGGGAGTTGCACCTCTGTTTGTGTACGTATTGATGCTTTAACTTTCAGTTACCAGAGTTAGTCGGTTTGCTAGGACTGTCAATCAGACCCGGGCCGGGCTCAGTAGAACTCGGCCCAAGTCCAACTTATTAGTTTCTAAGCCCAATCCCGACACAAGCCCAAGTGACAATTTGTCGGGTCGGATCCGGTCTGACTATTTTTTTCTAAATTGTAAGGCCTGATCTCGACCCGACCTTGCCCGACAAATTGTATGAAAAAAATTTCAATGAAAAACAATGCATGCAACAATATAAAAGTTGCACGTGAACATTAACTATGAAAAGATTGATTAACATTTCAATACAATAGAGAGATATAAGATACTTCTTCATAGATGGCGAACAGTATGGAACTCTTTGTCTTTGGTCAATATGACATAAAATTTCATTGCAATTTAGGAATTATTTGAATTAAGTCCCTATAAACTTAACGAATTGTCGATTAGTCCTTGAGTTACGACTATTTTCTTGTAAGCCCCTGCAATCTTCTAGCTTTTATTAAAAAGTTCTCGTGGTTTTCAGCTGTCAAAAAAAGAAATATCTCATAAAATATTCCATCCCCGAGGTGACAGAGTAATGAAAAAGATCAAAATATTTTTCTCAACGTGGGCCATCTACTCTCTCTCTCTCTCGCCCCAGGAAAGGTGTCCGAACCCCCGACGGTTGTTAGCCCTAGGAAGGGTGTTGGAACCCCCGATGGTGGTGTTGGGTTAAGGGTGTCAAAGGGGGAGTGGGGGTCCAGCCGGAGGGGGAGGGGGGCGTCTGGAGTAGGGAGGGGGGAGGGGGCTTGCCAAAGGGGGGAGGGGAGGCATCTGGAGGCGTCTGGAACTTGGAGGGGGGGGCTTGCCGGAGAGGAAGGGGGGCATTTGCAGTAGGGAGGGGGAGGGGGGCTTACCGGAGAGGGAGGGAGGCATCTGGAGCAAGGAGGGTTGAGGGAGCTTGCCGGAGGGGGAGGGGAGGCATCTGGAGGAGTTTGGAGTAGGGAGAGGGGAGGGGACTTATCGGAGAGGGAGGGGAGGCTTCTAGAGCAGGAGGGGGAGGGGGCTCCGTCGGAGGGGGCAAAGCTCTCTCTCTCTCTCTCTCTGTGGTTAGCCCCAGGAAGGTGTTAGAACCCTTGGCAGTGGTGCTGGGCTAAGGGTGCTGGAACCCCTTGTCGGACCTCCCCCCGCAACTCCTCCTCCCCCCACGTTGGACACCTCCGTCTGCAACAACCTCCCTCCCCGGACATCTCGTCAATCTCGAAGATGTCTAAGGCCTCGCGGGAGGGCTCCAGGAGGAAGGCCTTGGAGGTGGTCTTGGGCCTCGCAAAAGGGCTTCACCGGTCTCGAAGATGTCCCAAAAAGTACTCTAGGAGGAAGGTAATCACCCCCGCCTCTCCCCTCCTCTGCAACAACCCCTTATCCCCATCCAACCCTAGCCCCACTGCCTCCCTCTAACTCTCTTTTCCTAACCCCCATCTCCACCCCATTGCAACCATGAGCAACCGGCTTGTGGAGGGTCACCGTCGGCCCCTCCCTGTGATGATGTCACCCCCCTTCGCCATCGTGTGCTGGGAATGCTGCTCCAGCATCACCCCGGTCCCCCTCACCCCGACCTTGCTTGCACGGGTCCGACAGCAGCACCGGCCCCGCCCGCCAATGCTGCCAGTGCCACTCGCCGACCGCCACCCTCGACCCCCATCTCCACCCCCCCTGTCTTTCCCTTCCACAGCCACCACCGTGTCGCCCCTGCTCCGCCTGTGGCTGTCAGCACCACCCGAGGCCCCCGTCGCTTGCGTCCACCCCACCAGCTCTCTCTCTTTGCTAATCAGGGGTAATTTGGTCTTTTTCTAACCTTGGGTCATGTTAATCATGGTTCAGTAATTTTCATCGAACGAAATGAACTGTAGAGACTTATTTGTACAACGGCCATGATTTTAGGGGCTTACGGGGACATAGTTATAACTTAGGGACTAATCGACAATTTGCTAAGTTTATAAGGACTTATTTGCAAAAATTCCTAAAATTTAACAATTGACGGGCCATTTGGGCCCATTTGGGCCAATCCAAAAACCCCGGCTTGACTCGACTCTTTAACGGGCTCGGACTTTTGCGCCTGACCAAAGCTCCACGGGCTGAAAATGGGGTGGCAGTCCGGCCCAATGTTGGGCTAGGCTCGTGCGTCCGTCGGGCCGACTCACTTACAGCCCTACTAAATATATTTTAGAAGATCTCTTTTTCTTTTCTTTCTTGAAGATGTAATCTTTCTTCATCGTTGTTTTTGCTTATAGGCGCCACATTTATGTTGTTTTCCTGAGATTTGAGACATTTTAATCTTTGGCCTTCTCCTGTTTGTGGGTATTCTGCTGATCCAGAAAACCAGCAAGAGGGTGCACTTCGTCCGCAGCCTAATTAGGGAAGTTGCTGGGTTTGCAACCATATGAGAAGAGGATTACTGAGCTTCTGAAAGTTGGCAAGGACAAGCGTGCGCTTAAGTTGGCAAAGAGAAAGTTGGGCACCCACAAGAGGGCAAAGAAGAAGCGTGAGGAAATGGCCAATGTGCTAAGGAAGATGCGGTACGCATTCTAGTTCTTTATCTATCTTATTTCAATACAGTTTCTATTTGAATGCAATCACATCTAGATATTCATCCAACCTCTATCCGTGTCGACGTATTAACGAAAAATGTGCCCCTCGCTTGAAGGACGTACTTTAGATCCTTGTAAAAAATTGTTTCCAGAGTTTCTTGCTCCATTTCACTTCCGATTTTGAAGAGTTCTTGTCCATAGAGCCTAGAGTTTAAAAATGTCTGATAGTATACTTTGACCTTTTTTTGTGATAACAATTGGCTTTCTATTACAAAGCTTATTTATGTATTTTACCCCCTGGAAAGAGCACCGTGCAGGAGTTAAAAAACAATCAATTAGCTGTAGGCCATATTAACATCAGTATCCGAGTTGGGCTCAACATTTGAACAACTGGTATTTGGTTGCTATAAGTCAGTTGCTGCCTGAAGTGATTGTTAGTGCTAGTTAGTGCATGGATCTCAGGTAGCCATTGTTAGCTAGAAATGCTAATGGGATTTTGAAATGTCACCAAATATTCCGCTCATTTGGACTACTTTACTTTTCCATTGCACAAAATGCGCTCGACTCTTGCTATTATTAGATGGAGATATGGTTCTGATATTCCATGCCCCTGATCTAGTGTATTTTCACTGTCACCTTTTTTGCCCATTTACACTTGAAGGCTGTTGATACTTGACACCAGTGCATTCAAGTTCAAGAAAGTTGTGGGTGTAAGTCCATCACATCCTTCCCTCAGTTTCTCCTAATAATATCCTTGAAGACAGTTTTCCTTTTCAGATATAGTTTCGCATAGTCCATTACTTCAGGTTGGGTAAAAAGTGAATTGTGTGTGCAATTGGGTGGTGAAGGTGATTTGAGGGAGTTGGTTTTTAAGATGGGAATACAACTTGAACATCACGTTTCTAACTTAATAGATAAAACACACAGGTCCAGTTGCGGCTGTGATGCAGTGGAATATGTGAAATGCAAGTGGTCTGTGAGGCTGTTGAAAACATGAAAGATATAGATCAAGGTTTTCTGCCTCGAATATCGGTTCCGTCTTTAAGAGGCGGAAGTGAAGAGATCTCGGAAAAATCTTGGGAGATCGGGTTCGGTGATTTCAGATTTATATTATATAGCCTATTTCTAATAAAATGCTATTTTTTTCTACTAATCACTCAATTTCACAAACATTTTTTCTAATTGACAACTCAATTTTATAAAATAAAGAGTTATGATAACAAAAACAAATCCATTCACATGCACCAATGCCGATATACATCAAAAGGTACATCAAAAAGGGATACATAAAATGGTACACGCATCACAAACTGAAGAATATGTCAAAAATCATAAAAAATGGTACATGTCTCTCTCTCTCTCTCTCTCTCTCTGTGACAGACAGCTCTCTCTTAGACAGAGAGAGAGTGTGTCACTGAGGGAGAGAGAGTCCGAGGTAGAGCAGGGGAGAGACAGAGAGAGACTAGGGAGAGAGAGAGAGCTCAAGGGAGCCGGGGTAGAGAGAGACAGGGAGAGAGGAAGGAGGATACCGGGGGGGAGAAAATCTTGGTCTCGGGGGCTCCGTTTCTCGCGACCTTTGGAGAGAGAGATTAAGAGAGGGTAAACCATGATATAGATGCATTTTGATCTTTTCTTTTTATTTGCTTTTCTCTTTTAAGCTCTCACAAAAAAATTCATTTGGAAAAGTCTCACAATGAATGTGGAAATACAATTCTAATAGATATTAAAATTTAGGTTGCCAGAGAACATACCTTTTGTGGATCTTGACTGAACAATTTGTATATTATTGCTAACGTGGGATGTACATGATTTGAATATGATTTTGCAAGGATTGCCTTAACTTATATAAGTACTTTGTAGAGTCCATCTATAAAATCATTATGCATTTATTTTTCATAATCACTGAAATTCCTGAGTTGTGGGGCCTTCTTTTACATATCAAATGATTCCCTGACTCATCCGTTTTATGTTTCTAAAATGTTTAACATGATTGACAGACTAGGTCTTATTTAGTGGGTCATTGACATGAGCTGGCATTTAATGCTCAAGGATGACGGGTCATCATTTTGTCAACTTTAGGGACATTTTTCTTTGTTATCATATAGTTGTCAAGGCAACAGGGCAACCTAAGGCCTTCTCTGGGAGCCCCGAAACAAAAAATGTACATATCTCTAACACATATCTTCAATAACAACATTGCAACAACAAACGATAAAAGAAGTAAGATTTTATTTTAATAACAACAAACATTGAATGGAACTTGTAGATGACACAGAAAAAGTTGCAGATTTTAATTAATTTGCATATTTCAGTAATATTAAGAAACAATAAGAAGGAATTGTAGATGACACAGAGAAGTGGTGGTTGGGGGGGGGGGTTAAGTATGGCCTTAGTTTCATTAGCTCCTTGTAAATCTATATTTATGTTACCCTTTGACTCAAAACCGAGGTTCTCTATCAGAAACTTCCACTCTGTGTTTGTCTTTTGATAGGTTCTGAAAGGCTTGTGTTCCTCAACGGCATGCCAAAAGTCATTAATCCTAGGATTAATACCGTGTATCTTAAAAAATCCTGTCCTGACACTGTAGGGTGAGACTGTCGCTTGCTCTTGACTGGAAGTGTCTTGTTCTTCGTACCATTTCATTTTGCAAGCAATTTCTTTGTTGCAACTGTAACTGTTGTTCTGCATGTATGCAATTGCTGAGCCCGTTATTAGGCCTTCATGTTGCATGAAATTTTAGTTCGAGTTATTCTTTGTAATATTGCATCTTGTCCTTCACCGTACCGTGGTCTTTCTTTCTTTTAGGTGTACTGCACAGGACTCAATTGTTCAATTTGATTCTGTGCAGATCTGCTGGTGTTTCCGAGAAGAAGAAATGAAGTGTCTTCTCTACTCTGTAATGCAGTTCATTGTCTTCGCTACAGGAAGAATTTCACCCAGTTCTCTGTCTTGATCACCAGATTAATGAACTTGCAATATTTTTGGCGGTATAATCTAGAAATGATAGCCAATTTCAGTTACACTTTTTGTTCGTTGTAGCCACCCTGTTTGTTTGCAGAATAGGTCAGGGGAGGGGGATACACTGAGGTTAGGTTATTCCAAAGAATAATAAGTAATTTTGTTTTGATCGATGAGGCTAGGATACACTGAGGGCAGGGGGATACACTGCCTCCGTCGTTGTCACCGTGAAACGTTGCAGTGTGCCACACACAGCCCCCCTGCTGCCGCCACTGGTGGGAACCGCTGCTGCTACCCCCTCGCCGTGATGCTGCCCCCTCTCGCCGGAGCGAAGTCCACTGCGCCTTCCTGCCCACTGTCGCTGGGTGCTGGGTAGAAGGGAATGGAGAATGGGGAAGCGCAGCTGGGTGGGAAAGAAACGGAGATGGGGAAAATTTGTGACTTTGCGTCTGAGTGAGACCAAGAGGGAATGGGGCATCGGGGGCGCTGCCATTCTTTAGGACAACCTTTGAATCTCCACCTTTAGATCTAAATCTATGAGTTAATATTGATAATATATATATTATATTATTTAATAGTAACAGGTGGATATGAGTTTGGAACGAGGTATACTTATTTTCGTATCTGTTGAGAGATAAGATACATCCGTGTTCGCATCCGTTAAGTCATCGGAAAAAAATTATTTGTTTGATGTTCGTTAAGTTTACGAAATGGACGGTTATTAGGTTATTAGTTACCATTGACATCCTTAAGACAGGGGTCGATGTAAACACGTGGAGCATTAACATCGGTACCATGATTCCCGTTTCCCTAACTCTCACCCTCCCCCTTTTGCTCGACTCATTTTATTTAAAATGGATTTTACCGATATTTTTAATTGGATGATCTGATTTCTATCTGATCACATAATACGTTAGAATTTGGTATTAGTTTCTAAGAATTATATGTTGAATATTTTTATATTAAATCAAGGGTTAGATCATTCAACTCATTAAAAAGGAATAATATCTCTGAGTTTGGTCTGACGAAGAGCTCCTATTATTTTTAAAGAGTAATGCTGTGTGTATCAAATTCGGTATATAAAGTCATGTCAAAATATAACATTTATTCTCATTGGCTAAAAAAAAATGAAAGTATTATTTTTGTACAGAAAAGTACATCTCGCGTTAGAATCGTACGGTCTATTTTTTCGCGTATTAAAGACGGAACATACTCGACGTAAAAATACATGATTGAAATATTTTACAAGACTGAAATATTTTACGTACGAATGAAATATTTTGTTATAAAAAAGAAATATTTTATTTGATTTCAGAAATAAATTAATAAAATATTTTAAACAAATGAAATATTTTATTATACGAACGAAACATTTGTTATAAGAATAAAACATTACAGAAATAAAATATTTTATTATAAAAACGAAAATTAATAAAATATTTTAATTCTATATCAAATATTTTATTTCCATAACAAGATATTTTATGCTTCTATAAAATATTTTATTTTATATTTTTTCGTCGAGTATACTTCATGTTTAATGTCTAAAAAATACGTGCCGTATGGATCTGACGTGGGATATCATTTTTACGTATAAAAAAAATCTTTTCAATTTTTTAACTAATAAAAATAAATATTATATTTTGACATGATTCTGTGCATCCAAATATTACTTATTTTTAAAACATTACTTTTAAAGTAAAGCGAGTGATCTGAGACACGTAATAATTAGCTTCAACGGAAGAGGGGAGAGGGGACAGCTACCACAATGAGCAACATGCATACAGAGTAAACACAGTCTAAGCTGTGGACACCAAGAATAAGGTGTCGGGATAACCGACGCCGGGAAAGCTGTTGTCATGTTCTGGTCTTCTATAGTGGGCATGCAGTCGATCTGAAAGGGGGGGCTCGTCCATATGTAACTTGATTTCCGAGTGTGAGGTCGGTATGGTAGACGACTGAGCCTTGCCCTTGCCCTGTTTCCTCCTACTATTCTATGTTCACATTGTCGAAGTAGTCTCATATTTGTTGCAAATAAAACAAAATGTATGTATGTTAGCATATTATATATATATATATATATATATATATTCTTTGCCTTAGGACCTCCTTAATTAATGACTATGTAGGTTAATTGGATAGGTCCTACATACGTCTAGGGTGTATCATAATATTATAAGTGATTGATGAAAACAGAGTTTACATTACTTTGAGAGGTTTGGTAGAAGACTTGAACAGGAACGAGAATTTGCAGGTAAACAACCATAAACGACATTCATATATATATATATATTCTATGATTAGAACGCAGGACTAGTTATTAATTTATTCTAGGGATAATTAAGTTATCCACATCTTAATTAATTTGAGTTCATTTATAATTAATTTAGAACTATTTATGAGACGTACAATTAATAAAGATCAACTTGAGTAAATGTTAGACCGATTTGAGCACAAATCAACCTGTTTGACTATTGGAACAGACCGTTTGATCATTGTATATATAATTAATGAACATGCATATATGGCCACACATATATACTGGCTAGCTAGGGGTATTTATATATTCATATATGAATACCCCTTAATTTACAGATTTAAGTGAACTATATATATATATCACCGCGGTCCGAACTTAAACAGCTAGCCCTATGTATATATATGATATTTCGAGCAGAAATCAGGAGAATTGAAAAGAAAGGAAAATCTCACCTATGCCCTCCTCAAATACTCACATGCATAACATGCATGTGTTCTTCACTTAATTATTATCTGTAGCCTAGCTACTCGAGTTTACTGTAATAAACTCCACCACTATATATATATGAACTTACACCCTCAACATGCATGCACAGAGGAAAACTTTTGTACGAGCGCGCGGCAGAGAGAGTTCTAGTGAGTGATCAGGTTGACAAAGAGACCCGTGAGAAGGGCCGTGGGATCCCCGAGGAGGGCCGCAACGATGACCGTAATTGCAATCTGAGCCATCTTCTTGATCTTTGAGAACTTCCCAGCTGAAGCGACGACGCGCTTGGTGTCCCCGACGGCAAGCTGGAGCACCGGCGTTCTCTTCACTAATGCACGGCCATCGCTCTCGGCGACTTCCCCCATTCCCTTCGTGGGTTCCCTACAGTGACTGGAGCTCTTGATCCCTCTCATCCAGCTCTCCAGCATTTGCTGCTTCACGCACGATATGTGGAGGCTGAAGGTCTTGCATGCGGAGACGTAGCCCCATGTGGTTACCCCCTCCACCTTCTTCTTCCCACAGATGTAGCACTCGGAGGGCATCTCCTTCTTGAGCTGCAGCTCCACATCGTCGTCTACGAGCTTGCGCTCCAGGTGTGCGCAACAGGGGTGCAGGTCCTTCTTACGCTCGTAGCAGTGGTAGATGGAGCCGTTCACGTCCATCCCGCAGGCATCGCAGACCCGGCGGGGCATCCCCGACTTCAGGAGGAAGCGGCAGTTCTTGGAGAAGAAATCGTGGGAGAGGGAAGGAGCAGCTTCGGCGCAGCCCTTGTGGAGGTGGAAGCTGCAGGACTTCTCCTCGCAGGTGTAACGCAGGTGGAACCCAAGTTCCTTGCAGCTGTCGCACCTGTAAGGTGTTCCCTCGCTTCTGAGTTTGAGCTTGTGGTTGGGGTGTAGCTCATGGATCAGCTCGTCAAAGGCCACCATCGATCTTCTTCTGGTGTTTGATACGTAGTACTCCTGCTTCCTGTAACCAGATAAGAACACATATAATTAAGATGTCCACATGAGAGAGAACATGCAATTAGTTATCACCATATATGCATGCATGCATGCTCTTTAAATCCATGCCTATACCAACCAAAAGAACAGATATATAACACGCGCCCCCCTCTAGGAACAACAATTATAATGGGCTCTATACAAACGCATGCAAGCAACATATCCTTCCAAACATATATGCAAGAACATGCATGCTAAAAAAAAATATCTCATATGATCAATACTTGTTCTGGTGAAACGTACCGTATAGGGAAGTGGTGATGCTTCTGTAGAAGACGAGAGAGGAGAGTGTTATAAGTTTGCTGGGGTTTGTTTCCAATGGCTTGAGCGTGTGTGTCTATATATAGAGTTATAGACACGTTCAAGACCTCGGAGACCTAGGGTTAATATATAATGCCCGGGCATTGGCAGAACAACTACTCTCTTATTTCGTGTAGATTTCCCTGTAACTTCTCGAAGGGTCCCTTGCGAAGCAACAAAGAAATTAAGGTGAGAACCACAGTTCCTAGACGTCCTTGTTAGTAGACGGTCCTTCGACGGAGTGCACAGGCCGAGTCACAGGGGATGGGCACGCGGGGGGCACCGTGCGTCGGATATCACCGCCCGCGTCTCGCTGCCTGCTCACTCTCCCTTCCGCGCTACCTCCCTCTTCCCCTCACTTCCTCCACCCCTTGAATTAAATTGGCCAGTTAATCTGGGACCTTGGAAGCTGTCAACGACTGCAATATCGGGGGGGGGGGGGGAGTTTAGACCCGCCGGTTGACTTGACCTGTCAACATCCCTAAGTCAACAGAATGGGTACCCAGAAGTTTCTGATATTTTGTTCGCATCCGGTCTTGTTGGCTATCCCTGCAGTGCGAAACTCCGAAACTGGGCCCTCATTCCAACAGTTCAGTTTTTCCACAGAGGAAGTTGAAGCTTCGTCTACAAGTTTCAAGGTCGGTAGTTAGACGATTCAGACTTATGGGGCAGTTGGATGCCTTTTTTAGTGATTTATCTCTTAAATAAAAATGTAATAATCTTATAGGTGTTTGGTAACATTTTTCTTAATTTGTAGGGAGTAATTCATCTTTTTTTATTAACTTTCCTCAAATAAAATAACTTTCGAATAATTTATTTTAAAAAAATTCGCACGTCTTCCTCCTCTCAAGTCTCTTCTCCATCTTTCTCTCTCAACCTCTCCTTTCCCTCTCTCCCTCGCCGGCACCGTCTCCCCCTCGCTCGGCATGCTCTCTCGGAGCAAGCTCATCTCCCTCAACCTCTCCTTCTCTTCCCTCGTCGGCTCCGTCTCCCCCTTACTCGGCCTGATCTCTGGGAGCGAGCTCGTCTCCCTCAACCTCTCCTTCTCCTCCCTCCCTCGTCGGCTCCATCTCCCTCTCGCTCGGCCCGCTCTCCGAGATCAAGATTTTAGCGTCACCAGATTTCAGGGTGTTCAGGATTCCAAATTGTTCCATCAATAAGTTCACACAAAATTAAAAAATTATGACATTTTCACCGAACAGATAAGTACATATTTTCGTCAATTTTAAAGTTTAAATTTGACATAACATAATCTTTTAGGTGTGTGTTTTTTTTAAATACTCCCAAACGCCCTATTAAATCTTGTACTTTCCTGTTTTATGCTGTTGGAGTAATCTCCTTCGATTATTATAAGACATATCGTACAAAATGTTATAGCAATCTCAATTAAATGAAAGCAAAAATAAAACATATGAATGGCCCGGACCGAAGAAGGTAAAAGGCCTTTAAGCATGCGAATCTGACAGTCTAAAAAGTCTAATCTGTCAACATTTGTCCTTCCCAAAGTGATATATATATATATATATATATATATATATATATATATATATATATATATATATATTATATAAAAGTTGCATGTTTCTTCTCCTCTTCCGAAATGTTTCTTGAATCCGAATGAAACTCTACTGCGATGCCCGATCTCCCAGACATAGTCGATCCCCCTGCGTGCGATAGTCGATCCTCCTGCTCTCATTGATACTCAAGAAGAGATAGGTGATCTCGTAACCGATCCCCCCTCTTCTTTCTTTTCTGCTACATCAAACCCAAAAGAGACAGCCGATCACCCCTTTATCTCATTATTGCTATATCGAGAACTAAATATATTTTCACTTATGCTCCGATTGTGCATATTGTTTTTGTTTATATCTAACCTTTAAACGTGCTCATAAATTTATCTCTGTGATAATTATAACAACACCTTGTTAAATAACAATATATATATGTTGCATTAATATCATATCTGAAATTAATATGTTGATCTCTGCACTAATATATAGGGGTGAGCACGGCTTGATTTGATTTGGTTTGATTTGAAGAGAATTTTTTTGAAATCAAATCGAACCGAATTAAGGTTTCAACTCGAACTAAATCAAACCAAACTAGTTTGAAACCAAACCAAACCAAATCGAATTAATTCAGTTTGATTCGATTTGAACCATATTCATCTCTCCTTTTATAACTTAGATTGGATTCAAACAACATTAGAGAAAGGTAAGATAAAAGAATTACTATCAAATAAAGTAAATATAAAAAAAATAACATAAAAAGTTGGAACTTGTAAGAATAAGCTCCATAATATTTTCACATAAAAAATTAAGAACTTCAGTTACAGTGAAATAGAAGGTGATTTGAAACTTATTTCATAAAGTCGGAAACCCCATTAGGATGGTGAGAATTAGACTTTTTGAATTGGGATTTATAGTTACATATACATTTATATTAATTTGATAAAAATGTTATTAAATTCAGGTTATTCGGTTTGGTTTAGTTTTGTTCGATTTCTTGAAGTTCAAAATCAAATCAAACCAATTTTTTTAATACGGTTCGATTTGAACCCAAACCAAATTTTTTTAAATTTCAACTCAAACCAAATCGAACCAAATCTATCGGTTCGGTTTAATTTTCGAGTTGAACCTGAATAATGATCACCCCTACTAATATATAACATCTCTATCCCGATTAAAACATGTTTGTGTTCATACTCACTTAGCATAACTTCATTCATAAACATATCTTGTTTGTTAGTTCATGTATTGGTTTAAACAATATGTACTTCTCTATCCTTGTTTAGTTAACATATTCACTCTTGTTATACCCTGTATAAATTAAAAAAAAAGTCGTCTCATAATATTGTAATGTTAGTTTGATTAAATAATTTCATGTTCACTGTTATATGTCATTTCATATAAACATTTGACTACTTAAATATTGTTTATCTTTGTTTAAATTTAGCAAGATACAATCTTATTTGTTGCATGCACATTAAAAAATTATAACAATTGAAATTATATCTACTACCAAAGAATTTTAAGATATTATTTCACTGAAACATAGTTCAATTTCAATATCTAGCTCTAAAATTCTAATGGATAGTTAACTCATCGCTTCTGAACTAGCTAAGTTGGACAAGTTTAACGGTGCTAATTATGATATATGGCATACGAAGATTAGGTATGACATGATCCGTGACAATATAGAATATGTTATTGATAGCATTGTCCTAGAACTTAGTGAGAATCCCTAAGAAAGGGATAGAAGAAAAAGGAAGCAATGACTATCTGATGATAGAAAGGTTAAAAGCTTAAATGTTAATGTTCATGATGATAATCTCATTAAGTATTTTTAGACTTATGAGACTATCCAAAAATTATGGAATGCTATCAAGGAGAAGTATGACACCACTACGGAGGTAAATACTCAACTCCTATTGCATCGATATAACTCTTGCCGCATGCAAGAGGGAGATAGCGTGATTGAACATGTGAACAAAATGATAGTCATGGCCAAATATCTAGCTACTAGCGGATCTAAAATTCTGGAAAGGATGCAAGTTGATACTATTTTAAATAGTTTGCCACCTTCTCTAGATATGGCTACCACAACTCTAAGATTAAATAGTACCGTTCTCCGTGTCACTGATTTGTCAGCTAGGTTAGCGATAGAGCAGGACATTCTAGCTAGAAGGAAACAATTAGAGCTAAACTTGCGGAAGCAAATGCCATCTATCAGAAGCCCAACATGAAGCCCACAGATTCCAGAATCGAACTGTTGGACCGAATAGGGCACAGTTCAAGAATAAGTCACAGCATAAAAGTAAAAAAGTTCCTCCAGGTGCTTGTTACACTTGTGGCAAGTTTGGTCATTTCAAGGTTAATTGCACACAAGGGAAGTATGGAAATAAGGGTAAATATCCAGAACAAGGAGGAACAAGCAAAAAAGAATTTGTCAGCGTGATCGAGTGCAATACTGTGTTGGCAGACACCAATGAATGGTGGGTTGATTCTGGAGCAACTTGCCACATTGCAAAGATAAAAAAAGGGCTCGTGTCACTGAATAAACTGAAACCTAGAGAAAAAAAGATCTACATGGGCAATAACACCTACCTGGACGTGGAAGTGTTGGCACTTATCGGCTGGATGTTGGGGATAACATCATGGTCCTCAAAGATGTGTTTTATGCGCCAGACATTAGACGCAACTTGATATCTGTTTCTGCATTAATGAAGAATGGTCTTGAAGTTCGCTTTTATAATAGCGTGTGTCTATTAGAAAGGATAAGAAAGTCCCTGCAATGAGAAAATTTGTTCTTGAGCATGATCTTTTCTGTATTCCTGTCATGGACAATGAAATGAATAACATCGAGATTATTTCATATTATTCCTTGTCTTACATATCTGAATGTGATCTATGACATTTTAGATTAGGTCATCCTAATAAATCTAAAATGGAACAAATGATAAAACTGAACCTACTGCCCATTTCAAAGATAGAAATGTCACCTTATGAACATTGTTTAGTCAGAAAAATGACTAAGAAACCTTTTGTAGTAGGACATAGATCAAAAAAATTATTAGAGTTGGTCCACTCGGATATTTGTGGCCCTCTAAGTGTAAAAACATGTGATAAAAAGAAATATTTTATAACGTTTATAGATGATTTTTCCAGATATACCTTTGTATATCTTATTTCTGCTAAATCAGAAGCACTTAGTTATTTTAAGAAAATATAGAGCAGAAGTAGAAAGGCAACTAGGTAGAAACATTAAGGTGGTAAGAACTGATAGAGGTGGAGAATACAATTCAAAGGAATTTGAGTTATATTGCCAAGAGTATGGATCTAAGAGTTATGTTACTATGTCTTATACGTCACAACAGAATGGTGTGGCACGTAGAAAGAAAGAATAGAACATTGATGAATGTTGTTAGATGTTTGCTATCACATTCATGTCTCTCTAGGAAATTTTGGGGAGAGACATTGCTCACGGCAAATTATACTCTGAATTGGATGCCCACCAAGTCTATAGAATATGCACCTTACGAATTATAGAATGAGAGGAAACCCGATTTGAGTCATCTCAAGAAGTGGGGATCAATTGCCCACGTTCTCATTTTTAACCAACTTAGAGATAAATTAGATTTTAAGACATTAAAATGTAGATTCATAGGTTATTGTGAAAATCATTTGGATATAAATTTTTTCATAAAGAAAAAGAGATCATTAAGTATAAGGATGCAACATTACTAGAAAATCTAGAGGAAGAGGAATCTCATGAACATGAGAAGGAACCTCTGCATGTAATAGATGATGACTATTACAATGATATCTCTAGAAATGATCTAAAAATTGAGAAAGAATCTCATAATATGATAAATGAATTAGTACCTATGAATGAAAAACCAAATGTACAACCTATAATTGATAACAAGAGACTTAGAACTCCACCGGCATAGATGGATGATTATCACTTGTACTCATGTGAGCCTTCGTGTCTAACGATAGATATAAATGAGGAAAATCACATAGATCCCATGAGTTATACCGATGCAATGAGATCTCTAGAATCCAATTTATGGTTAGAAGCCATGAAAGATGAAATTGATTCCATTAAAAGGAACAATGTGTGGGAACTATGCGAATTACCTAAAAATAGGAAGACTATAGGATGCAAGTGGGTATTCAAGAAAAAACTTCGTATTGATGGGTCTATTGATAAATATAAGGCTCGGTTAGTTGCCAAAGGATATAATCAGAAGGCAGGTATAGACTTTCAAGAAACTTATTCTCGTGTAACTAAATTTACATCTATAAAGATGATCTTAGCAATTGTTGCATATTTTGACTTAGAACCTTTTCAAATGGATGTCAAAACTGTATTCCTCAATGGAGAGTTAGAGGAAGATATATATATATATGTTACAACCTGAGAAATTTCAAGTAGATGGACAAGAGAATAAAGTTTGTAAACTGATAAAATCATTATATAGTTTAAAATAGCCTTTTAGACAATGGTATCTCAAATTTCATGGCGTGATTATTCAACTTTGGTTTGTTCCAAATCAGTTAGACAACTGTGTATATATCATGAAGAATGAGAGCAAGTACATAATATTTTCTTTGTATGTGGATGACGTTTGGTTGCTATAAGTCAGTTGATGCCTGCAATGATTGTTACTGCTAGTTAGTGCATGGATCTCAGGTAGCCATTTGTTAGCTAGAAATGCTAATGGGATTTTGAAATGTCACCAAATATTCTACTCATTTGGACTACTTTACTTTTCAAGTGCACAAAATGCACTCGACTCTTGCTATTATTAGATGGAGATTCCCTCTTTGTATGGTTCTGAAACTCCATGCCCCTGATCTAATGTATTTTCACTATCACCTTTTTTGCCCATTTGCACTTGAAGGCTGTTGATACTTGACACCAGTGCATTCAAGGTCAAGAGAGTTGTGGGTGAAGTCTATCACATCCTTTCCTCAGTTTCTCCTAATAACAACCTTGAAGGACAATTTTCCTTTTCAGATATAGTTTTGCATAATCCATTACTTCAGGTTGGGTAAAAAGTGAATCGTGTGTGCAATTGGGTGGTGAAGGTGATTTGAGGGCAGTTGGATTTTTAAGATGGGAATACAACTTGAGCATCACGTTTCTAACTTAATAGATAAAACACACAGGTCTAGTTGCGGTTCTGATGCAGCAAAATATTTGAAATGCAGGTGGTCGTGAGGTTATTAAAAACATGAAAGATATAGATCAAGGTTTTTCGTCTCGAATATCAATTCCGTCTTTGAGATGCGGAAGAGAAGAGATCACAGAAAAATCTTGGGCGATCAGGCTCGGTGATTACAGCTTTATATTATATAGCCTATTTCTAAGAAAATGCTATTTTTTCTACTAATCACTCAATCTCACAAACACATTTTTTCTAATTGACAACTCAATTTTTTAAAATAAAGAGTTAAGATAACAAAAATAAATCCATTCACATGCACCAATGTAAATATACATCAAAAGTTACATAAAAAAATACATAAAATGGTACATGAATCACAAACTAAAGAATACATCAAAAATCATAAAAAATCGTACATGTATCTCTTTATCTCTCATACAGCTCTCTCTTGGAGAGAGAGAGAGAGAGTGTGTGTGTGTCACCGAGGGAGAGATAGAGAGAGTCTGAGGTAGAGGGGGAGAGAGACAGAGAGAGACTAGGGAGAGAGAGAGAGAGCTCAAGGGGGCCGAGGTAGAGAGAGACAGGGAGAGAGGAAGGAGGAAACGGGGGGAGAGAGAAGATCTCGACCTTGGGGGATCTATATCTTGCGACCTTTGGAGAGAGAGAGATCTCAGACATCTTATAAGAGATGCTAAACCATGATATAGATGCATTTTGATCTTTTATTTTTATTTGCTTTTCTTTTTTAAGCTCTCACAAAAAATTCCATTTGGAAAGTCTCACAAGGAATGCGAAAATACAATTCTAATAGATATTAGAATTTAGGTTGCCAGAGAACATACCTTTTGTGGATCTTGACTGAACAATTTGTATATTATTGATAACATGGGGTGTACATCATTTGAATATGATTTTGCTAAGTAAGGATTGCCTTAACTTATATAAGTACTTTGTAGAGTCCATCTATAAAATCATTATGCATTTATTTTTCATAATGATGCCCTGACTCATAAATGTTTAGCATGATTGACAGATAACTAGGTCTTATTTGCTGGTTCGTTGACATGAGCTGGCGTTTAATGCTCAAGAATGACTCGTCATCATTTTGTCAACTTTAGAGACATTTTTCTTTTCTATCATGTAGTTGTCAAGACAACGGTGCAACCCAAGGCCTTCTCTGGGAGCCTCGGCGCTTAGGCAGTGAAGCATCTGCCTATGCTGTGCCTATGCGACACTTCTGGTGCCTCTTTAAAAACAAAGAATGTACATATCTCTAACACATATGTTCAATAACAACATTGCAACAACAAACGATAAAAGAAGTAAGATTTTATTTTAATAAGAACAACAAACATTGAATAGGACTCGTAGATGACATGAAAAGAGTTACAGATTTTAATTAGTTTGCATATTTCAGTAATATTAACAAACAATAAGAAGGAATTGTAGATGACACAGAGAAGTGGTGGGGGGGGGGGGGTTAAGTATCGCTTTAGTTTCATTAGCTCTTTGTAAATCTATATTTATGTTACCCTTTGACTCAAAGCCGAGGTTCTCTATCAGAAACTTCCACTCCATGTTTGTTTTTTAATAAGTTCTGAAAGGCTTGTGTTCCTCGACGACATGCTAAAAGTCATTAATCCTAGGATTAATACCGCGTATCTTAAACAATCCTGTCCCGACACTGTAGGGTGAGACAGTCGCTTGCTCTTGACAGGAAGTGTCTGGTTCTTCGTACCATTTCATTTTGAAAGTGATTTCTTTGTTGCAACTGTAACTGTTGTTCTGCATGTATGCAATTGCTGAGCCCGTTATTAGGCCTTCATGTTGCATGAAATTTTAGTTCGACTTA
Source organism: Amorphophallus konjac (assembly GCA_022559845.1). Classification (NCBI taxonomy): domain Eukaryota; kingdom Viridiplantae; phylum Streptophyta; class Magnoliopsida; order Alismatales; family Araceae; genus Amorphophallus; species Amorphophallus konjac. Next base: position 340,964,433 of record CM040124.1, read on the forward strand.
TTCTCTGTAATATTGCATTTTTATTTTAGGTGCACTGCACAGGACTCAATTGTTCAATTTGATTTCTGTGCAGATCTGCTGGTGTTTCCGAGAAGAAGAAATGAAGTGTCTTCTCTACTCTGTAATGCAGTTAATTGCCTTTGTTACATTAAGAATTTCACACCAGTTCTCTGTTTTGATCACCAGATACGTAATGAACTTGCAATATTTTTGGCGGTGTAATCTAGAAATGATAGCCAATTTCGGTTACACTTTCTGTTCGTTTTAGCCACCCTGTTTGTTTGCAGAATAGGTCAAGGAGATATTACAACTGATGTTAAGTTATTCTAAAGAATAGATAATTTTATTTTGATCGCGGGATAACATAATCAAGATTATTTTATTCTATATTTTCTCTCTCGAACAACTTAATCGATCTTTAACCTGGATATTTGGATATTGGCTCTTAATTCGGATACCGGATAGAATATAAGACTGATGCAATCAAACTGACCAGTATGGATAAGGGTGGGGTACAGGTTAATGTGACCCTATTCTGCAAACAAACCGAGACGTTGGAATTAAAGGTCTGTGCCTTCTACTTGGTTTCTGTATGTTTGCGCAATGCGTTTGTGGGGCCAATAGTTCCCATGATCTCACGCAATAATTCTTATTCTTTTTTAACTCAAAGACAATACTTGTAAGGTGGGACGAGGTTTTCCGTTCATCCCTTCGTTGCGGAAGGGGGTGGACGCTCCACCTTGACCGCAATAATCCCTATTCACCCTTCAACCTCGTCTGCCTTTTCTTTAGTGTAAATCATGCAATCTGCCTTATAATGGGCAGAATGATTGGGCGCCCAACAAACGTCCGTTTACGCACTGTGAACACAACAGGAATACGTAATTAAGAAGTTAGGCTAATTTTTTTCTGCGGCATAAGCTGCTTCTATGTATATTCCGTTCACAGTAGTCATCCCGGTGTCTATCTTAACCCCGGATGGGTTATCCCAGTGGATATCCCCTGGGTTGGTACGTCATGACCCTCAAAGTAAGAAAATGACCTTATCCCCACCTCCACGGGGAGACAGAAGGGAGGTGAAAGAACCATGAAGATCACCTTACTGTTTTTCACAAGAACCCGCATCATTAACCCATCAATCACAGAAGAGAGTTTCTTACCAAGAGCAATATACTTGTACATCATACTGTTCAGAACTCTTCAATTTGCACAAGCTGCTACATCAGAAATTCCAAGTTTGTGATTGACACCAATCAGATTTAAGAATCACTTAAACATCGACAACATAAGTTTACTTGTTCTGGTACTTGCAGACCATATAAATTCAAATTATTCAATCATATGAAAGGATGAATACCTCAACTTTACATCTAAATCTGGGTCAAGGACAGGGCCATAGTGCTTTGTCAAGAATAAGATAGCACCTATGATAGCAGACAGGGCGATAATGCTGGGTCTAGAACAAGACGATCGAGCCGCTGCCATCTCCTCCATGGGGTGGTTGTGGGAGTGTCCGTGACCAAGAACAAGACGAGCCATTGCCATTAATTATCCTGCAAGAACAAGACTAGAACTACCGTTTTTCACAAGCACCTGCATCATTTACTCCTCAATCCATAGTGAAAATGAAACAAAATTTTTTAACAGCAGCAATACATAACCTGCTGTTAGAAACCGGAGTACCTATAGAGATGGACAAACAATAGAGAAAGAAGAAAGAAGGGGGAAGAGAAGATCAAACCACAAGAACACTGGGATTTACGTGGTTCGGAGGCGATGTGCCTTCCTACATCCACGGCCGCACTGAGATCTCTTATTTCGCACACAGTCACGATTACAAGGGATGCTGCCTTTGTATATAAGGAGCCTAGGGAAACCCTCCTGGGCGAAAGGACAGGGGGGAGCCTACCAATATCCGGATCAGACTCCACACTCCTCTAACACCTGCATCATTTCAAAACTCTTTTAGTTTGCATAGGCACCTGCATCAAAATTATTATAAGTTTGTGACTGGCACCGATCAGATTTTAGAATCACTTATATCGCTAACATAAGTTTAGTTGTTTCGTTACCTAGAGACTTGGTAATTCAAAGGAATGAAGCATATGAAAGGATCAATACCTCAACTTTACATCAATACCTAAAGCACTAGGAAGGATTGTGCTGCTAGACTTTTGGCCCATTGGGGTGCGTAGAGTGGGCCTCCGCTGGTGTGGCCCAGCTGAAGCACGCAGCCGCGTGCCGTACGGTGCCAACTGCTCCCCGCCCTCTCCACCTTATCTGCTCCCCTGCAACAGATCGCAGAGGATCTGCTGGATCCCCTTGCAGATAGCTAGGATCTCCAAGGATCCCCTCTCCCCCTTCGGGCTTATCCCTTCCTCCTACTGGATTCCATTCACACCGCCTCCCACCTCCTCACTCGCCCTCTCTCCATCCTCCATATAAGCAGTGCTATGGCGAGTTCATGGTCGGCTGCTGGCTGAAAAGGAGTGAGAGACGGGAGAGCTCTATGCGCAGGGTGTTTGCTGTTGCAAGGAGGCCTTTGTGTGAGGGGCTTTTTGGCTACGTGGTGTGTGTGCGCGCGCGCGCGCGCACAAAAGAGATGGGGGAGAAGACTTAAAGAGGTTGTAAGGGTCACGAGAGTGAGAGGAGTTGGGGTCCCCTGTGAGAGAGGGAGTTTGCTCCCCTTGAGTGTGCATGTGAGAGAGAGCTCTAAGTGGAGCGCCTGCGTCGACAACGGCTTCTCCATCCCTGTGTCTCTCTCTTCCCACGGTGGGCTCCGTGATGACGACGACAGAGGATCATCACCGTCATCTGTGGGCTTGAAGGGTAGACCCATGGAGCACTGACATCGGTACCATGGTTCCCGTTCCCCTCTGCTCAAACTCCCACCCACCCCCTTTCGCTAGACTCATTTTATTTAAAATGGATTTCACCAATAATTTTAATTGGATGATCTGATTTCTATCTGATCACATAATACGTTAGAATTTGGTATTAATATTTAAGAATTATATGTTGGATATTTTTATATTAACTCAAGAGTTAGATCAGTCAAATCCTTAAAAAGGAAAAATATCTATATGAGTTTGGTTCGATGACGAGCTCCTATATTAAAGAGTAATGTTCTATGCATCGAATTCGGTGCACAAAGTCGTGTTAAAATATAACATTTGTTTTCGTTGGTTAAAAAAGATGAAAGTACAATTTCTAAGTAGAAAAGTACACCCCATGTCAGAATCCTACGGTAATTTTTTTTGCGCATTAAAGACGAAACACACTCGACGAGAAAACACATGATTGAAATATTTTATAGGATTGAAATATTTTGCATATGAATAAAACATTTTTTTAACTTTAGAAATACATCAACGAATTATTTTATACAAATGAAACATGTTGTTAGGTAAACGAAATAGTTGTTATAAGAATAAAATATTATAAAAATAAAACATCTTGTTATAAGAACGAAAGTTAACAAAATATTTTAAATCTATGTCAAATGTTTCACCTCTGTATAAAATATTTTATTCTTATAATTTTTTTTTCAAATGCACTTCGTATTTAATATGTAAAAATATACGCCGTACGGATCTGACGCGGGATGTATTTTCCTACGTAGAAAGAGTTATTCTTCATTTTTTTTTCAATGAGAATAAATTTTATATTTTGACATGACTTGTGCAACGAAATTTGATGCACAAATTATTACTCATTTTTAAAACCCTGCTTCTACAGTACAGCGAGTGATTTGAGACACCTAATAATTAGCCTCAACTCAAGAGGAGACTCGGAGAGGACACTGCAGCTACCACAAAATAAGCAACATGCATACAGAGGAAACACAGTCTAAGCTGTCGACATCAAGAATAAGGTGTCGGGATAACAGACGTCGACGCCGGGCTCTGGTCTTCTTCTATAGTGGGCTCACAGTCCAGAGTTGATCTGAAAGGGGGACTCCTCCACATGTAACTTGATCTCCAAGTGTGAGGTCGGTGTGGTAGACGACTGAGCCTTGCCCTTTCCTCCTACTATTCTCAGTTCACGTTGTTGAAGCAGTCTCATATTTGTTGCAAATAAAACAAAATGTATATATGTTAGCGTATTATATATATATATATATATATATATATATATATATATATATATATAATCTTTGCCTTAGGACCTCCTTAATTAATGACTATATAGGTTAATTGGATAGGTCCTACATAGGTCTAGGGTGTATCAGAGTATAAAATGATTGATGAAAACGGAGTTTACATTACTTTGAGAGGTTTGGTAGAAGACTTGAACAGGACGGAGAATTTGCAGGTAAACAATCATAAATGCTTTCAAATTAATTAAGAAATTTCAATCCAGATATTTCAGAATCCACAAAAGTTAATTAGTTATTTTCGGTGATCAATTACACTCTGAAAACGAACCCTTAATTTACAGATAGGGGTATTCATATATTCATATATGATTCCTTAATTTACAGATGTTGGTGAACTATATATAATAATATCACCGCGGTCCGAACTTAATTAAACAGCCCTATATTGAAAAGAAAGGAAAATCTCACCTATGCCCTCCCCAAATACTCACATGCATAACATGCATGCATCTTCTTCACTTAAATTATCTGTAGCCTAGCTAGCTACTCGAGTTGAATTACTGTAACAAACTCCATCACTGTATATGAACTTTCACCCTCAACATGCATGCAGGGAGGAAAACTTTTAGCGAGTGATCAGGTTGACAAGGAGACCCGTGAGAAAGGCCGTGGGATCCCCGATGAGGGCCGCGACGATGACCTCAATTGCAATCTGAGCCATCTTCTTGATCTTTGAGAACTTCCCAGCTGAAGCGTCGACGCGCTTGGTGTCCCCGACGGCAAGCTGGAGCACCGGCGTTCTCTTCACTAATGCACGGCCATCGCCCTCGGCGACTTCCCCCATTCCCTTCGTGGGTTCCTTACAGTGGCTGGAGCTCTTGATCCCTCTCATCCAGCTCTCCAGCATCTGCTTCTTCACGCACGATATGTGGAGGCTGTAGGTCTTGCATGCGGAGACGTAGCCCCATGTGGTTACCCCCTCCACCTTCTTCTTCCCACAGATGTAGCACTCGGAGGGCATCTCCTTCTTGAGCTGCAGCTCCACACCGCCGTCTACGAGCCTGCGCTGGAGGTGCGCGCAACAGGGGTGCAGGTCCTTCTTACACTCGTAGCAGTGGTAGATGGAGCCGTTCACGTCCATCCCGCAGGCATCGCAGACCCGGCGGGGCATCCCCGACTTGATCAGGAGGAAGCGGCAGCTCTTGAAGAAATCGTGGGAGAGGGAAGGAGCAGCTTCGGCGCAGCCCTTGTGGAGGTGGAAGCTGCAGGACTTCTCCTCGCAGGTGTAACGCAGGTGGAACCCAAGTTCCTTGCAGCTGTCGCACCTGTAAGGTGTTCCCTCGCTTCTGAGTTTGAGCTTGTGGTTGGGGTGTAGCTCATGGATCAGCTCGTCAAAGGCCACCATCTTCTTCTAGTGTTTGATATGCAGTACTCCTGCTAGCTTCCTGCAGCCAGATAAGAACATATATAATTAAGATGTCCACATGAGAGAGAACATGCAATTAGTTATCACCATATATGTAAATCCATGCCTATACCAGCCAAATTAAAGAACAGATATATAACACGTGCCCCCCCCGCTAGGAACAATTATGTCGGAATACATGAAGTGAAGACACATTTTGTGTCTATACGCTCTTCCCTTAGATTTTTTTGTGAGGGCTCAATAACTCACACACACTTAATACATTTGTCAGATATTAGAGTTGGTCGAGTATTTTAACTCGCAAATCACTGCTCACGGGAGCCATAAAAACAGTTGACCTGTCAACATCAAGAAGTCATCAACAGAATAGGCACCCCAGAAGTTTCTGATATTATTAGCGAACATTTTTGTTCGCATCCGGTCTCGTTGGCTATCCCTGCAGTGCGAAGCTCTGAAATTGGGCCCTCATTCCAACAGTTCATTGATTCCACACGGGAAGTTGAAGCTTCGTCTCAAAGTTTCAAGGTCGGTAGTTAGACGATTGAGACTTAAACAGTCTTGTACTGTCCTGTTTTATGCTGTTGGAGTAATTAATCTCCTTCGATTATCATAAGACATATCCTACGATATGTTATAGCAATCTCAAATTAAATGAAAGCAAAAATAAAACATATGAATGGCCCGGACCGAAGAAGTTCAAATGTCGATCTCTGCTTCAAATCGTGACAGGCTTGGTCTCCAAGAAACTGCATGCAGTCGTGCACCTAGCTTCATATATAGGCAAGAAAATTGCTACCATGAAAACGAGAGGAAGATATATATATATATATATATATATACTTGCTTGCAATCTCTCCCCTCTAAAAATTACTTGCGCAAGGAAGCCCGTGAGTTGTTGGTTCATTTGGTCATACTCAGATGTTGTCATCAGAGATTCTAATCTTTTTCAAACCATGAGCTGCTAGGTCCATAGAGCATGTAGTACATGATCTAGAGAGAGAACATATATGCATACTTTGGAAAGCATTACCAATGACTTTCAAAGCATATATTCAAGTCGTAGAGAGCACCCGAGAATGTTCCTAAACAAAGATGCTAATCTGTTTAAAAATTGAGCGCCACTCCTGCTCGTGTGAATGTGACGTGGGGATGCATTTAACAACACGCATTTAAGGGTGGCAGAAGTCTGACGTCAAGCAGAATAGCTGACGTCGTATACTTGGACAGTCTAATCTATGACAACTTAATTTGCGACGCCACATGTGGTGAAGTGAAGTGAGATAGAACAGTTAAATTAAATCAGAATTCTTCAGCCCCATTTGATTTAGGGAGTATTCCGTCTCAATCATGTTATTTATTTAATAAAATTAAAATTAATTAAAATAAAAAAATAAGAATAATCAAATTATCTTTAAAAATAAGATTCATAACAGGAATAATTCATTCCACCTTTTAGGTGGAATATATAACTTATTATCACCTTTTTATCCCTATTTTCTCTCTCTATTATTAATGATAATTAATTATATTAATATTAATTAATATTATCAATGTTAATTAATCATATTAATATTAATTGATAAGTATATTATTTAATTATATTTAAATAATTAATTATACTGGTGCTACTCAATCTTACTAGTGCTAATTAACTGTATTAATAAATCTTATTAATACTAACTAATCATGTTATTTAATCTTATTAGTGATAATTAATAAATATATTATTTAATTATTATTAAATAATTAATTATTACAGGCTATTAAAACTTATTATGTTAATTAACATTATTAGTGCTAATTAATTATGCTAATGAATGGTATTAATTAATTTTATTAGTGCTAATTAATGTTATTAGTGCTAACAAATCATACTAATTAATTTTATTAGTGATAATTAATAAATATATCATTTAATTATTATAGCGATACTCAAACTTACTATGCAATTAACATTATTAGTGCTAATTAATTATACTAACTAATATCATTAGTGCTAATTAATCTTATTTATTTTAATTAATATACATATATTATATAATTATTATTAAATAATTAATTATAACTATCTCATTGTTACTAATGAAGAATTAATTATGCTAGAATTAAGAATAAATGTATTAAATAAAATTAATAATATTAGTGTTAATTATGATAATTAAAGAGAAATATTAGCACTAATCATAATCAATAAGAAGGGAAAATTAAAATTTCAATATTTATTCTCATTTGAATCCCTATTTTTTATCAAACGATTAATAAAAATATCGTCATATTTATTCTTGACACACCAAACGTATATGAGAATAACGATAGGGATAAATTAACCCGTTTTCCTTAAAATTTATCCTCTAACCAAACATAATCTTAGGAGTTACCATATATTAGGGATGACTAGAGTTGTCAAGGCTATGGGGAGAATCCTCGCTAATCTCTACCAAACTCAACTCTCTCTCTATATATATATATGTGAAATAGTTCCCTACCCCTCTATGAGCCACTGGCATTGGTTTGCATGCACCGTTAGGAAAAAAATTAAGACTTCTAGGTTCCGTTAGATGGCGATGAAACTAACACAGATCGTAACAAAATCTTCCACGTTCATGAGTTACCGCCGTTGGTGCCTACTATATGGAAACATTTAGGCACCCCTTTGGGGTGCCCAGACCCTCCCTCTTGAATATTTATGCGTGTTTTCTCGTAAATGTAGATCGAATGAATTCAGACACCAATTCATAATGGATCAATGTCATCTCAAAATTACTAGTTATTTGAGAGACCTATATCAAATTACTATTATGCTCTCACCCCCAACTAATATTTGATGTGAGACTAGGATATATATATATATATATATATATATATATATAGGGGCTTTCCGGTGGTGCCGGCACCACCTGGTGCCGCCCCATCCCCCCTCACAGCGCCTCCCCCCCCATGCATTTAGGGGGGGGGGGGGGGTGGGCGCTGTGAGAGAGGGGTGGGGCCGGCACCACCTGGTGCCGACATCAGGTGAGCGCCCCCATATATACATATATACTAGTCTCAAACGTCCTAGGCTTAGGTTAATACCTAGGCATGTCACCTAGATTAGACTATGGAAATAACATAATTTCTCGTAGTTTTCCCTGTATTTTCTCAGGGTTCGGTGGGAAGCCACAAAGAAATATGAACGCAGTTGCTCCGCGTCCATGCGCGCGGACTCAGAGGGGGTGAACAGGGGGAGCTCCGAGTCCATGTATCCGTGTCCTCGTCTCTCTGCCCGGCCCTTTCGTTCCTCGATCCGAGACCATGGAAGCTGTCTCTGAGGATGTGCACGAAAGTCATGAGTTTATTAGAAACCCAGATCGTTGACTCTTCAGCATGCATCGAGTCAAGGGAATGGGCACCAGGAGATCGAGTTCTCGTATTAGTAAAAACAAAAAAGAAAAACACAATCCATATACGTGATCAGGTCGTCTTCCCTTATCCCTGCAGTGCAGAGCTCTGGAAATTGGACCTATCCGTGATCCAGTGTGTCAATTCGTAAGATGCTAGATTTTGAAGAAATTACATGCAGCTTGCAATGACCAAGAAGAAAGTTACTAGGAAAATGAGGGGCATATATATATATATATATATATATATATATATATATATAGCTAGTTCCAATTTCCAAACTTTGCACTTCCACTTGGAACTCGGCTCGGCCGTTCCAATTTTGGGTGCAAACTTTGGCAGGTTAAAGTAAACTAACATTCAAGTTAATTAGATTGGAGATTGGAGAACACTATATATTTATATATGCGGATTTATAATTATATATATCTTTGCAAGAAATAAAAAATGTATGAGAATCCGACGTAGTTAAATTGTTATTTATTTACATGTATAGTGTTCATACATGAACTAAATGTCATGTATGTCCTTGTCAACATTTCTTACTGATAAATCCTTACAATTTCTTAAGAAAAAAAAATGAAAAAGAAGAAGATGATGTCATGACGATGAAATGTTCCATGGAATGTATATGTTTTGACAGAAATTGACTATAGATCAGACACTTGTGACATTATAGTCATGCATGAAGGGTATAATAGTACATGCATATATGCAAGTGCAGATGTACGGGGAATGAATTTCACACAATTTCAGTTTTACTAGGGGTATATGTGCAAAAGTAATAAATTTATCCATTCCATGCGATCCATATTAATAAATATATCCTTGCGATCTATATCTGGAGTTAATTGGGGTAAGGTGACGTATTCGCATCTAACCTCTCGAATACGCGACCCCACTTAATTAATTGTCAAAAGGGCCCTAAGAGAACACTAGGCCCAACGCCGACTATATATATATATATAATAAATTTTGTACATAAAAATTAGTATTAAAAATAAATTTGTAAAAAAAGTATTCTTAAAAATATATTAACAAATATATCATTATATAAAAATAAAACACTTATTTAGAAACATATTATTTTTATCAAAAATTATAAAATTATACTTAAATAGTAGTTATGTATTATTTAAATTAATCTAATATTACGTCTATTAATACATTTTTAAAAATATTTTTTATACATTTATCTCTAACAATAATTTTTATATAAAAATCTCATATAATATATAATACTGTGGATGAGAAAGAGTAGTCAAGGTGCTCCCCTACTCTCCTTCTCCCCGCGGCCTTACCTATGCTGTAGGTGTAGGTGTAAGACATGAGCTAGCTAGTTGGACAATTGATACTTGTTCTTTCTCGGGGTTCCAGATCATACTCCCTACTATGTATTCTGTCGGTTGACACGGGGATCATACTCTCCGTCCAGTATTATGTCGGTTGACACGCGGATGGCCGCAGTGACGCATCTTGTGTACGTACGCCTAAATTGAAAAGATCCAGTTGTCTCCAATTTTGTTAGTTAATCGTCACGGAGTTGGTCAGGTACCCAGCTTCAGTTCCTGGTCTATCCATAGTTGCTGAGAAAGGTTCATTGAACACTGTGCTGCACATTGTGAATGTGTAATATTTTTATTTTTTTTAACGTGCGGATAAACGTAACGTTTCGTGCACCCACTGGACTTCTAGTGCAAAAAAAAAAAAAAGTTGCAGCATGAGAAGTTGAGAGTGACGACGGCCACAACATTGGACAACGATCCTTATCTTCGGTGACTCCGTTCCACACAAGTAGACTACAGAGTCCCATGTGGGAGACCTAAGTCTGCGGCACCGTCTTACAGGCCGAGAGTATTGTCTACTCCTCGACGGATATCTCGACATCGATAGTTCACCGGCGAGTACTGTCACTAGTACGACTGTCGCACCAGTAGCATCGACAGGCCCACCTATCACTCTGTCTGCGATTTTCGTGGGTGCGATTAAGGAAGCTTGTTTAGGTGTTTGCATTGCGGCACTGCGATGACGGCAGCTGTCGGCACATTGAGCACAATAGTTGCAGCGGCGATGATCTGCGTGGTGGCTATTGGCTCACCAGTGGGCACCAATGCGTGTGGAAGTGACGCTATAAGCGAGGGCGAGCGGCGACTTACAATAGTTTTCTTTCTTCTAAGCCACCCACATTGAAACCCTGCATTAACAATTAATCTCGTCCTTGTGATAGAGAGAGAGAGCCGGAGTGTGATGGCATCCCTGCCACCGTCACCGCGAGAGAGAGAGAGAGAGAGAGGGAAGGTCGATGGCGTCGCTCCACTACCACTGTGAGAGAGAGAGATAGAGTGGAAGGGCGACGACGTCACTCTACCGCCACCGCAAGAGAGAGAGAGAGAGAGAGGAGCGTGACGACATCATGACACCGTCATCGTGGGAGAGAGAGAGAGAGAGGAGGGCGACAACATGGTTTCACCGTCACCACGAGAGAGAGAGAGAGAGGGTGGGAGGGCGACAACGTCCTTGCCACTACCACCATGAGAGAGAGAGGGATAGGAGGGCGACAACATCGCTCCACCGCCACCGCGAGAGAGAGAGAGAGAGAGAGAGAGAGAGAGAGAGAGAGAGAGAGAGAGAGAGAGAGAGTAGGAGGGCGACTATGTCCTTGCCACTGCCACCATGATCGAGAGAGAGAGAAGGAAAGGAAAGCGACAACATCGCGCCACTGCCACCGCGAGAGAGAGAAAGCATAGATGGCGTCGCTACCACAGCCACAGCGAGAGAGAGAGAGAGAGCACAAATGGCGTCGCTGCCATCACCATGGAGAGAGAGAGAGAGAGAGAGAGAGAGAGAGAGAGAGAGAGAGAGAGAGAGAGAGAGAGAGAGAGAGAGAGAGAGAGAGAGAGAGAGAGAGAGGAGGTCACCACTAAGGACGATCCCTACCCTTGTCGCAATGATGCCATTGCGCTAGCTGCCCCTTCCTAGGTGGGAACTGCCACTACTGCCCCCTACTGCATGTCACACCCTCTCGCCGAAGTGGAGTCCACACTCCACACTATCTTCCTGCCTCTACCGCTGTCGCCGCCAAAAGTTGCACTGCACCACACACCGTCCCCTTCCTACCGCCAGTGGTGGGAACCGCCGCTGCTGCCCCTTGCCGCGGTGCTGCCCCCTCTCGCCGGAGCAGAGTCCACTGCCCCTTCCTGCCTACTATCGTTGGCTGCTGGCTAGAAGGGAATGGAGAATGGTGAAGTGCAGTTGGGTGGGAAGGAAATGGAGATGGGGAAAGTTTGTGACTTTGTGTCGAGTGAGACCAAGAGGGAATGGGGGTATTAGGGGCGTTGCCATTCTTTAGGACAACCTTTGAATCTTCACTCTTAGATCTAAATCTAAGGCTTAATATTGATAATATATATATCATTTAACTGTAACAGGCGGATATGGATTTGGAATGAGGTGTATTCATTTTCGTATTCATTAAATTATTAGAAAAATATATGTTTGATGTTCGTTAAGTTAACGAAACGGACGGTTATTAGGTTATTAGTTACCATTGACATCCCTAAGATAGAGGTCGATGTAAACACGTGGAGCATGACATCGGTACCATAGTTCCCGTTCCCCTCTGCTCAAACTCCCTCCCTCCCCTTTTTGCTAGACTCATTTTATTTAAAACAGATTTCAGCGATAATTTTAATTGGATGATCTGATTTCTATCTGATCACATAATACGTTAGAATTTGGTATTAATTTTTAAGAATTAAATGTTGAATATTTTTATATTAACTTAAGGGTTAGATCATTCAAATGATTAAAAAAGAAAAATTTTTTAATACGGTTTGGTTTGAACCCAAACCAAATTTTTTTAAATTTCAACCCAAACCAAACCGAACCAAATCGTTCGGTTCGGTTTGGTTTTCGGGTTGAACCCGAATAATGCTCACCCCTAGTCTAGCACGAGTTTGCTCGATCGTGACAGCGGCGGCTATTGCCCGGAAACAGACACCTACGGTGCCCAGTTTCCGGGCAATAGCCGAGCGGCATCATCTTCGCTAACAATTTGGCGTGCCGTAAAATACTGTTAAACATCTTAATACCATAAAATAATATATATATATATATATATATATATATATATATATATCCCTTATGTTTGAATGTTGTAAAATATTTTATGTTATTTTCCTTGTGTTTGGAATGCCGTAAATTGTTAAGTTTCAAAATCGGTTCACTCATGTGACATTTTTTTTAACCGATTTCAATCTCTAGTCCAAAACTTCGAAAAACAATAGTAATGGATTTAAGAACCAGTGTTTTCAAAATCAAAATTTTTATTTTCATAGTTTTAGAACTAGATATTTTTAAATTAATAATTTATACTATCTTACAACACATCAAATTAACAACCCCATATAATCAAGCATCTTACATCTGGCCAGTTTGGTTAAACGCACTCAAGCTTACAATGATCAAACGATCTGTTCCAGTAGTCAAACAGGTTGATTTGCGCTCAAATTGGCCTAACATTTACTCAAGTTGATCTTTCATTAATTGTACGCCTCATAAATTGTTCTAAATTAATTATAAATGTACTCATATTAATTAAGATGTGGATAACTTAATTACCCCCAGAATAAATTAATAACTAGCCCTGCCTTCTAATCATAGAATATATATATATATATACACGTCGGGTGTTTATGGTTGTTTACCGGCAAATTCTCGGTCCTGTTCAAGTCTTCTACTAAATCTCTCAAAGTAATGTAAACTCTGTTTTCATCGATCACTCAGGACCTGTTTGATAACGAGTTAGGGTGAGAGAGCAGATGAGAGAGAGTCATTGGACCCCTCCGCTCTCCTCACACACATGAAAATTAATCGACATCAATTCGCGCAACCAACCCCAGGGATCGCTTGCGCTAACCCTGCTCAATTAACAAAACGGCCCTTATATTCTGATACACCTTAGACCTATATAGGACCTATCTAATTAACCTATATAGTCATTAAAGAGGTCCTAGGGCAAAGAATATATATATATATATATATATATATATATAATATGCTAACATATATATATTTATTTTATTTGCAACAAATATGAGACTACTTCAACAATGTGAACAGAGAACAGGAGGAAACAGGACAAGGGCAAAGCTCAGTCGTCTACCAAACCGACCTCACACTCGGAAATCAGGTTACATATGGACGAGGCCCCTTTCAGATCAACTCTGGACTATGAGCCCACTATAGAAGACCAGGGGCCTGACAACATCTTTCCCGGTGTCTTTCTGGTGACACCTTGTTCTTGATGTCGACAGCTTAGATTGTTGATTGTGCTAGCTGTCTTCCTATGCTCTTCTTGAAGCTAATTATTGTGTCTCAAATCACTCGCTTTACTATAGAAGTAGGGTTTTAAAAATCATAGGAACTCGTCATCGGATCAAACTCATATAACTATTTTTCTTTTTTAATCATTTGAATGATCTAACCCTTAAGTTAATATAAACATTTTCAACATATAACTCTTAAAAATTAATACCAGATTCTAACGTATTATGTGATCAGATAGAAATCAGATCATCCAATTAAAATTATCGCTGAAATCTGTTTTAAATAAAATGAGTCTAGCGAAAAGGGGAGGGAGGGAGTTTGAGCAGAGGGGAACGGGAACTATGGTACCGATGTCATACTCCACGTGTTTACATCGACCTCTATCTTAGGGATGTCAATGGTAATTAATAACCTAATAACTGTTCGTTTCGTTAACTTAACGAACATCAAACATATATTTTTTCTAATAATTTAACGGATACGAAAATGAATACACCTCATTCTAAATCCATATCCGTCTGTTACTGTTAAATAATATATATATTATCAATATTAAGCCTTAGATTTAGATCTAAGAGTGATGATTCAAAGGTTGTCCTAAAGAATGGCAACGCCCCCAATACCCCCATTCCCTCTTGGTCTCACTCGACACAAAGTCACAAACTTTCCCCATCTCCATTTCCTTCTCACCCAGCTGCACTTCACCATTCTCCATTCCCTTCTAGCCAGCAGCCAACGACAGTAGGCAGGAAGGGGCAGTGGACTCTGCTCCGGCGAGAGGGGGCAGCACCACGGCAAGGGGCAGCAGCGGCGGTTCCCACCACTGGCGGCAAGAAGGGGACGGTGTGTGGTGCAGTGCAACTTTTGGCGGCGACAGTGAAAGAGGCAGGAAGGTGGTGTGGAGTGTGGACTCCACTTCGGCGAGAGGGTGCGACATGCAGTAGGGGGCAGTAGTGGCAGTTCCCACCTAGGAAGGGGCAGCGCAATGGCAGCATTGCGACAGGGGTAGGGATCGTCCTTAGTGGTGACCTCCTCTCTCTCTCTCTCTCTCTCTCTCTCTCTCTCTCTCTCTCTCTCTCTCTCTCTCTCTCTCTCTCTCCATGGTGATGGCAGCGACGCCATCTGTGCTCTCTCTCTCTCTCGCTGTGGCTGTGGTAGCGACGCCATCTATGCTTTCTCTCTCTCGCGCGGTGGCAGTGGCGCGATGTTGTCGCTTTCCTTTCCTTCTCTCTCTCTCTCGATCATGGTGGCAGTGGCAAGGACATAGTCGCCCTCTCTCTCTCTCTCTCTCTCTCTCGCGGTGGCGGTGGAGCGATGTTGTCGCCCTCCTATCCCTCTCTCTCTCATGGTGGTAGTGGCAAGGACGTTGTCGCCCTCCCACCCTCTCTCTCTCTCTCTCTCTCGTGGTGACGGTGAAGCCATGTTGTCGCCCTCTTTTCTCTCTCTCTCTCCCACGATGACGATGGCATGATGTCGTCACGCTCCTCTCTCTCTCACTCTCTCTCTCTCTTGCGGTGGCGGTAGAGTGACGTCGTCGCCCTTCCACTCTGTCTCTCTCTCTCTCACAGTGGCAGTGGAGCGACGCCATCGACCTTCCCTCTCTCTCTCTCTCTCTCTCTCTCTCTCTCTCTCTCTCTCTCTCTCTCTCTCTCTCTCGCGGTGACGGTGGCAGGGATGCCGTCACACTCCGGATCTCTCCCTCTATCACAAGGACGAGATTAATTGTTAATGCAGGGTTTCAATGTGGGTGGCTTAGAAGAAAGAAAACTATTGTAAGTCGCCGCTCGCCCTCGCTTATAGCGTCACTTCCGCACGCATTGGTGCCCACTGGTGAGCCGATAGCCACCACGCAGATCATCGCCACTGCAACTATTGTGCTCAATGTGCCGACAGCTGCCGTCATCGCAGTGCCGCAATGCAAACAGCTAAACAAGCTTCCTCAATCCCTCCCATGAAAATCGCAGACAGTGTGATAGGTGGGCATGTCGATGCTACTGGTGCGACAATCGTACTAGTGACAGTACTCGCCGGTGAACTATCGATGTTGAGATACCCGTCGAGGAGTAGGCAATACTCTCGGCCTGTAAGACGGTGCCACGGAGTTAGGTCTCCCACATGGGACTCTGTAGTCTATGTGTGTGGAACGGACTCGCCCAAGATAGGCATCGCTGTCCAATGTCGTGGCTGTCATCACTCTCAACTTCTCATGCCGCAACTTTTTTTTTTTTTTTTGCATTAGAAGTCCAGTGGGTGCACGTAGTGTTACATTTATCCGCACGTTAAAAATAAATAAAGATATTACACATTCACAATGTGCAGCACAGTGTTCAATGAACCTTTCTCAGCAACTATGGATAGACCAGGAACTGAAGCTGGGTACCTGACCAACTCCGTGACGATTAACTAACAAAATTGGAGACAACTGGATCTTTACAATTTAGGCGTACGTACACAAGATGCGTCACTGCGGCCATCCGCGTGTCAACCGACATAATACTGGACGGAGAGTATGATCCTGTGTCAACCGACATAATACATAGTAGGGAGTATGATCTGGAAGCCTTAGAAAGAACAAGTCTCAATTGTCCAACTAGCTAGCTCATATCTTACACCTACACCTACAGCATAGGTAAGGCCGTGGGGAGAAGGGGAGTACCTTGACTACTCTTTCTTATCCACAGTATTATATATTATATGAGATTTTTATATAAAAATTATTGTTAGAGATAAATGTATAAAAAATATTTTTAAAAATGTATTAATAGACGTAATATTAGATTAATTTAAATAATACATAACTACTATTTAAGTATAATTTTATAATTTTTGATAAAAATAATATGTTTCTAAATAAGTGTTTTATTTTTATATAATGATATATTTGTTAATATATTTTTAAGAATACTTTTTTTACAAATTTATTTTTAATACTAATTTTTATGTACAAAATTTATTATATATATATATATAGTCGGCGTTGGGCCTAGTGTTCTCTTAGGGCCCTTTTGACAATTAATTAAGTGGGGTCGCGTATTCGAGAGGTTAGATGCGAATACGTCACCTTACCCCAATTAACTCCAGATATAGATCGCAAGGATATATTTATTAATATGGATCGCATGGAATGGATAAATTTATTACTTTTGCACATATACCCCTAGTAAAACTGAAATTGTGTGAAATTCATTCCCCGTACATCTGCACTTGCATATATGCATGTACTATTATACCCTTCATGCATGACTATAATGTCACAAGTGTCTGATCTATAGTCAATTTCTGTCAAAACATATACATTCCATGGAACATTTCATCGTCATGACATCATCTTCTTCTTTTTCATTTTTTTTTCTTAAGAAATTGTAAGGATTTATCAGTAAGAAATGTTGACAAGGACATACATGACATTTAGTTCATGTATGAACACTATACATGTAAATAAATAACAATTTAACTACGTCGGATTCTCATACATTTTTTATTTCTTGCAAAGATATATATAATTATAAATCCGCATATATAAATATATAGTATTCTCCAATCTCCAATCTAATTAACTTGAATGTTAGTTTACTTTAACCTGCCGAAGTTTGCACCCAAAATTGGAACGGCCGAGCCGAGTTCCAAGTGGAAGTGCAAAGTTTGGAAATTGGAACTAGCTATATATATATATATATATATATATATATGCCCCTCATTTTCCTAGTAACTTTCTTCTTGGTCATTGCAAGCTGCATGTAATTTCTTCAAAATCTAGCATCTTACGAATTGACACACTGGATCACGGATAGGTCCAATTTCCAGAGCTCTGCACTGCAGGGATAAGGGAAGACGACCTGATCACATATATGGATTGTGTTTTTCTTTTTTGTTTTTACTAATACGAGAACTCGATCTCCTGGTGCCCATTCCCTTGACTCGATGCATGCTGAAGAGTCAACGATCTGGGTTTCTAATAAACTCATGACTTTCGTGCACATCCTCAGAGACAGCTTCCATGGTCTCGGATCGAGGAACGAAAGGGCCGGGCAGAGAGACGAGGACACGGATACATGGACTCGGAGCTCCCCCTGTTCACCCCCTCTGAGTCCGCGCGCATGGACGCGGAGCAACTGCGTTCATATTTCTTTGTGGCTTCCCACCGAACCCTGAGAAAATACAGGGAAAACTACGAGAAATTATGTTATTTCCATAGTCTAATCTAGGTGACATGCCTAGGTGTTAACCTAAGCCTAGGACGTTTGAGACTAGTATATATATATATATATATATATATATATATATATATATATATACTAGTCTCACATCAAATATTAGTTGGGGGTGAGAGCATAATAGTAATTTGATATGGGTCTCTCAAATGACTCGTAATTTTGAGATGATATTGATCCATTATGAATTGGTGTCTGAATTCATTTGATCCACATTTACGAAAAAATACGCATAAATATTCAAGAGGGAGGACCTGGGGGCCCCAAAGGGGTGCCTAAACGTTTCCATGCAGTAGGCACCAACGGCGGTAACTCATGAACGTGGAAGATTTTGTTACGATCTGTGTTAGTTTCATCGCCATCTAACGGAACTTAGAAGTCTTAATTTTTTTCCTAACGGTGCATGCAATCCAACGCCAGTGGTTCATAGAGGGGTAGGGAACTATTTCACTTATATATATATATATAGAGAGAGAGAGAGAGAGTTGAGTTTTGTAGAGATTATCGAGGATTCTCTCCATAGCCTTGACAACTCTAGTCATCCCTAATATATGGCGGTAACTCCTAAGATTATGTTTGGTTAGAGGATAAATTTTGAGGAAAATAGATGTTATACGGGTTAATTTATCCCTATCGTTATTCTCACGTACGCTTGGTGTGTCAAGAATAAATATGACGATATTTTTATTAATCGTTTGATAAAAAATAGGGATTCAAATGAGAATAAATATTGAAAATTTATTTTTCCCTTCTTATTGATTATGATTAGTGCTAATATTTCTCTTTAATGATCATAATTAACACTAATATTATTAATTTTATTTAATACATTTATTCTTAATTCTAGCATAATTAATTCTTCATTAGTAACAATGAGATAGTTATAATTAATTATTTAACAATAATTATATAATATATGTATATTAATTAAAATAAATAAGATTAATTAGCACTAATGATATTAGTTAGTATAATTAATTAGCACTAATAATGTTAATTAGCATAGTAAGTTTGAGTATCGCTATAATAATTAAATGATATATTTATTAATTATCACTAATAAAAATAATTAGTATGATTTGTTAGCACTAATAACATTAATTAGCACTAATAAAATTAATTAATACCATTCATTAGCATAATTAATTAGCACTAATAATGTTAATTAACACAATAAGTTTTAATAGCCAGTAATAATTAATTATTTAATAATAATTAAATAATATATTTATTAATTATCACTAATAAGATTAAATAACATGATTAGTTAGTATTAATAAGATTTATTAATACAGTTAATTAGCACTAGTAAGATTGAGTAGACCGCGACCATTTCGGAAAATCGAGAACGGCAAGAAAACTCCAAAAAATCCACGCCACGCCCCCAAACATCCACAGATGAGGGGGAAAACATGGGGGAAGCTCCCCAGTAGCCCCTAGCATGCATCTATGGCCTTGGATCGGCCTAAAACACAACGAAACGCTAGATCGAGCGATCACTCCCCCAAAACATGATTTTCCCCAAAACGCCTCAAACGACCCGCTCGGCTCACCACGGCCTACGAAACTCACGGGAAATGAAGCGCACGGGCTGGGGGTCCATCACCCTACCTCCACCGAAGATTTCGAGCACCGTGGACGCCGATCCACGAAGAAACGCCGTTTAAACCCTCGCCGGTTCACGATCCCACGAACCGCCTCCACCATCGCGATCCTCGTCTCGTGCCCGTCGCTCCACGTCCCACGAGCCATGCCGCCCCGCCCTCGCCGCCTCCGTCGGCCGCCCGGAGTGAGAGGGGGAGAGGAGAGAACGTGAGAGAAGAGAGAGAGAGGGAAGAGAGAAATGAGAGGGGAGAGAGAGAAAAGGGCTATATATAGGAAAATCTAGAATTTCAGAAAAATCTCAAAAAATAGAAAAACACACCTCCTCGAACCTCGCGACGCGTTGATCACAACGGTACCACTCGCGCCCAGGTGAATGGCCCGGTTCACCCGCAACGAGGTTCCGAAGGAATTACCGAAACACACACCGGGAATCAGAAAACACACGCTGAAAAGCCGCGGAGCTCTTCCGGGCCTCCGAAACAACTCCGGATCGCGCCGATCCGAACACGAAAGATGTCCGAAACATCATTTCGGACACAACGGAACCAGATATACCAAAAACGTAGATCCGGGACCCGAGAAGAAGGATCCGAAAAACCCGGGGCATTACAGAACCTAGGGAAAAATATTTAAAACTACCTCTCGTCGGAGATTGCCAGACCTTGCCGGAAGTTGCCCGCCCAATGTCCCGATTGTGTCCGACGCCTTGCAAGTATCAAATTCTCTCTGGTATAATCTGGTACATGTGGTTTGCAGCCTACCAGATCGGTACGTAAACCATGATTCTAGTACGCCAAGCATTTAACGAGCATTCAAGTGATCCCTGAACAAGAAGTTTCCTGTGCACTCACACCTAGAAGGGATTTCAACAGCATTCACTCTGATCCTTAAAGTCTCTCATTTCGTCAAGTAATCAAGAGGAGGAAGAATCTACGTCTTATCGGCATTTTTCATTCCCTCTTCTTCCTATATGTCAGTGTATTCATTTGTTTTCAATTTGTAAATTGTAACTGTCTTTGTGACAAGGGGCAAGCGTATTTGTTGCTCTTGGGAACAACACTACGTGTGCTAGGTCAATTTGGTGATATTTAAATCAAATGGGTGACTAGCTCTTGAAAAGTTAGATGTTACGAAATCTCTAGAAAAACTAAGTCAATTTGTGTGCCCGAGTGATTTGTTGAAACTTGACCAAAAATCAGTTGCGTCGCTTGTTCTTGGAAAACAAATATTAATAATTTGTTGAGACCCGTGAAGATCAGTTGGGGAGTTAGACCTTCGAAAATCAATAGTTGTAATCTTTTGTGAGTTACGAGGGGAGTGTACGTGGGTCTGTCTAGAAGGACAAATCAAACCAATATGAAACCCGGTGTCCCGTGTGATCGTGTATTTGCTGTCTCTCTCCCTACGTGTTTAATTTTCGTTGCGTTTCGTAGTTTGAGTTTTTATTATGTGATTTAATTTAACTGTTCTATCTCACTTCACTTCACCACATGTGGCGTCGCAAATTAAGTTGTCATAGATTAGACTGTCCAAGTATACGACGTCAGCTATTCTGCTTGACGTCAGACTTCTGCCACCCTTAAATGCGTGTTGTTAAATGCATCCCCACGTCACATTCACACGAGCAGGAGTGGCGCTCAATTTTTAAACAGATTAGCATCTTTGTTTAGGAACATTCTCGGGTGCTCTCTACGACTTGAATATATGCTTTGAAAGTCATTGGTAATGCTTTCCAAAGTATGCATATATGTTCTCTCTCTAGATCATGTACTACATGCTCTATGGACCTAGCAGCTCATGGTTTGAAAAAGATTAGAATCTCTGATGACAACATCTGAGTATGACCAAATGAACCAACAACTCACGGGCTTCCTTGCGCAAGTAATTTTTAGAGGGGAGAGATTGCAAGCAAGTATATATATCTTCCTCTCGTTTTCATAGTAGCAATTTTCTTGCCTCTATATGAAGCTAGGTGCACGACTGCATGCAGTTACTTTCTTGGAGACCAAGCCTGTCACGATTTGAAGCAGAGATCGACATTTGAACTTCTTCGGTCCGGGCCATTCATATGTTTTATTTTTGCTTTCATTTAATTTGAGATTGCTATAACATATCGTAGGATATGTCTTATGATAATCGAAGGAGATTAATTACTCCAACAGCATAAAACAGGACAGTACAAGACTGTTTAAGTCTCAATCGTCTAACTACCGACCTTGAAACTTGTAGACGAAGCTTCAACTTCCTCTGTGGAAACAATGAACTGTTGGAATGAGGGCCAAGTTTCAGAGCTTCGCACTGCAGGGATAGCCAACGAGACCGGATGCGAACAAAAATGTTCGCTAATAATATCAGAAACTTCTGGGGTGCCTATTCTGTTGATGACTTCTGGATGTTGACAGGTCAACTGTTTTTATGGCTCCCATGCCATGGGCAGTGATTTGCGAGTTAAAATACCCGACTAACTTTAATCTCTAATTACAAATGTCTAAGGCCCCTTTTGATAATCGGGTGAGGATAACTTAATCGACCTGACAGGGTCGATTACGTTATCCCTGGGCGGTTAGATGGGCATGTGTGAAGGGGAGGCGAGTGAGAGACGGGGTCCGGTGTTCCCCGGTTACGCTAATCGGTCGACCAACCCTTTATCAAATCGACCCTAAGTGTATCTGAGTTATTAAGCTCTCACGGAAAATCTAAGGGAAAAGAGTATAGACACAAAATATGTCTTCACTTCATGTATTCCGACACACTGTGCCCCCCGCGTGCCCATCCCCTGTCACTCGGCCTGCACTCCTTCCAAGGATCATCTACTAACAAGGGGGGTTAGGAACGGTGATTCTCACCTTAATTTATTTGTTGCTTCGCAAGGGACTCTCGGCCCCTTTGTTAATCGAGTACGGTTAACGGTCTTATGTGTGAAGGGGGAGACGGGACCCACCTTGCTCTTCTCTGTCATCACTTACGTCATCCCCCGACAACTCGGATGACAAAGAGACCCTCGTGAAGTTACAGGGAAATAAGAGTAGTGTTGTTAACCCTAGGTCTTCGAGGTCTTGAACGTGTCTATATATAGACACACACGCTCCAGCCATTGGAAACAAGCCCCAGCAAACTTATAACACGCTCCTCTCTCGTCTTCTACAGAAGCATCACCACTTCCCTATTCGGTACGTTTCACCGGAACAAGTATTGATCATATGAGATAATTTTTTTTAGCATGCATGTTCTTGCATATATATATGTTTGGAAAGATATGTTGCTTGCATGCGTTTGTATATATGGACCCCATATTATAATTGTTCCTAGCGCGGGGGGGCACGTGTTATATATCTGTTCTTTAATTTGGCTGGTATAGGCATGGATTTAAAGGGCATGAATGCATGCATATATGGTGATAACTAATTGCATGTTCTCTCTCATGTGGACATCTTAATTATATATGTTCTTATCTGGCTGCAGGAAGGAGTAGTACTACATATCAAACACCAGAAGAAGATCGATGGTTGCCTTTGACGAGGTGATCCATGAGCTACACCCCAGCCACAAGCTCAAACTCAGAAGCGAGGGGACACCTTACAGGTGCGACAGCTGCAAGGAACTTGGGTTCCACCTGCGTTACACCTGCGAGGAGAAGTCCTGCAGCTTCCACCTCCACAAGGGCTGCGCCGAAGCTGGTCCTTCCCTCTCCCACGATTTCTTCAAGAACTGCCGCTTCCTCCTGAAGTCGGGGATGCCCCGCCGGGTCTGCGATGCCTGCGGGATGGACGTCAACGGCTCCATCTACCACTGCTACGAGTGTAAGAAGGACCTGCACCCCTGTTGCGCGCACCTCCAGCGCAGGCTCGTAGACGGCGGTGTGGAGCTGCAGCTCAAGAAGGAGATGCCCTCCGAGTGCTACATCTGTGGGAAGAAGAAGGTGGAGGGGGTAACCACATGGGGCTACGTCTCCGCATGCAAGACCTACAGCCTCCACATATCGTGCGTGAAGAAGCAAATGCTGGAGAGCTGGATGAGAGGGATCAAGAGCTCCAGCCACTGTAAGGAACCCACGAAGGGAATGGGGGAAGTCGCCGAGGGCGATGGCCGTGCATTAGTGAAGAGAACGCCGGTGCTCCAGCTTGCCGTCGGGGACACCAAGCGCGTCGACGCTTCAGCTGGGAAGTTCTCAAAGATCAAGAAGATGGCTCAGATTGCAATTGAGGTCATCGTCGCGGCCCTCATCGGGGATCCCACGGCCTTTCTCACGGGTCTCCTTGTCAACCTGATCACTCGCTAAAAGTTTTCCTCCCTGCATGCATGTTGAGGGTGCAAGTTCATCTATAGTGGTGGAGTTTGTTACAGTAATTCAACTCGAGTAGCTAGCTAGGCTACAGATAATTTAAGTGAAGAAGATGCATGCATGTTATGCATGTGAGTATTTGGGGAGGGCATAGGTGAGATTTTCCTTTCTTTTCAATATAGGGCTGTTTAATTAAGTTCGGACCGCGGTGATATTATATATAGTTCACCAACATCTGTAAATTAAGGAATCATATATGAATATATGAATACCCCTATCTAGCTATAGTTAGTATATATGTGTGGCCATGTTTGTTCATTAATTATATATACATAATTTGGTCATGATCAATAATTAAAACCTCACGCAAAAGGCTCCCAAAACCTTTAATTCCATCGTACGTTATATATGACTTATAAGCGCTCACCTTTTACTTGGTCTGAATTTGTCCAACAGATCATGCATGTCCGTTTCAATTGGGTTCGTTTTCATAGTGTAATTGATCACCGAAAATAACTAATTAACTTTTGTGCATTCTGAAATATCTGGAATGAAATTTCTTAATTAATTCGAATGCATTTATAATTAACTTGAATGCATTTATGGTTGTTTACCTGCAAATTCTCCGTCCTGTTCATCAAGTCTTCTACCAAACCTCTCAAAGTAATGTAAACTCTCTTTCCATCAATCACTTTGGTCACGTTTGCTAACCGATTCAGGTTAGTTTACTCGACCCAGGAGGGTCAAGTAAGTTAACCGAGCTCGATGAGTGTGAGAGAGAGGCGGGGCCCATCTACATTTTCTCTCTCGTCGGTTGACATATCCACCCGACAAACCCGCAAACAAACAGACTCTTATAATATTATGATACACCCTAGACGTATGTAGGACCTATCCAATTAACCTATATAGTCATTAATTAAGGAGGTCCTAAGGCAAAGAATATATATATATATATATAATACGCTAACATATATACATTTTGTTTTATTTGCAACAAACATGAGACTGCTTCAACAATGTGAACAGAGAATAGTAGGAGGAAAGGACAAGGCTCAGTCGTCTACCACACCGACCTCACATTTGGAGATCAAGTTACATGTGGAGGGGTCCCCCTTTCAGATCAACTCTGGACTGTGAGCCCACTATAGAAGAAGATCAGAGCCTATCAACATCTTTCCCTGCGTCTGTTATCCCGACACCTTATTCTTGATGTCGACAGCTTAGACTATGTTCCCTCTGTATGCATGTTGCTGATTGTGGTAGCTGCAGTCTCCTCTTGGGTTGAAGCTAATTATTAGGTGTCTCAAATCACTCGCTGTACTGTAAAAGCAGGGTTTAAAAAATGAGTAATAATTTGTGCATCAAATTTCGTTGCACAAGTCATGTCAAAATATAAAATTTATTCTCATTGAAAAAAAATGAAAAAACTCTTTCCACGTAGGAAAATATATCCCGCGTCAGATCTGTACGACGCATATTTTTACATATTAAATACGAAGTGCATTTGAAAAAAAAATTATAAGAATAAAATATTTTATACAGAGGTGAAACATTTGACATAGATTTAAAATATTTTGTTAACTTTCGTTCTTATAACAAGATGTTTTATTTTTATAATATTTTATTCTTATAACAACTGTTTCGTTTACCTAACAACATGTTTCATTTGTATAAAATAATTCGTTGATGTATTTCTAAAGTTAAACAAAATATTTTATTCATATGTAAAATATTTCAATCCTACAAAATGCTTCAATCATGTGTTTTCTCATCGAGTGCGTTCTGTCTTTAATACGCAAAAAAGTGGACCGTACGATTCTGACGTGGGGTGTACTTTTTTACTTAGAAATTGTACTTCCATCTTTTTTAGCCAACGAGAATAAATGTTATATTTTGATATGATTTTGTGCACCAAATTCGGTGCATAAAATATTACTCTTTAAAAATCATAGGAGCTCGTCATCGAACCAAACTCATATAGATATTTTTCCTTTTTAATGATTTGACTGATCTAACTCTTGAGTTAATATAAAAATATCCAACATATAATTCTTAAATATTAATACCAAATTCTAACGTATTATGTGATCATATAGAAATCAGATCATCCAATTAAAATTATTGGTGAAATCCATTTTAAATAAAATGACTCTAGCGAAAGAGGGAGGGTGGGAGTTTGAGCAGAAGGGAACGGAACCATGGTACCGATGTCAGTGCTCCATGTGTTTACATCGACCCCTATTTTAGGGATGTCAATGGTAACTAATAATTCGATAATCGTTCATTTTGTTAACTAGTGAACATCAAACGCATAATTTTTTCGATAACTTAACGAATACGAATACGAATGTATCTGATTTCTTAACGGATACGAAAATGAATATAATGTCGTCACGGGATAGGCTACCAGAGTCGTCTACCCCATGGGTCTACCCTTCAAACCCACAGATGACGGTGATGATCCTCTGTCGTCATCATCACGGAGCCCACCGTGGGAAGAGAGAGACACACGGATGGAGAAGCCGTTGTCGACGAAGGCGCTCCACTAAGAGCTCTCTCTCACATGCACACTCAAGGGGAGCAAACTCCCTCTCTCACAGGGGACCCCAACTCCTCTCACTCTCGTGACCCTTACAACCTCTTTAAGTCTTCTCCCCCATCTCTTTTGTGCGCGCGCGCGTAGCCAAAAAGCCCCTCACACAAAGGCCTCCTTGCAACAGCAAACACCCTGCGCATAGAGCTCTCCCGTCTCTCACTCCTTTTCAGCCAGCAGCCGACCATGAACTCGCCATAGCACTGCTTATATGGAGGATGGAGAGAGGGCGAGTGAGGAGGTAGGAGGCGGTGTGAATGGAATCCAGTAGGAGGAAGGGATAAGCCCGAAGGGGGAGAGGGGATCCTTGGAGATCCTAGCGATCTGCAAGGGGATCCGGCCAGCAGATCCGCGGCGATCTGTTGCAGGGGAGCAGATAAGGTCGAGAGGGCGGGGAGCAGTTGTCACCGTACGGCACGTGGCTGTGTGCTTCAGCTGGGCCACACCAGCGGAGGCCCACTCTAGGCACCCCAATAGGCCAAAGGCCCAGCAGCACCATCCTTCCTAGTGCTTTAGGTATTGATGTAAAGTTGAGGTATTGATCCTTTCCTTTGAATTTACCAAGTCTCTAGGTAACGAAAGAACTAAACTTATGTTAGCGATATAAGTGATTCTAAAATCTGATCGGTGCCAGTCACAAACTTATAATATTTTTGATGCAGGTGCCTATGCAAACTAAAAGAGTTTTGAAATGATGCAGGTTATGTATTGCTGCTGTTAAAAAATTTTGTTTCATTTTTACTATGGATTGAGGAGTAAATGATGCAGGTGCTTGTGAAAAACGGTAGTTCTTGTCTTGTTCTTGCAGGATAATTAATGGCAATGGCTCGTCTTGTTCTTGGTCACGGACACTCCCACAACCACACCATGGAGGAGATGGCAGCGGCTCGATCGTCTTGTTCTAGACCCAGCATTATCGCCCTGTCTGCTATTATAGGTGCTATCTGATTCTTGACCAAGCACTATGGCCCTGTCCTTGACCCAGCATTTAGATGTAAAGTTGAGGTATTCATCCTTTCATATGATTGACTAATTTGAATTTATATGGTCTGCAAGTACCAGAACAAGTAAAACTTATGTTGTCGATGTTTAAGTGATTCTTAAATCTGATTGGTGTCAATCACAAACTTGGAATTTCTGATGTAGCAGCTTGTGCAAATTGAAGAGTTCTGAACAGTATGATGTACAAGTATATTGCTCTTGGTAAGAAACTCTCTTCTGTGATTGATGGGTTAATGATGCGGGTTCTTGTGAAAAACAGTAAGGTGATCTTCATGGTTCCTTCACCTCCCTTCTGTCTCCCCGTGGAGGTGGGGATAAGGTCATTTTCTTACTTTGAGGATCATGACGTACCAACCCAGGGGATATCCACTGGGATAACCCATCCGGGGTTAAGATAGACACCGGGATGACTACTGTGAACGGAATATACATAGAAGCAGCTTATGCCGCAGAAAAAAATTAGCCTAACTTCTTAATTACGTATTCCTGTTGTGTTCACAGTGCGTAAACGGACGTTTGTTGGGCGCCCAATCATTCTGCCCATTATAAGGCAGATTGCATGATTTACACTAAAGAAAAGGCAGACGAGGTTGAAGGGTGAATATGGATTATTGCGGTCAAGGTGGAGCGTCCATCCCCTTCCGCAACGAAGGGATGAACGAAAACCTCGTCCCACCTTACAAGTATTGTCTTTGAGTTAAAAAAGAATAAGAATTATTGCGTGAGATCATGGGAACTATTGGCCCCACAAACGCATTGCGCAAACATACAGAAACCAAGTAGAAGGCACAGACCTTTAATTCCAACGTCTCGGTTTGTTTGCAGAATAGGGTCACATTAACCTGTACCCCACCCTTATCCATACTGGTCAGTTTGATTGCATCAGTCTTATATTCTATCCGGTATCCGAATTAAGAGCCAATATCCA
The DNA here is from genome assembly GCA_022559845.1 of Amorphophallus konjac. Lineage (NCBI taxonomy): Eukaryota > Viridiplantae > Streptophyta > Magnoliopsida > Alismatales > Araceae > Amorphophallus > Amorphophallus konjac. The sequence continues at coordinate 340,993,288 of CM040124.1, forward strand.
AATATCCAGGTTAAAGATCGATTAAGTTGTTCGAGAGAGAAAATATAGAATAAAATAATCTTGATTATGTTATCCCTCGATCAAAATAAAATTATCTATTCTTTAGAATAACTTAACATCAGTTGTAATATCTCCTTGACCTATTCTGCAAACAAACAGGGTGGCTAAAACGAACAGAAAGTGTAACCGAAATTGGCTATCATTTCTAGATTACACCGCCAAAAATGTTGCAAGTTCATTACGTATCTGGTGATCAAAACAGAGAACTGGTGTGAAATTCTTAATGTAACAAAGGCAATTAACTGCATTACAGAGTAGAGAAGACACTTCATTTCTTCTTCTCGGAAACACCAGCAGATCTGCACAGAAATCAAATTGAACAATTGAGTCCTGTGCAGTGCACCTAAAATAAAAATGCAATATTACAGAGAATAAGTCGAACTAAAATTTCATGCAACATGAAGGCCTAATAACGGGCTCAGCAATTGCATACATGCAGAACAACAGTTACAGTTGCAACAAAGAAATCACTTTCAAAATGAAATGGTACGAAGAACCAGACACTTCCTGTCAAGAGCAAGCGACTGTCTCACCCTACAGTGTCGGGACAGGATTGTTTAAGATACGCGGTATTAATCCTAGGATTAATGACTTTTAGCATGTCGTCGAGGAACACAAGCCTTTCAGAACTTATTAAAAAACAAACATGGAGTGGAAGTTTCTGATAGAGAACCTCGGCTTTGAGTCAAAGGGTAACATAAATATAGATTTACAAAGAGCTAATGAAACTAAAGCGATACTTAACCCCCCCCCCCCCACCACTTCTCTGTGTCATCTACAATTCCTTCTTATTGTTTGTTAATATTACTGAAATATGCAAACTAATTAAAATCTGTAACTCTTTTCATGTCATCTACGAGTCCTATTCAATGTTTGTTGTTCTTATTAAAATAAAATCTTACTTCTTTTATCGTTTGTTGTTGCAATGTTGTTATTGAACATATGTGTTAGAGATATGTACATTCTTTGTTTTTAAAGAGGCACCAGAAGTGTCGCATAGGCACAGCATAGGCAGATGCTTCACTGCCTAAGCGCCGAGGCTCCCAGAGAAGGCCTTGGGTTGCACCGTTGTCTTGACAACTACATGATAGAAAAGAAAAATGTCTCTAAAGTTGACAAAATGATGACGAGTCATTCTTGAGCATTAAACGCCAGCTCATGTCAACGAACCAGCAAATAAGACCTAGTTATCTGTCAATCATGCAAAACATTTATGAGTCAGGGCATCATTATGAAAAATAAATGCATAATGATTTTATAGATGGACTCTACAAAGTACTTATATAAGTTAAGGCAATCCTTACTTAGCAAAATCATATTCAAATGATGTACATCCCATGTTATCAATAATATACAAATTGTTCAGTCAAGATCCACAAAAGGTATGTTCTCTGGCAACCTAAATTCTAATATCTATTAGAATTGTATTTTCGCATTCCTTGTGAGACTTTCCAAATGGAATTTTTTGTGAGAGCTTAAAAAAGAAAAGCAAATAAAAATAAAAGATCAAAATGCATCTATATCATGGTTTAGCATCTCTTATAAGATGTCTGATATCTCTCTCTCTCCAAAGGTCGCAAGATATAGATCCCCCAAGGTCGAGATCTTCTCTCTCTCCCCCCATTTCCTCCTTCCTCTCTCTCTACCTCGGCCCCCTTGAGCTCTCTCTCTCTCTCCCTAGTCTCTCTCTGTCTCTCTCCCCCTCTACCTCAGACTCTCTCTATCTCTCCCTCGGTGACACACACACACACACTCTCTCTCTCTCTCTCCAAGAGAGAGCTGTATGAGAGATAAAGAGATACATGTACGATTTTTTATGATTTTTGATGTATTCTTTAGTTTGTGATTCATGTACCATTTTATGTATTTTTTTATGTAACTTTTGATGTATATTTACATTGGTGCATGTGAATGGATTTATTTTTGTTATCTTAACTCTTTATTTTATAAAATTGAGTTGTCAATTAGAAAAAATGTGTCTGTGAGATTGAGTGATTAGTAGAAAAAATAGCATTTTCTTAGAAATAGGCTATATAATATAAAGCTGTAATCACCGAGCCTGATCGCCCAAGATTTTTCTGTGATCTCTTCTCTTCCGCATCTCAAAGACGGAATTGATATTCGAGACGAAAAACCTTGATCTATATCTTTCATGTTTTTAATAACCTCACGACCACCTGCATTTCAAATATTTTGCTGCATCAGAACCGCAACTAGACCTGTGTGTTTTATCTATTAAGTTAGAAACGTGATGCTCAAGTTGTATTCCCATCTTAAAAATCCAACTGCCCTCAAATCACCTTCACCACCCAATTGCACACACGATTCACTTTTTACCCAACCTGAAGTAATGGATTATGTAAAACTATATCTGAAAAGGAAAATTGTCCTTCAAGGTTGTTATTAGGAGAAATTGAGGAAAGGATGTGATAGACTTCACCCACAACTCTCTTGACCTTGAATGCACTGTTGTCAAGTATCAACAGCCTTCAAGTGCAAATGGGCAAAAAAGGTGATAGTGAAAATACATTAGATCAGGGGCATGGAGTTTCAGAACCATACAAAGAGGGAATCTCCATCTAATAATAGCAAGAGTCGAGTGCATTTTGTGCACTTGAAAAGTAAAGTAGTCCAAATGAGTAGAATATTTGGTGACATTTCAAAATCCCATTAGCATTTCTAGCTAACAAATGGCTACCTGAGATCCATGCACTAACTAGCAGTAACAATCATTGCAGGCATCAACTGACTTATAGCAACCAAATGTCATCCACGTACAAAGAAAATATTATGTACTTGCTCTCATTCTTCATGATATATACACAGTTGTCTAACTGATTTGGAACAAACCAAAGTTGAATAATCACGCCATGAAATTTGAGATACCATTGTCTAAAAGGCTATTTTAAACTATATAATGATTTTATCAGTTTACAAACTTTATTCTCTTGTCCATCTACTTGAAATTTCTCAGGTTGTAACATATATATATATATCTTCCTCTAACTCTCCATTGAGGAATACAGTTTTGACATCCATTTGAAAAGGTTCTAAGTCAAAATATGCAACAATTGCTAAGATCATCTTTATAGATGTAAATTTAGTTACACGAGAATAAGTTTCTTGAAAGTCTATACCTGCCTTCTGATTATATCCTTTGGCAACTAACCGAGCCTTATATTTATCAATAGACCCATCAATACGAAGTTTTTTCTTGAATACCCACTTGCATCCTATAGTCTTCCTATTTTTAGGTAATTCACATAGTTCCCACACATTGTTCCTTTTAATGGAATCAATTTCATCTTTCATGGCTTCTAACCATAAATTGGATTCTAGAGATCTCATTGCATCGGTATAACTCATGGGATCTATGTGATTTTCCTCATTTATATCTATCGTTAGACACGAAGGCTCACATGAGTACAAGTGATAATCATCCATCTATGCCGGTGGAGTTCTAAGTCTCTTGTTATCAATTATAGGTTGTACATTTGGTTTTTCATTCATAGGTACTAATTCATTTATCATATTATGAGATTCTTTCTCAATTTTTAGATCATTTCTAGAGATATCATTGTAATAGTCATCATCTATTACATGCAGAGGTTCCTTCTCATGTTCATGAGATTCCTCTTCCTCTAGATTTTCTAGTAATGTTGCATCCTTATACTTAATGATCTCTTTTTCTTTATGAAAAAATTTATATCCAAATGATTTTCACAATAACCTATGAATCTACATTTTAATGTCTTAAAATCTAATTTATCTCTAAGTTGGTTAAAAATGAGAACGTGGGCAATTGATCCCCACTTCTTGAGATGACTCAAATCGGGTTTCCTCTCATTCTATAATTCGTAAGGTGCATATTCTATAGACTTGGTGGGTATCCAATTCAGAGTATAATTTGCCGTGAGCAATGTCTCTCCCCAAAATTTCCTAGAGAGACATGAATGTGATAGCAAACATCTAACAACATTCATCAATGTTCTATTCTTTCTTTCTACGTGCCACACCATTCTGTTGTGACGTATAAGACATAGTAACATAACTCTTAGATCCATACTCTTGGCAATATAACTCAAATTCCTTTGAATTGTATTCTCCACCTCTATCAGTTCTTACCACCTTAATGTTTCTACCTAGTTGCCTTTCTACTTCTGCTCTATATTTTCTTAAAATAACTAAGTGCTTCTGATTTAGCAGAAATAAGATATACAAAGGTATATCTGGAAAAATCATCTATAAACGTTATAAAATATTTCTTTTTATCACATGTTTTTACACTTAGAGGGCCACAAATATCCGAGTGGACCAACTCTAATAATTTTTTTGATCTATGTCCTACTACAAAAGGTTTCTTAGTTATTTTTCTGACTAAACAATGTTCATAAGGTGACATTTCTATCTTTGAAATGGGCAGTAGGTTCAGTTTTATCATTTGTTCCATTTTAGATTTATTAGGATGACCTAATCTAAAATGTCATAGATCACATTCAGATATGTAAGACAAGGAATAATATAGAGCAGAAGACTGTTAAGTCTTATAATAATCATTTTAGATTTTGTAGGATACGTCTTATAATAATCGATGGAGATTACACCAACAACATAAAACAGGACAGTACAAAAGACTGTTAAGTCTCAACCGTCTAACTACCGACCTCGAAACTTGGAGACGAAGCTTCAACTTCCCGTGTGGAAATAATGAAGGGTTGGAACGAGGGCCCGCCCAGTTTCAGGGATGCGCACTGCAGGGATGGCCAAGACCCGATGCGAACAAAACTGTCGCTAATATCAGAAACTTCTGCGTGCCTACTCTGTTGACTCCTTGGTATTGACAGTCAACGGATTTGTGGCTTCTAAAGAATCTAAACTCACTCCCCCCCCCCCAGATTGCAGGTATCGTTGACAGCTTCCAAGGTCTCAGATTAACAGGCCAATTTAATTCAGGGGGTGGAGGAAGTGAGGAGTGGGAGCTTGCGCGGAAGGGAGAGTGAGCAGGCAGCGAGACGCGGGCGGTGATATCCGACACACGGTGCCCCCCGCGTGCCCATCCCCTGTGACTAGCCCTGCACTCCGTCGAAGGGCCGTCTACTGACAAGGGTGGTTAGGGACCCTTAATTTCTTTGTTGCTTCGCAAGGGACCCTCAAGAAGTTAGAGGGAAATCTACACGAAACCCTAGGTCTTCGGGGTCTTGAACGCTTCTATATAGACAGACTGATCACACGCTCAAGCCATTCGAAACCCCAGCAAACTGTTAACACTCTCCCCTCTCGTCCTCTACAGAAGCATCACCATTTCCCTATTCGGTACGTTTCACCAGAACAAGTATTGATCATATGAGATTTTTTTTTTTAGGATGCATGTTCTAGCATGTTTGGAAAGATATGTTGCATGCATGCGTTTGTATAGAGCCCATTATAATTATTGTTCCTAGAGGGGGCGCGTGTTATATATCTGTTCTTTCGGTTGGTATAGGCATGGATTTAAAGAACATATGATTGCATGCATGCATATATGGTGATAACTAATTGCATGTTCTCTCTCATGTGGACATCATATATATATATGTCCTTATGTGGCTGCAGGAAGCTAGCAGGAGTACTGCATATCAAACACTAGAAGAAGATGGTGGCCTTTGACGAGCTGATCCATGAGCTACACCCCAACCACAAGCTCAAACTCAGAAGCGAGGGAACACCTTACAGGTGCGACAGCTGCAAGGAACTTGGGTTCCACCTGCGTTACACCTGCGAGGAGAAGTCCTGCAGCTTCCACCTCCACAAGGGCTGCGCCGAAGCTACTCCTTCCCTCTCCCACGATTTCTTCTCCAAGAACTGCCGCTTCCTCCTGAAGTCGGGGATGCCCCGCCGGGTCTGCGATGCCTGCGGGATGGACGTGAACGGCTCCATCTACCACTGCTACGAGCGTAAGAAGGACCTGCACCCCTGTTGCGCACACCTGGAGCGCAAGCTCGTAGACGACGATGTGGAGCTGCAGCTCAAGAAGGAGATGCCCTCCGAGTGCTACATCTGTGGGAAGAAGAAGGTGGAGGGGGTAACCACATGGGGCTACGTCTCCGCATGCAAGACCTTCAGCCTCCACATATCGTGCGTGAAGCAGCAAATGCTGGAGAGGTGGATGAGAGGGATCAAGAGCTCCAGCCACTGTAAGGAACCCACGAAGGGAATGGGGGAAGTCGCCGAGGGCGATGGCCGTGCATTAGTGAAGAGAACGCCGGTGCTCCAGCTTGCCGTCGGGGAAACCAAGCGCGTCGCTTCAGCTGGGAAGTTCTCAAAGATCAGGAAGATGGCTCAGATTGCAATTACGGTCATCGTTGCGGCCCTCCTCGGGGATCCCGTGGCCCTTCTCACGGGTCTCTTTGTCAACCTGATCACTCACTAAGTTTTCCTCCGTGCATGTTGAGGGTGCAAGTTCATATATAGTGGTGGAGTTTAATAAACAGTAAACTCGGGTAGCTAGGTTACAGATAATTAAGTGAAGAACACATGCATGTTATGCATGTGAGTATTTGAGGAGGGCATAGGTGAGATTTTCCTTTCGTTTCAATTCTCTTAATTTCTGCTTAAAATATAATGCATATATAGGGCTGTTTAAGTTCGGACCGCGGAGATATATATATAGTTCACCAAAATCTGTAAATTAAGGAATCATATATGAATATATGAATACCCCTATCTAGCTATAGTTAGTATGTATGTGTGGCCATGCATGTTCATTAATTATATATACTCCTAGCTAGTACACATTTTCTTCTCCACTAATGCCATCCGCAGCTGTTCGACATACATAGCGTATTCGAGCTACTCTTCTCTTCATCTTAATTCTGTCCCACAGACGTCATTTTTTCGTACGAACCCCGTCCAAACATATATCTGCAGGCTATCCACAATTTGGTCATGATCAATGATTAAGACCTCACGCAAAATTATGGCTCCCAAAACCTTTAATTCCATATCGTTATGGCCTATAAGCCCCCACCTTTTACTTGGTCTTTATTTGTCCAACAAATCATGCACGTCCATTTCAATTGGGTTCGTTTCCAGTGTGTAATTGACCACGAAAATAACTAATTAACTTTAATTTGGAGATTCGGAAATCTCAGCTGGATTGAAATTTCTCATCATGTCAATACACAAGACAGCAAATCTGAAGACTTCGACGCTACCTTTCCATCACCTCTTTATAATTGACAAAGACGCGGGGAAATTAACATATAAAATTTCTTCAAGTATTGACTAATTAAGAGGACATATATACACGCATGAGAACCATATGTAATCATTTGATATATAAAGATATACGTTCACACTTAAACTCATCTACAGGAAACGTGAGAGAGTTATTGGACACCTAGCTAGCTAGCTAGTACTGTATACTAGTTGAAAAATATGACAAGATTATTTATCAAGAAGAGAAAAGGATTATAGTGAAAATTAGGGTGCATACAGAGATGATGCACAGGTGATCATCCGCTTCCACCATCCTCGCGTACGTATCCCCTGATTTGAAAACTGCAGTCTAGCACGAGTTTGCTCGATCGGGGAATCTATCGATCACCTCTGCGATTTGAAAGCTTCAGGATCAATAGGCATATACAAAACAAGAAGCCATTGCACCACAAACGCTTCACGCAACATTCCACAAACCAGGATCAGGCGTCGCTAAAGTAGAGGGCATAATTTTGCATTTCGTTCATGGCCAGTGATCTCGAAGATCTATGATCTCTAGGGTTAAACTCAAGTTTAAACAGTTTATTTATACGCTTAAAAGAATTACTTATGATTCATTTGTGTTAGAGTGACAGCGGCGGCTATTGCCCGGAAACAGAGCGCCGTAAATCTGTAACACGCCGCTCGTGACAGCAGCGGCTATTGACAGCGGCGGCTATTGCCCGGAAACAGACACCTACGGTGCCCAGTTTCCGGGCAATAGCCGAGCGGCATCATCTTCGCTAACAATTTGGTGTGCCGTAAAATACTGTTAAACATCTTAATACCATAAAATAATATATATATATATATATATATCCCTTATGTTTGAATGTTGTAAAATATTTTATGTTATTTTCCTTGTGTTTGGAATGCCGTAAATTGTTAGGTTTCAAAATCGGTTCACTCATGTGACATTTTTTTTAACCGATTTCAATCTCTAGTCCAAAACTTCGAAAAACAATAGTAATGGATTTAAGAACCAGTATTTTTAAAATCAAAATTTTTATTTTCATAGTTTTAGAACTAGATATTTTTAAATTAATAATTTATATTATTTTACAACACATCAAATTAACAACCCCATATAATCAAGCATCTTACATCTGGCCTGTTTGGTTAAACGCACTCAAGCTTACAACGATCAAACGATCTGTTCCAGTAGTCAAACAGGTTGATTTGCGCTCAAATTGCTCTAACATTTACTCAAGTTGATCTTCATTAATTTGTACGTCTCATAAAATGATCTAAATTAATTATAAATGTACTCATATTAAATAAGATGTGGATAACTTAATTAACCTCAGAATAAATTAATAACTAGTCATGCCATCTAATCATAGTATATATATACATGTATGACCGGCGTTTATAATTGTTTACCTACAAATTCTCCGTCCTGTTCAAGTCTTCCATCAAACCGTTCTCCTCACACACATGAAAGTTAATCGGGATCGGTTAACGCAAGCAACCCCCCCTACCCGGTTAGTAAGACGGCCATTATATTCTGATACACCCTAGACCTATATAAGACCTATTCAATTAACCTATATAGTCATTAAGGAGGTCCTAAAGCAAAGAATATATATATATATATATACAGATAGTATGCTAACATGTATACATTTTGTTTTATTTGCAACAAATATGAGACTACTTCAACAATGTGAACAGAAAATAGGAGGAGGAAACGGGGACAAGGGCAAAGCTCAGTCGTCTACCAAACCGACCTCACACTCGGAGATCAAGTTACAAATGGACGAGGCCCCTTTCGGATCAACTCGGGACTGTGAGCCCACTATAGAAGACCAGGGCCTGACAGCATCTTTCCCGGCGGCTGTCCTCCTGACACCTTGTTCTTGATGTCGACAGCTTAGATTGTGTTTCCTGATCTATGCATATTGCTGATTGGGGTAGCTGTCTCCTCTACTCCTCTGTTGAAGCTAATTATTATGTGTATCAAATCACTCGCTTTACTATAGAAGTAGGGTTTTAAAAATCATAGGAACTCGTCATCGGACCAAATTCATATAACTATTTATCTTTTTTAATGATTTGAATGATCTAACCCTTGAGTTAATATAAAAATATTCAACATATAATTCTTAAAAATTAATACCAAATTCTTGCGTATTATGTGATCAGATAGAAATCAGATCATCCAATTAAAATTATCGGTGAAATCTGTTTTAAATAAAATGAGTCTAGCGAAAAGGGGAGGATGGGAGTTTGAGCAGAGGGGAACATGAACCTTGGTACCGATGTCATGCTCCACATGTTTACATCGACCCCTATCTTAAGGATGTCATGGTAACTAATAACCTAATAACTGTCCATTTCATTAACTTAACGAACATCAAACAGATATTTTTTCTAATAACTTAACGGATACGAATACGGATATATCTGATTTCTTAACGGATACGAAAATGAATACACCTCATTCCAAACTCATATCCGCTTGTTACTGTTAAATAATATATATATATATATATATATATATATATATATATATATATATATATATATTATCAATATTAAGTCTTAGATTTAGATCTAAGAGTGGAGATTCAAACGGTGTCCTAAAGAATGGCAGCGCTTCCAATACCCCCATTTCCTCTTGGTCTCACTTGACACAAAGTCACAAACTTTCTCCATCTCCATTTCCTTCCTAACCAGCTGTGCTTCCCCATTCCCCATTCCCTTCTATCGAGCAGCCAGTGACAGTAGGCATGCAGGAAGGGGCAGTGGTCTCTGCTCCGGCGAGAGGGGGTAGCACCGTGACAAGGGGCAGGAGCGACGGTTCCCACTAGTGGCGGCAGCAAGGGGACGGTGTGTGGTGCCGTGTAACTTTTGGCGGCGACAGTGACAGAGGCAGGAAGGTGGTGTGGAGTGTGGACTCCACTTCGGCCAGAGGGGACGACATGCTGTAGGGGACAGTAGTGGCGATTCCCACCCAGGAAGGGGCAGCGCAGTGACAGCATTGCGATAAGGGTAGGGATCGTCCTTAGTGGTGACCTCCTCCCCCCCCCTCTCTCTCTCTCCATGGTGATGGCAGTGATGCCATCTGCGCTGTCTCTCTCTCTCTCTCGCTGTGGCGGTGGTAGCGACGTCATCTGTGCTCTCTCTCTCGCGCACGCGGTGGCGGTGGAGCGATGTTGTCGCTTTCCTATCCCTCTCTCTCTCTCTCTCATGGTGGCGGTGGCAGACTGGCAGGGATGTTGTCACCCTCCTACACACACACACACTCTCTCTCTCTCTCTCTCTCTCTCTCTCTCTCTCTCTCTCTCTCGGTGGCGGTGGAGCGACGTTGTCGCCCTCCTATCCCTCTCTCTCTCTCAAGGTGGCAGTGGCAAGGACGTTGTCGCCCTCCTACCCTCTCTCTCTCTCTCTCTCTCTCTCTCTCTCTCTCTCTCTCTCTCTCTCTCTCTCTCTCTCTCTCTCTCTCTCGTGGTGACGATGAATCGATGTTGTCGCCCTCCTCTCTCTCTCTCTCTCCCACGATGACGGTGGCGCAACGTCGTCACGCTCCTCTCTCTCTCTCTCTCTCTCTCTCTCTCCCCCTTGCGGTGGCGGTGGAGTGACGTCGTCGCCCTCCTGCTCTCTCTCTCTCTCTCTCTCTCTCTCTCTCTCTCTCTCTCTCTCACGGTGACGGTGGCAGGGATGCCGTCACATTCCTACTATCTCTCTCTCTCTCTCTCTATATATATATATATATATCACAAGGCCGAGATTAATTGTTAACGTAGGGTTTCAATGTGGGTGGCTTAGAAGAAAGAAAACTATTGTAAGTCGCCACTCGCCCTCGCTTACAACGTCACTTTCAGACGCATTGGTGCCCACAGGTGAGCCGATAGCCACCACGCAAATCACTGCCACTGTAGCTATTGTGCTCGATGTGCCGACAGCTGCCGTCATCGCAGTGCCAATGTAAACAGCTAAACAAGCTTCTTTAATCGCACCCACGAAAAATAACCCTATAGTGTATGTGCGCGTGTGAGAGAGAGAGAGAAAGAGTGAAAGAGAGAGAGCATGTGTGTGTCGTGGCCTGCGAGTGAGGGAGAGGGGGAGGGGGCAGCACTGGCAGGGGAGGGGGAGGGGTGGGTCTGGACGGGGAAGGGGGGGACGGCGACGGCAATGGAGGGGGAGGTCTGGACGGGGGAGGGGGCGGGGACGATGACGGCGACGAATAGGGAGGGGACGGTGGGTGAGGGGGGGAGCGACGTCGGAGCGGGAGGGGGGAGGTCTGGAGGGGGGGGCGATGGAGGGGGGGGGCAGTGGGTGAGGGGGAGGGGCGGCGCCGGCCACGGAGGGGCGGCATCAGAGTTGGCAGTGCTAGTGAGGGGGAGGGGGAGATCAACAAGGGAGGGGGAGGGGGAAGCGCTAGCAGGGGAGGAGGATGGGGTAGTGCCAGAGGGGGAGGGGGAGGTCTGGAAGGGGGGGGGGAGGCGTTGGCAACGGAGGGGAAGGGCCAGTGGGTGAGGGGGAGGAGGATGGGGCAGCGCCGGAGGGGGAGGGACAGCAACGGCGACGGAGGAGACGACATCGGCTGAGGTGTCAGCTTTGAGCTTTGCACGCGACATGTGGGTGACAGCCGGGGCACAAGCGGCATTTCACGTGGAGGATTAAGTTACCCCACCCCTGTTTAATAGGGTCACAGAATCTTGGGCTTGTCAAATCAAATTGTGTTAATCTTGAAATAAAAGAGGGTTAATCTTGCGTTAATCCTCAAACAAATCGGGGCTTAGAGCCTTTTTGACAATCAGGTGGGGTAACGTATTCGAGGGGTTAGACGCGAATACGGCACCGTACCCGGTTAACTCTATATATAGATCACAAGGATATATTTATTAATATAGATCGCAGGGATATATTTATTATTTTTGCACATATACCCCTAGTAAAACTGAAATTGTGTGACATTCATTCCACGTACATCTGCACTTGCATATATGCATGTACTATTATACCCTTCATGCATGAATATAATGTCACAAGTGCCGGATCTATAGTCAATTTCCGTCAAAACATATATATTCCATGGAACATTTCATCGTCATCATCTTCTTCTTCTTCATTTTTTTTCTTAAGAAATTGTAAGGATTTATCAGTAAGAAATGTTGACAAGGACATACATGACATTTAGTTCATGTATGAACACTATACATGTAAATAAATAACAATTTAACTACGTCGGATTCTCATACATTTTTTATTTCTTGCAAAGATATATATAATTATAAATCCGCATATATAAATATATAGTGTTCTCCAATCTCCAATCTAATTAACTTGAATGTTAGTTTACTTTAACCTGCCAAAGTTTGCACCCAAAATTGGAACGGCCTAGCCGCGTTCTAACTGCAAACTTTGCAAATTGGAACTAGATATATATATATATATATATATATATATATATATATCTCTCTCTCTCTCTCTCTCTCTCTCTCTCTCTCTCTCGCCTTCATTTTCCTCGTAGCTTCCTTCAAAATCTAGCATCTTACGAATTGACATATATGGATTTTGTTTTTCTTTTTTATTTTTACTAATACGAGAACTCTCCTGGTGCCCATTCCCTTGACTCGGTGCATGCTGAAGAGTCAACGATGTGGGTTTCTAATAAACTTATTACTTTCGCGCACATCCTCAGAGACAGCTTCTATGGTCTCGGATCGAGGAACGAATGGGCCGGGCAGAGAGACGAGGACACGGATACATGGACTCGGAGCTCCCCGTGTTCACACCCCCGGCCCCCCGTGAGTCCGCGCGCATGGACGCGAAGCAAGTACGTTCAAATTTCTTTGTTGCTTCCTCCTGAAGCCGGGGATGCCCCGCCGGGTGCCATGCCTAGGTATTAACAAGCCTTGGAGGTTCGCATCTTTCTTTGTTGCTTCGCAAGGGACCCTCAAGAAGTTACAGGGAAATCTACACGAAATAATTAAGAGAGCAGTTGTTCTGCCAATTCCCGGGCATTATTAACCCTAGGTCTTCGAGGTCTGGAACGTGTATATATATATAGAGAGAGAGACACACACGCTCAAGCCATTGGAAACAAACCCCAGCAAACTTATAACACTCTCCTCTCTCGTCTTCTATAGAAGCATCACCACTTCCCTATTCGGTGCGTTTCACCAGAACAAGTATTGATCATATGAGATAATTTTTTTTAGCATGCATGTCCTTGCATGTTTGGAAAGATATGTTGCTTGCAAGCGTTTGTATAGACCCCATATTATAATTGTTCCTAGAGGGGGGGTGCGTGCAATATATCTGTTCTTTTGGTAGGTATAGGCATGGATTTAAAGAGCATGGTTGCATGCATGCATATATGGTGATAACTAATTGCATGTTCTCTCTCATGTGGACATCTTATATATGTTCTTATCTGGCGGCAGGAATTAAGCAGGAGTAGTACATATCAAACACCAGAAGAAGTTCGATGGTGGCCTGTGACGAGCTGATCCATGAGCTACACCCCAACCACAAGCTCAAACTCAGAAGCGAGGGAACACCTTACAGGTGCGACAGCTGCAAGGAACTTGGGTTCCACCTGCGTTACACCTGCGAGGAGAAGTCCTGCAGTTTCCACCTCCACAAGGGCTGCGCCAAAGCTGGTCCTTCCCTCTCGCACGATTTCTTCAAGAACTGCCGCTTCCTCCTGAAGTCGGGGATGCCCCGTCGGGTCTGCGATGCCTGCGGCATGGACGTGAACGGCTCCATCTACCACTGCTACGAGTGTAAGAAGGACCTGCACCCCTGTTGCGCACACCTGGAGCGCAAGCTCGTAGACGGCGATGTGGAGCTGCAGCTCAAGAAGGAGATGCCCTCCAAGTGCTACATCTGTGTGAAGAGGAAGGTGCAGGGGGTAACCACATGGGGCTACGTCTCCGCATGCAATACCTACAGCCTCCACATATCGTGCGTGAAGGAGAAAATGAGGGAGAGCTGGATGAGAGGGATCCAGAGCTCCAGCCACAGTAAGGAACCAACGAAGGGAATGGAGGAAGTCGCCCAGGGCGCGCGATGGCCGTCCAATAGTGAAGGAAACGCCGGTGCTCCAGCTTGCCGACGTCGGGGAAACCAAGCGCGTCGTCGCTTCAGCTGGGAAGTTCTCAAAGATCAAGAAGATGGCTCAGATTGCAATTGCGGTCATCGTTGCGGCCCTCCTCGGGGATCCCACGGCCCTTCTCACGGGTCTCTTTGTCAACCTGATCACTCACTAAAAGTTTTCGTCCGTGCATGCATGTTGAGGGTGCAAGTTCATCTATAGTGGTGGAGTTTGTTACAGTAAACTGAAGTAACTAGCTAGGCTACTAATAATTAAGTGAAGAACACATGAATGTTATGCATGGGAGTATTTGAGGAGGGCATGGGTATTTCTGCTCAAAATATAATGCATATATAGGGCTGTTTAAGTTCGGACCGCGGAGATATATATATAGTTCACCAAAATCTGTAAATTAAGGAATCATATATGAATATATGAATACCCCTATCTAGCTATAGTTAGTATATATGTGTGGCCATGCATGTTCATTAATTATGTATACTCCTAGCTAGTACACATTTTCTTCTCCACTAATGCCATCCGCAGCTGTTCGACATACATAGCGTATTCGAGCTACTCTTCTCTTCAACTTAATTTCTGTCCCACAGACGTCATTTTTTCGTACGAACCCCGTCCAAACATATATCTGCAGGCTATCCACAATTTGGTCATGATCAATGATTAAGACCTCACGCAAAATTATGGCTCCCAAAACCTTTAATTCCATATCGTTATGGCCTATAAGCCCCCACCTTTTACTTGGTCTTTGTCCAACAAATCATGCACGTCCATTTCAATTGGGTTCGTTTTCAGAGTGTAATTGACCACGAAAATAACTAATTAACTTTAATTTGGAGATTCTGAAATCTCTGGATTGAAATTTCTCATCATGTCAATACACAAGACAGCAAATCTGAAGACTTCGACGCTACCTTTCCATCACCTCTTTATAATTGACAAAGACGCGGGGAAATTAACATATAAAATTTCTTCAAGTATTGACTAATTAAGAGGACATATATACACGCATGAGAACCATATGTAATCATTTGATATATAAAGATATACGTTCACACTTAAACTCATCTACAGGAAACGTGAGAGAGTTATTGGACACCTAGCTAGCTAGCTAGCTAGTACTGTATACTAGTTGAAAAATATGATAAGATTATTTATCAGGAAGAGAAAAGGATTATAGTGAAACTTAGGGTGCATACAGAGATAAGGCACAGGTGATCATCCGCTTCCACCATCCTCGCGTATCCCCTGATTTGAAAACTGCAGTCTAGCACGAGTTTGCTCGTGGGGAATCTATCGATCACCTCTGCGACTTGAAAGCTGCAGGATCAATAGGCATGCAAAACAAGAAGCCATTGCACCACAAACGCTTCACGCAACCTTCCACAAAACCAGGATCAGGCGTCGCTAAAGTAGAGGGCATAATTTTGCATTTCGTTCATGGCCAGTGATCTTGAAGATCTATGATATCTAGGGTTAAACTCAACGTTAAACAGTTTATTTATATGCTTAAAAGAAGTACTTAGGATTCATTTGTGTTAGCGTGACAGCGGCGGCTATTGCCCTGAAACAGAGCGCCGTAAATCTGTAACATGCCGCTCGTGACAGCAGCGGCTATTGACAGCGGCGGCTATTGCCCGGAAACAGAGCACCGTAAATCTGTAACATGCCGATCGTGACAGCGGCGGCTATTGCCCGGAAACAGACACCTACGGTGCCCAGTTTCCGGGCAATAGCCGAGCGGCATCATCTTCGCTAACAATTTGGTGTGCCGTAAAATACTGTTAAACATCTTAATACCATAAAAGAATATATATATATATATATATATATATATATATATATATATATATATATCCCTTATGTTTGAATGTTGTAAAATATTTTATGTTATTTTCCTTGTGTTTGGAATGCCGTAAATTGTTAGGTTTCAAAATCGGTTCACTCATGTGACATTTTTTTTAACCGATTTCAATCTCTAGTCCAAAACTTCGAAAAACAATAGTAATGGATTTAAGAACCAGTGTTTTTAAAATCAAAATTTTTATTTTCATAGTTTTAGAACTAGATATTTTTAAATTAATAATTTATATTATTTTATAACACATCAAATTAACAACCCCATATAATCAAGCATCTTACATCTGGCCTGTTTGGTTAAACGCACTCAGGCTTACAACGATCAAACGATCTGTTCCAGTAGTCAAACAGGTTGAATTGCGCTCAAATTGGTCTAACATTTACTCAAGTTGATCTTTCATTAATTGTACGTCTCATAAATTGTTCTAAATTAATTATAAATGGACTCAAATTAATTAAGATGTGGATAACTTAATTACCCCCAGAATAAATTAATAACTAGTCCTGCCTTCTAATCATAGAATATATATATATATATATATATATATATATATATATATTCGACGGGTGTTTATGGTTGTTTACCGGCAAATTCTCGGTCATGTTCAAGTCTTCTACTAAACCTCTCAAAGTAATGTAAACTCTGTTTTCATCGATCACAGAGGACCTGTTTGATAACGAGTTAGGGTGAGAGAGCGGATGAGAGAGTCATTGGACCCCTCCGCTCTCCTCACACACATGAAAGTTAATTGGCATCGATTCGCGCAACTGACCCCAGGGATCGCTTACGCTAACCCTACCCAATTAACAAAACGGCCCTTATATTCTGATACACCTTAGACCTATGTAGAACCTATCTAATTAACCTATATAGTCATTAAAGAGTTCCTAGGGCAAAGAATATATATATAATATGCTAACATATATATATATTTATTTTATTTGCAACAAATATGAGACAACTTCAACAATGTGAACAGAGAATAGGAGGAGGAAACGGGGACAAGGGCAAAGCTCAGTCCGTCTACCAAACCGACCTCACACTCGGAGATCAAGTTACAAATGGACGAGGCCCCTTTCGGATCAACTCTGGACTGTGAGCCCACAATAGAAGACCAGGGCCTGACAACATCTTTCCCGGTGTCTTTCTGCTGACACCTTGTTCTTGATGTCTACAGCTTAGATTGTGTCTCCGGATCTATGCATGTTGTTGTTTTTTTTTTTTTTGAGAAACCCTATCTAGGGAGGGTGGGAGGCCACCGCACACCAGGAGATAAATTTTATTAATAATTGAAAAGGAATAACAATTACATCAGACGGATGCTAGGCATATCTAGCTTATCTAATCGGGCTGCACCTTTAATATTTTTAGACAGCTCATGATGAATAAAAAAGGAATTACATTTGTTGATGCACGCTAAAGAAGCTAAGGAATCAGCCACCGAGTTTGCCTCCCTATATATGTGCATAATTGTGTCTAAAGAAGAGATGCTTTTCCAGATGTCACGGATGTAAACACGCTATTCCTGACATCACATTGAGAAGATCTCATATTAATATATGACGCCCCGCAGTGGCTTTCGCATTCTGAATCGCTTGAGTGCTTCCTATTCTTGAGTCTGCTTTCACCTTTTGAGTAGGTAACGTAACACCCCTGCAGCATCCGGAAACCGCCTCGTCGTGGAAATCATACAGCATACGGACGGCATCATCGCCAACCGGACGCATCAGAAGTTTCCGGAACCAGAAGGATGTCTGGCGGACGGCTGTAGACGGCTTTTCGGGAGTTCCGGAGGTCCTTTTTTGAAGGCGTCCAGTTGCCTAGACGGCTTCATCAGGCATAAAATATTTAAAAAATAAAAAAATAAATAAAAAATATTTTATTGAAGGTGTCCTAGGGCCTGGACGCCTTCATAAAAATAAATAAATAAAATAAATAAAAATAATAAATAAAAAGTATAATTATTGAAGGCGCCCAGGGCCCTGGACGCCTCCTTTTGAGGCGTCCAGATGTCTAGACGCCTTCATTATCCGGCTCACGGGCGCCCCCGACCCGCCGATCGATCTGCCTGGACGCCTTCAATCTCCAACATCTGGACAAACCGAACCGCCGCTCGATTTGATGTTGTGCAAAAATCTAAGAGTATGAAGAAGTCTTCCCAGCTAGACGCGTCCATTCGTGAGTCACGAGCGCCCATCAAAACCACGCGTTGTACCAAACCGCATGCGGCTTTCGGCGGGGTTCCGGTGGGCTGTTATGAAGGCGTCTAGTTGGCTGGACGCATTCTTGAAAATATTTTAAATAAAAATAATAAAAATAATAAAATATTCCTTTTGCCTCAATGGAGGCGTCCAGGCCCCTGGACGCCTCCATCCTCCAGAGCTCTATAAATAGAAGACCCCCCCTCATCCCGAGGGAGAGTTTTTTGAGAGGTCCGACAGGCTGCTGGAACCCAGAGGCTGTCGGATCCTTTTCTAACCCGTAGGTTCTTTTCAGGAGGAGGTTCTGCCGGCTTCCCGGGTGCACGTGCTCGCAGGAGGAAGGCCGTCTTCGTCCACCGTGCTTCCACGTCGTCCCTACGCTACCGAAGCTCCGCCGGATCTCGCCATCGGCACATCCAATAAGCCAACTCTCTCCTTTTCTTCGTAGTTCTTTTACATTCATCATCCTCCATTCTTCGTCTCCCTTCATAAGGGAATCTTATACTTTTGCATAACTCCATTCATCATTGCATTTCCCTCCTACTCGTGTCCGAGAGGGGTTTAAAACCACACCAACCAGGTGTGTGTCCTGCTATGATTTCATCACTTTCATTGCAAGGGATTGATACTACACTGCCATTTTCTAATTCCGTTTATTTACCATCTGTTGTTTTGCAAGTGTAACTAAAGAAAGCTCTCTCCGTCGGCCGGCCGAAGGGGGAGGAAGAAGCAACCCGCCACTTCCTGCTAGTGAGGTAGGCGCGATCATTTTCTTATTTTGGGGTCTTTGGCCCCTGGTGATCACATCATACTCTCGAGGCCGCGGCGAGTGACTTCCCGCAATGGCTGTTTAAATTCCGTCATTTATATCTTGTCATATTCTCATCTGCTTATATTCTCGAGGCCGCGGCGAGTCACTTTCCCAATGGCCGTTTAAATTCCCGTTATTTATATTCTCTTTATATTCTGTTATATTCTTATCTTCTCATATTCTCGAGGCCGCGGCGAGTCACTTCCCCAATGGCCGTTTAAACTCCCGTTCCTTATATTCTCTTTATATTCTGTTATATTTTTATCTGCTCATATTCTCGAGGCCGCGGCGAGTCACTTCTCGCAATGACCGTTTGAATTCTGTCCTTTCTTTTGTATATCTTGAATTACTTATATATCTGCTATAGTCTCAAGGCCGCAGCGAGTCACTTCCCGCAATAGCCGTTTCAATTCTTGCTATTTGATTTCTACACCATTCCCGTCCCCCCGAGGCCGCGGCGAGTCACTTCCCCCTATGACCGTTTAACCCCCATATTTTGTTATATTGCATCTGTCCCGCACGCCCCGCCGGAGTAATCTCCCGTGGTGGCCCCTCTCCTCTTCTCTCTTATTTTTGTGTTGCAGCAAAGTAAAAAAAGTAAAACAAAACAAAAATGCGAGCCCTCGCGCTCCGCATCATTAACAGCGTGACGTTGCTCACAACGGACATATATGAGGATCATCCATGGGCACAATACTTGCTTGTTAACAATCTAAACCAGAATTTTTGAATCACACTCAATGATTGTCGGGCAAGAGGTCACAATATGTAGATAATGTAAACCATCTAGAAGGGCTCTAGCTTCAGCAATAAGACTGTTGGATTGGGCATAGTAGTGAGAAAAAGCCAGAATCACATTGCCTTGGTAATCTCTGATAACACCACCCCCACCTGAAACACCCGTAATCTTGCAAGCTCCATCCGTGTTGAGTTTGAGAGATGGCCAAGGTGGACATATCCACTTGACAATTTTAATCATTGGGTGACCTTGAGCAGCAACTGAAATACCAAAATTTTCCAAAATATTCCGTCTGCTATGATAGTTTTCCCTGAGATTTGCATTTAGAACAAGGTGTTTAACCTGCACAGTGATTCTGTGGAAAAGACTCGGTTTGGATGATTGCTTTCCTTCAATTTTTGCAGCATTCCTGGCCAACCATAATTCCCACATCCCATAGCCAATTACAGCAAGTGTGAATAGACCAAACATAGAATTAGTCTTTATGTTTTGGACAGCATTGACAATCAAGGCTGTTGCTAAGTTTCCATAGAGCTGCAGACCCTTCAGTTGGAAAGAGTGCCACACAAAAGCAGCACAGTCACTGGATAAGAATAGATGGTTAGCATCCTCCTCACCAGGGTTCTTACAGCAGCAACATTTAGAGCAGATAGGGATCCCAAGCCTCTTGATATTAGCATCAAGTGGAAGACAATTTTGCATTATTTTCCATAAATGAACCGAGATTTTGGTGGGCAGCCAATTCGACCAGAGGTGAGTCCAAGGGACAGAATTATGAGTGGATCAAAGCTGTGATGATATTTGTAAATTGAGGAAACCGAGCACTCACCAGTAGAAGATAAACTCCACACTTCCTTATCTTGCTCTTGAGATAAAGTAACATGTCTAATAGCACTTCTGATATCTGAAGGAAAGAAATTATTAATCAGATCATTTGCCTCAACAGAAGAATGTAGTAAGATATCTCTGACAGTGACCTAAGGGGAAAGAATGATTTCTGGTGGAATAAAGGAAGCCAGATTTTGATTTCCAAACCAAATATCATGCCAAAACCTGGTATGATTCCCATCTCCAACAATAATTCTTTTATGCTGCAGAATCAGATCTTTAGCTTTTAACCAACAGTTTCTAACCTGCCCTTTCATATTTCTGAATTGCACATCAGAAAGGTGACTGCCACGAATATGTTTAGCCCTGAAGTATTCAGCCCACAGAGAATTGGTGTGCAGGGCCTTCCAAAGCATCTTCACCCTCATTGCAACCTCCATATATCTGAGTGACATTATGCCAAGTCCACCAAGGGCAATAGGTTTGCAAACATTCTGCCAGGATTTCCAGTGATGTTTGTTACCTTGAGAGGAAGAGCCCCAAAAAAAGTTTGCAAATGATATCTCCAGAGATTGATGAACACCCAAGTGTAAAGAAGAAGAGGCCAGGTAATAAATTGGTATGGAGGTAAGAACATGCTTGATTAAACAGAGTTTTGCTCCTTGAGACAGATATTTGACATGCCATCCTTGAATACGTTTCTGGATAGAATTTAAAATGCCTGCAAAATGGACTTTTTTGCTCCTGCCAAGGACTAAAGGGAAGCCCAAATATTTGTGAGGAAATGAATGCCGAGTAAAGCCAGTAATGTCTTGAATACATCTTGCAACAGTCTCTTTGGTTTTTGGGTGGATGAAAAAACCACTTTTCCCAACACTAACCAGCTGACCTGAAGCTCGTTCATAGGTTCTTAGCACAGAACAAAGGTTTCTGACAGAGATAGCTGTAGCCCTGCTGAAAATTAGAGTGTCATCTGCAAAAAGTAAATGAGAGACATTTGGACATCTCTGGGGACCCATAAACCATTCAATCCTGCCATTAACATAAGCTTCACGCAAAAATCGGCTCAAAGTTTCCTCAGCAATGATAAACAATGATGGAGCAATAGGATCCCCTTGTCTAATACCTCTTGAAGATTTGAAAAAGCCAGTAGAGTCACCATTCAATAGGATGGAAAACCAGCAATTGTTTACCATGTTCTCTATAAGAGTGATAAAAGAGTTACAGAATCCAAACCTTTTCAACACAGCATATAAGAAATCCCATTCTAGGCAGTCATAGGCCTTGGCCATATCCAACTTGAAGATAACATTACTCCCTCTTGTTTTCCTTCCAAGCTCATGAACCAAATCCTGGGCTAGGGCAATGTTTTCCACAATACTTCTCTTCTTAACAAAAGCCGACTGTTCTGGAGAGATGAGTTTAGGGAGAATGCCAGCTAATCTGTTGTTAATAATGGTAGAAATGATCTTTTAGAAAAAATTGCAGAGGCTAATAGGTCTGTAATCAGAAATTTCAATTGCATTAGCCCTTTTGGGAATAAGAGCTATAAAGGTTGAAGTAACACTTCTGGGTAGAGGGAGCCGAGTGATAAAGAAATGTTGGACAGCAGCTACTACCACACTAGCAATAATGGACCAGGCTTTTTGGAAGAAAGCTCCCGTGAAACCATCAGGCCCAGGTGCACTGTCTGGAGACATATTGAAGACCACATCATGAATTTCAGACTCTGTAGGACTTGCACATAGTAGGTCATTGTCTTCCAATGAAACCAAAGGAGGAATGCAGTTTAAAATACTATCATCAATATAGTGGTCCTGAGAAGAAAATGCTTGCTGAAAATGATCAACAGATATGGCTTTCATCTGCTCATGATCATTCGTGGTAATACCTGCAGAGTTCTGAAGTTGGGAAATGAGATGCCTCCTTCTATTAGCCAAAGTTGTCATATGGAAGAATTTAGTGTTTCTATCTCCTTCTTTTAGCCAACGAATTCTTGATTTCTGTCTCCAAAAAACTTCCTGTTGAAGCAGTCTATTAGAGAGAATGGTTTTGGCATGTTCCAGATTATCAGTATATTCTGTTATACTCTTATCTGCTCATATTCTCGAGGCCGCGGCGAGTCACTTCCCCAATGGCCGTTTAAACTCCCGTTCCTTATATTCTCTTTATATTCTGTTATATTCTTATCTGCTCATATTCTCGAGGCCGCGGCGAGTCACTTCTCGCAATGGCCGTTTGAATTCTGTCCTTTCTTTTGTATATCTTGAATTACTTATATATCTGCTATACTCTCAAGGCCGCATCGATCGTCACTTCCCGCAATGGCCGTTTCAATTCTTGCTATTTGATTTCTACACCATTCCCGTCCCCCCGAGGCCGCGGCGAGTCACTTCCCCCTATGGCCGTGTAACCCCCATATTTTGTTATATTGCATCTGTCTCGCATGCCCCGCCGGAGTAATCTCCCGTGGTGGCCCCTCTCCTCTTCTCTCTTATTTGTGTTGCAGCAAAGCAAAAAAAGTAAAACAAAACAAAAACGCGAGCCCTCGCGCTCCGCATCATTAACAGCGTGACGTTGCTCACAACGGACATATATGAGGATCATCCATGGGCATAATACTTGCTTGTTAACAATCTGAACCAGAATTTTTGAATCACACTCAATGATTGTCGGGCAAGAGGTCACAATATGTAGATAATGTAAACCATCTAGAAGGGCTCTAGATTCAGCAATAAGACTGTTGGATTGGGCATAGTAGTGAGAAAAAGCCAGAATCACATTGCCTTGGTAATCTCTGATAACACCACCCCCACCTGAAACACCCGTAATCTTGCAAGCTCCATCCGTGTTGAGTTTGAGAGATGGCCAAGGTGGACATATCCACTTGACAATTTTAATCATTGGGTGACCTTGAGCAGCAGCTGAAATACCAAAATTTTCCAAAATATTCCGTCTGCTATGATAGTTTTCCCTGAGATTTGCATTTAGAACAAGGTGTTTAACCTGCACAATGATTCTGTGGAAAAGACTCTGTTTGGATAATTGCTTTCCTTCAATTTTTGCAGCATTCCTGGCCAACCATAATTCCCACATCCCATAGCCAATTACAGCAAGTGTGAATAGACCAAACATAGAATTAGTCTTTATGTTTTGGACAGCATTGACAATCAAGGCTCTTGCTGAGTTTCCATAGAGCTGCAAACCCTTCAGTTGGAAAGAGTGCCACACAAAAGCAGCACAGTCACTGGATAAGAATAGATGGTTAGCATCATCCTCACCAGGGTTCTTACAGCAGCAACATTTAGAGCAGATAGGGATCCCAAGCCTCTTGATATTAGCATCAAGTGGAAGACAATTTTGCATTATTTTCCATAAATGAACCGAGATTTTGGTGGGCAGCCAATTCGACCAGAGGTGAGTCCAAGGGACAGAATTATGAGTGGATCAAAGCTGTGATGATATTTGTAAATTGAGGAAACCGAGCACTCACCAGTAGAAGATAAACTCCACACTTCCTTATCTTGCTCTTGAGATAAAGTAACATGTCTAATAGCACTTCTGATATCTGAAGGAAAGAAATTATTAATCAGATCATTTGCCTCAACAGAAGAATGTAGTAAGATATCTCTGACAGTGACCTTAGGGGAAAGAATGATTTCTGGTGGAATAAAGGAAGCCAGATTTTGATTTCCAAACCAAATATCATGCCAAAAACTGGTATGATTCCCATCTCCAACAATAATTCTTTTATGCTGCAGAATCAGATCTTTAGCTTTTAACCAACAATTTCTAGCCTGCCCTTTCATATTTCTGAATTGCACATCAGAAAGGTGACTGCCACGAATATGTTTAGCCCTGAAGTATTCAGCCCACAGAGAATTGGTGTGCAGGGCCTTCCAAAGCATCTTCACCCTCATTGCAACCTCCATATATCTGAGTGACATTATGCCAAGTCCACCAAGGGCAATAGGTTTGCAAACATTCTGCCAGGATTTCCAGTGATGTTTGTTACCTTGAGAGGAAGAGCCCCAAAAAAAGTTTGCAAATGATCTCTCCAGAGATTGATGAACACCCAAGTGTAAAGAAGAGGCCAGGTAATAAATTGGTATGGAGGTAAGAACATGCTTGATTAAACAGAGCTTTGCTCCTTGAGACAGATATTTGGCATGCCATCCTTGAATACGTTTCTGGATAGAATTTAAAATGCCTGCAAAATGGACTTTTTTGCTCCTGCCAAGGACTAAAGGGAAGCCCAAATATTTGTGAGGAAATGAATGCCGAGTAAAGCCAGTAATGTCTTGAATACGTCTTGCAACAGTCTCTTTGGTTTTTGGGTGGATGAAAAAACCACTTTTCCCAACACTAATCAGCTGACCTGAAGCTCGTTCATAGGTTCTTAGCACAGAACAAAGGTTTCTGACAGAGATAGCTATTGCCCTGCTGAAAATTAGAGTGTCATCTGCAAAAAGTAAATGAGAGACATTTGGACATCTCTGGGGACCCATAAACCATTCAATCCTGCCATTAACATAAGCTTCACGCAAAAATCGACTCAAAGTTTCCTCAGCAATGATAAACAATGATGGAGCAATAGGATCCCCTTGTCTAATACCTCTTGAAGATTTGAAAAGGCCAGCAGAGTCACCATTCAATAGGATGGAAAACCAGCAATTGTTTACCATGTTCTCTATAAGAGTGATAAAAGAGTTATAGAATCCAAACCTTTTCAACACAGCATATAAGAAATCCCATTCTAGGCAGTCATAGGCCTTGGCCATATCCAACTTGAAGATAACATTACTCCATCTTGTTTTCCTTCCAAGCTCATGAACCAATTCCTGGGCTAGGGCAATGTTTTCCACAATACTTCTCTTCTTAACAAAAGTCGACTGTTCTGGAGAGATGAGTTTAGGGAGAATGCCAGCTAATCTGTTGTTAATAATGGTAGAAATGATCTTGTAGAAAAAATTGCAGAGGCTAATAGGTCTATAATCAGAAATTTCAATTGCATTAGCCCTTTTGGGAATAAGAGCTATAAAGGTTGAAGTAACACTTCTGGGTAGAGGGAGCCGAGTGATAAAGAAATGTTGGACAGCAGCTACTACCACACTAGCAATAATGGACCAGGCTTTTTGGAAGAAAGCTCCCGTGAAACCATCAGGCCCAGGTGCACTGTCTGGAGACATATTGAAGACCACATCATGAATTTCAGACTCTGTAGGACTTGCACATAGTAGGTCATTGTCTTCCAATGAAACCAAAGGAGGAATGCAGTTTAAAATACTATCATCAATATAGTGGTCCTGAGAAGAAAATGCTTGCTGAAAATGATCAACAGATATGACTTTCATCTGCTCATGATCATTCGTGGTAATACCTGCAGAGTTTTGAAGTTGGGAAATGAGATGCCTCCTTCTATTAGCCAAAGTTGTCATATGGAAGAATTTAGTGTTTCTATCTCCCTCTTTTAGCCAACGAATTCTTGATTTCTGTCTCCAAAAAACTTCCTGTTGAAGCAGTCTATTAGAGAGAATGGTTTTGGCATGTTCCAGATTATCAGCATTTCTGTCCGAGGGATCAAGATCATAAAGGTATTCCGCCTTCAGAATCGAATCTTCAGCAGCCATCAGATTAATGTGGACATTACCAAAAATAGTTCTATTCCAAGTTCCAAGCCACTTCCTCAAATATTTCAGTTTTACAAATAAGGTGGTAATAGGAGAGGTTGCAACTGGGCTAGTGTGCCAGCACAGTCCAACATCCACTAGGAATTTGTCATGAAGTGTCCACATGTTCTGAAAAGTAAATCTACTCCTAAACCTTCCCACAGAGGGAAGTTTAACTAGGAGAGGAGCATGATCTGAGGCTTCCCTAGAGAGGTGTTCGACAGAGATGGGAAAGAGGTTCATCCACTCAGAATTAATGAGAACTCTGTCCAGCCTAGCCCAAATACCTTTGCTTCCAGATTGATTGTTATGCCAGGTGTATTTGGAGCCCAAAAAACCAGCATCAATAGGGGCACAATCTGAAACACATTCCTTGAATTCAGAGATAGAAACCAGACTAGGATGGTTGCCTCCTAGCTTCTCATCTATGTCCAAAATACAGTTGAAATCACCAGCCACAGGCCAATGACCATTAATTTGGGAATGACAATTGTTCAATGAATTCCAAAGCATACGTCTCTCCACAATAGAGCACTTTGCAGAAACAAAAGTGAGATGAAAGTTTTTCAAAGAAGAAGTAGTTTGAACAAGAGAAATTTGTTGGTCATCTCGACAGACAATAGAGAAGTCCAACGGCTCCTTCCACATAATCTAGATATGAGCCATATTATCAGTGTTAGCAACAGCCTTGTCCATTCCCAACTTTTTACATATCCTATCCAGATTACTGATATTGATTTTCGGCTCCAGAAGAACAATGCAACCAATATTATAAGCTTTAAGACAAAATTTAACACGAGCTATAGATATGTCATTTCCAATTCCACGAATATTCCAAATGAGAAAAGACATCAGCAATGAGTAGATTCAGGAATGTTACCCGCAGAACCAGACCTCTTCATCGACCTGGTAATAACTCCAAAATTTCCTTTGGTCATAACCCTCATATTATTCATAGAAGCAGAGTAAGCAATCTCCTGGCGTCGAATATGAGCATCCTCAGGCTGCATAGGATTAGTTTGTGGCAGTTCCACATCATACATCTCCCTGCAATGATTCTTGTCAATTACAGAACCCTCAGGTTCACCTTTATAAGAAACAATTTGGGTTGAAGGGAGCTCCTCTATTGGAGGTGTCTTGCTTGGCTGAGACAAATGACTAAGATCTCTTAGAGGTGAAATTGGCACAACCGAAATCTCCTGATAATTACCATTAGATAACAAAGGATTCAACTGAAGGTGCATTTGGTGATACTCCAAGGTGAGTACATTTGAATCTTGTTCAGGACCATTCATTTCCAAATCATTAGATGCAATGCCTTGACCTGAATTATCCTCCTGGGCAGCAGAGTTCTTCAGAGAAGGATTGCTAACATGTGGTGGCTTGTCTGACATCTCAAGAGAAGAAGTGATCGCAGCAGTAATCAAAACTGTCTGATCAGAAATAGCATCAGCTGCATTACCTGAAGCTTCAGCATTATTCTTATAATTAACCGGCATCCACTGGGTTTTGGACTTATTGGGCACTACCTGTGGTCTAATAGGAATAGGATCCTCAACTTTGTTAACCAGAGGTAGAACCTTTCTAGCTTTACAAGTATCCATATTGTGTCCAATCCGAACACAAGAAGAACAGAAATCCGGAAGGTCAGGATATTCAACATCCTGCCACACTCCTGTTAGTGTTGGTGTGCTACAGGCCAATTTCGGGTCGGGTAGGCCCAATAGTTGTACGATCTTGTTCATTAATAAAGTGGTGTTTGAGCGTAAATATGCGATTGTGTTACTTTACGTTGTCCCTAGGATATGTGGTTGTAAAGTCAGCTCGAGATGGGATCTCGAACATGAGACTTACTTTACATGAACACATACCTTAAACTGTTCCTGGTTGGAGGGTAATCACTCGGGGACTTTGATTACCTATTAAACCAGTACACATGATGTGTCAGTGACCAGTCTCATGGTCATTGGTGCGGGGCACCAACACATATGTGTAGGTGTATGTCCTTGGAGGATGTGCACTGAACTGATCCGCTATTGGATCTTCAGATGGTTGATTATACCTAATGTCAACTGAAGATCCAACGGTCTCAGTAGCATCGTTGGTCCTTTGACATGAGACATTGATCGGATCTTACACGAGGATTGGAATGGTTTAATTACTTGGCTAAGTGACTTTAACCATAAGTAATGAGTTGCCGAGTCGTTAACCACTCCAGGATACGTGTGAAGATCATCAATGGTCAAGAGGGGATCGCTCACTGTCGGGTATATATCAGACAGTTAATGGGTCATGACATTGACGCTCCGTTAAATCCCTGGCCAGGGTCGTATGAGTTCGTTTAGAACGGACGTCATACACTTTAAGGAGGTCATAGTCAAATGGCACGATCATGGGGTTTGACAGAAACCGTACCCTCGATCGTACCAGACTCATAGAATGAGCGAGGGATTATATCGATGCGGTAACTGTGGACTTACAGGTACCAGACATGCTGGTTTAAACCCTGCGTCATCTAGGATCACGCGGATTTGCTTGACCCAACGTGATCGAAGGTTCGGAATGAATTAAACTATTATTCGGCTCTTGTAGAAGCGAATAATATGTTTAATTTACTTCTAATTAGGAATTAGAAGTTAATGGGCCTTAAACTAGAGTGACTATGGGCCTAGAGGATCACACACAATGGATTCTTGGGTGACGGATAATTATTATACAAGTGTATGTATTATTTCCATTTAATTCCTTTTGGAAAGGAGTGTAAACGGAGTTTAATACATATGTATAATATGAGAAAGGACATATATACAGTTTTGGTCTTTTAGAACCCTTTTCTAATAAACCTAAACTCTATATATAGCCATCTACGTGAGTTCATTCGAACTCTTGGCTTCTCCCTTCCAACCCCCCTTAATGCTAATCAAGCATTAAGCATTAAGGAGAGGATTAGCCTCCCCCTTTCTCCCCCTTGCTCTCTCTCTCTCCAGAAGGTGTTAGAGCCGGGGAAAGTTGTGCCGGGGAGGTACCGTCGCTGCGCAAGGGTCCGTGTGGATCTGCTCTAGAGGCCGTACAGCTGTGCGGTTCGGTTTCTCTGCATCGGGCTTAGCGGACAGCGTCGTTCCGCGCAAGGTGAAACACGCAACCCGTAATTAGGGTATTAGAAACACCGATTAGAGCATAGATTAAGCTTTCCACAATACCGGGATCGGGCAAATTAAATTTTTGTTATCCGCTGCGTCGTCCGTAGGTGCTGTGCGAAACCTTACAACTCCTCCCCTGGAAACCCAATCCAAACCCGAGTCGGATGAGTCTTAGAGATGTCCAATTCAATACAGACTCTCGCAGCAGTAGTTATTGACAGGTTAAGAGTAGATGGGTCAATCTTCAAAACACGCCCAATATTCCCAGCAATCGAACGAAGCATCGGCTCCAGAAAGAAGTTCACAGGAAGCCCCGGGAGAGAAATCCAAACAGGAATGATTGGAGAATCAGCAATCGGTGAAAAATCCATTGTCCACTTGAAAAAACGGAACAATCTGCCATGAACAAATAGGGACTCCCGCAGCAGTAGTTGCAGATAATCATCATGGTTGCGGAATCTCAGAAGCAAATGACGAGGATCAAGAGCACTGATCACAAAGTCTTCTTTAAATCTACATCTGGCTGAAAGATGCGTTCTAATCTCAGGAAACGGAGGCCTACCACGAGGGGTGCGTGCAACAAGAGCAAAGGAGAAAGGCTTGATAGACATAGCGATCTCCTCCTTGCTGAAGAAGACAGCTGGTTCACCGTTGTCCGTCAATGCTAGGTCATGAACAACGCCACTGAAGACCGGAGGCACCATAGTAGAAGAAAGAACCTCCGCAAAAGATCTATGCAACACAGGAGGCGAGGTAGGGGTCAAAAAAACAGGCTGGGGGGGGGGGGGGGGGGGGCACTGAAGGCCCCCCAGGGGCAACCATGATCAGAGTCAACGTAGGGAAGAAAAGGTGGCTTTGGCTCTGTATAAACAGATATTCCCTTTCTTCTCTTCGTGCGGTAATAGAACCCTTGACTTCGTGGTTTGAAGGTGAGAGATTTCTGGAGCTTGCGACCACATGTTGTTGATTGTGGTAGCTGTCTTCCTATGCTCTTCTGTTGAAGCTAATTATTGTGTCTCAAATCACTCGCTTTACTATAGAAGTAGGGTTTTAAAAATCATAGGAACTCGTCATCGGACCAAACTCATATAACTATTTTTCTTTTTTAATCATTTGAATGATCTAACCCTTAAGTTAATATAAAAATATTCAACATTTAATTCTTAAAAATTAATACCAAATTCTAACGTATTATGTGATCAGATAGAAATCAGATCATCCAATTAAAATTATCGCTGAAATCTGTTTTAAATAAAATGAGTCTAGCAAAAAGGGGAGGGAGGGAGTTTGAGCAGAGGGGAACGGGAACTATGGTACCGATGTCATGCTCCACGTGTTTACATCGACCTCTATCTTAGGGATGTCAATGGTAACTAATAACCTAATAACCGTCCGTTTCGTTAACTTAACGAACATCAAACATATATTTTTCTAATAATTTAATGAATACGAAAATGAATACACCTCATTCCAAATCCATATCCGCCTGTTACAGTTAAATGATATATATATTATCAATATTAAGCCTTAGATTTAGATCTAAGAGTGAAGATTCAAAGGTTGTCCTAAAGAATGGCAACGCCCCTAATACCCCCATTCCCTCTTGGTCTCACTCGACACAAAGTCACAAACTTTCCCCATCTCCATTTCCTTCCCACCCAACTGCACTTCACCATTCTCCATTCCCTTCTAGCCAGCAGCCAACGATAGTAGGCAGGAAGGGGCAGTGGACTCTGCTCCGGCGAGAGGGGGCAGCACCGCGGCAAGGGGCAGCAGCGGCGGTTCCCACCACTGGCGGTAGGAAGGGGACGGTGTGTGGTGCAGTGCAACTTTTGGCGGCGACAGCGGTAGAGGCAGGAAGATAGTGTGGAGTGTGGACTCCACTTCGGCGAGAGGGTGTGACATGCAGTAGGGGGCAGTAGTGGCAGTTCCCACCTAGGAAGGGGCAGCGCAATGGCATCATTGCGACAGGGGTAGGGATCGTCCTTAGTGGTGACCTCCTCTCTCTCTCTCTCTCTCTCTCTCTCTCTCTCTCTCTCTCTCTCTCTCTCTCTCTCTCTCTCTCTCTCTCTCCATGGTGATGGCAGCGACGCCATTTGTGCTCTCTCTCTCTCTCTCTCGCTGTGGCTGTGGTAGCGACGCCATCTATGCTTTCTCTCTCTCGCGGTGGCAGTGGCGCGATGTTGTCGCTTTCCTTTCCTTCTCTCTCTCTCGATCATGGTGGCAGTGGCAAGGACATAGTCGCCCTCCTACTCTCTCTCTCTCTCTCTCTCTCTCTCTCTCTCTCTCTCTCTCTCTCTCTCTCTCTCTCTCTCGCGGTGGCGGTGGAGCGATGTTGTCGCCCTCCTATCCCTCTCTCTCTCATGGTGGTAGTGGCAAGGACGTTGTCGCCCTCCCACCCTCTCTCTCTCTCTCTCGTGGTGACGGTGAAACCATGTTGTCGCCCGCCTCTCTCTCTCTCTCTCCCACGATGACGGTGTCATGATGTCGTCACGCTCCTCTCTCTCTCTCTCTCTCTCTCTCTTGCGGTGGCGGTAGAGTGACGTCGTCGCCCTTCCACTCTATCTCTCTCTCTCACAGTGGTAGTGGAGCGACGCCATCGACCTTCCCTCTCTCTCTCTCTCTCTCTCGCGGTGACGGTGGCAGGGATGCCATCACACTCCGGCTCTCTCTCTCTATCACAAGGACGAGATTAATTGTTAATGCAGGGTTTCAATGTGGGTGGCTTAGAAGAAAGAAAACTATTGTAAGTCGCCGCTCGCCCTCGCTTAGAGCGTCACTTCCGCACGCATTGGTGCCCACTGGTGAGCCAATAGCCACCACGCAGATCATCGCCGCTGCAACTATTGTGCTCAATGTGCCGACAGCTGCCGTCATCGCAGTGCCGCAATGCAAACACCTAAACAAGCTTCCTTAATCGCACCCACGAAAATCGCAGACAGAGTGATAGGTGGGCCTGTCGATGCTACTGGTGCGACAGTCGTACTAGTGACAGTACTCGCCGGTGAACTATCGATGTCGAGATATCCGTCGAGGAGTAGACAATACTCTCGGCCTGTAAGACGGTGCCGCAGACTTAGGTCTCCCACATGGGACTCTGTAGTCTACTTGTGTGGAACGGAGTCACCGAAGATAAGGATCGTTGTCCAATGTTGTGGCCGTCGTCACTCTCAACTTCTCATGCTGCAACTTTTTTTTTTTTTTTGCACTAGAAGTCCAGTGGGTGCACGCAACGTTACGTTTATCCGCACGTTAAAAAAAATAAAAATATTACACATTCACAATGTGCAGCACAGTGTTCAATGAACCTTTCTCAGCAACTATGGATAGACCAGGAACTGAAGCTGGGTACCTGACCAACTCCGTGACGATTAACTAACAAAATTGGAGACAACTGGATCTTTTCAATTTAGGCGTACGTACACAAGATGCGTCACTGCGGCCATCCGCGTGTCAACCGACATAATACTGGACGGAGAGTATGATCCCCGTGTCAACCGACAGAATACATAGTAGGGAGTATGATCTGGAACCCCGAGAAAGAACAAGTATCAATTGTCCAACTAGCTAGCTCATGTCTTACACCTACACCTACAGCATAGGTAAGGCCGCGGGGAGAAGGAGAGTAGGGGAGCACCTTGACTACTCTTTCTCATCCACAGTATTATATATTATATGAGATTTTTATATAAAAATTATTGTTAGAGATAAATGTATAAAAAATATTTTTAAAAATGTATTAATAGACGTAATATTAGATTAATTTAAATAATACATAACTACTATTTAAGTATAATTTTATAATTTTTGATAAAAATAATATGTTTCTAAATAAGTGTTTTATTTTTATATAATGATATATTTGTTAATATATTTTTAAGAATACTTTTTTTACAAATTTATTTTTAATACTAATTTTTATGTACAAAATTTATTATATATATATATAGTCGGCGTTGGGCCTAGTGTTCTCTTAGGGCCCTTTTGACAATTAATTAAGTGGGGTCGCGTATTCGAGAGGTTAGATGCGAATACGTCACCTTACCCCAATTAACTCCAGATATAGATCGCAAGGATATATTTATTAATATGGATCGCATGGAATGGATAAATTTATTACTTTTGCACATATACCCCTAGTAAAACTGAAATTGTGTGAAATTCATTCCCCGTACATCTGCACTTGCATATATGCATGTACTATTATACCCTTCATGCATGACTATAATGTCACAAGTGTCTGATCTATAGTCAATTTCTGTCAAAACATATACATTCCATGGAACATTTCATCGTCATGACATCATCTTCTTCTTTTTCATTTTTTTTTCTTAAGAAATTGTAAGGATTTATCAGTAAGAAATGTTGACAAGCTAGGACATACATGACATTTAGTTCATGTATGAACACTATACATGTAAATAAATAACAATTTAACTACGTCGGATTCTCATACATTTTTTATTTCTTGCAAAGATATATATAATTATAAATCCGCATATATAAATATATAGTGTTCTCCAATCTCCAATCTAATTAACTTGAATGTTAGTTTACTTTAACCTGCCAAAGTTTGCACCCAAAATTGGAACGGCCGAGCCGAGTTCCAAGTGGAAGTGCAAAGTTTGGAAATTGGAACTAGCTATATATATATATATATATATATATGCCCCTCATTTTCCTAGTAACTTTCTTCTTGGTCATTGCAAGCTGCATGTAATTTCTTCAAAATCTAGCATCTTACGAATTGACACACTGGATCACGGATAGGTCCAATTTCCAGAGCTCTGCACTGCAGGGATAAGGGAAGACGACCTGATCACATATATGGATTGTGTTTTTCTTTTTTGTTTTTACTAATACGAGAACTCGATCTCCTGGTGCCCATTCCCTTGACTCGATGCATGCTGAAGAGTCAACGATCTGGGTTTCTAATAAACTCATGACTTTCGTGCACATCCTCAGAGACAGCTTCCATGGTCTCGGATCGAGGAACGAAAGGGCCGGGCAGAGAGACGAGGACACGGATACATGGACTCGGAGCTCCCCCTGTTCACCCCCTCTGAGTCCGCGCGCATGGACGCGGAGCAACTGCGTTCATATTTCTTTGTGGCTTCCCACCGAACCCTGAGAAAATACAGGGAAAACTACGAGAAATTATGTTATTTCCATAGTCTAATCTAGGTGACATGCCTAGGTATTAACCTAAGCCTAGGACGTTTGAGACTAGTATATATATATATATATATATATACTAGTCTCACATCAAATATTAGTTGGGGGTGAGAGCATAATAGTAATTTGATATGGGTCTCTCAAATGACTAGTAATTTTGAGATGATATTGATCCATTATGAATTGGTGTCTGAATTCATTTGATCCACATTTACGAAAAAATACGCATAAATATTCAAGAGGGAGGACCTGGGGGCCCCAAAGGGGTGCCTAAACGTTTCCATGCAGTAGGCACCAACGGCGGTAACTCATGAACGTGGAAGATTTTGTTACGATCTGTGTTAGTTTCATCGCCATCTAACGGAACTTAGAAGTCTTAATTTTTTTCCTAACGGTGCATGCAATCCAACGCCAGTGGTTCATAGAGGGGTAGGGAACTATTTCACTTATATATATATATATATAGAGAGAGAGAGAGAGTTGAGTTTTGTAGAGATTATCGAGGATTCTCTCCATAGCCTTGACAACTCTAGTCATCCCTAATATATGGCGGTAACTCCTAAGATTATGTTTGGTTAGAGGATAAATTTTGAGGAAAATAGATGTTATACGGGTTAATTTATCCCTATCGTTATTCTCACGTACGCTTGGTGTGTCAAGAATAAATATGACGATATTTTTATTAATCGTTTGATAAAAAATAGGGATTCAAATGAGAATAAATATTGAAAATTTATTTTTCCCTTCTTATTGATTATGATTAGTGCTAATATTTCTCTTTAATGATCATAATTAACACTAATATTATTAATTTTATTTAATACATTTATTCTTAATTCTAGCATAATTAATTCTTCATTAGTAACAATGAGATAGTTATAATTAATTATTTAACAATAATTATATAATATATGTATATTAATTAAAATAAATAAGATTAATTAGCACTAATGATATTAGTTAGTATAATTAATTAGCACTAATAATGTTAATTAGCATAGTAAGTTTGAGTATCGCTATAATAATTAAATGATATATTTATTAATTATCACTAATAAAAATAATTAGTATGATTTGTTAGCACTAATAACATTAATTAGCACTAATAAAATTAATTAATACCATTCATTAGCATAATTAATTAGCACTAATAATGTTAATTAACACAATAAGTTTTAATAGCCAGTAATAATTAATTATTTAATAATAATTAAATAATATATTTATTAATTATCACTAATAAGATTAAATAACATGATTAGTTAGTATTAATAAGATTTATTAATACAGTTAATTAGCACTAGTAAGATTGAGTAGACCGCGACCATTTCGGAAAATCGAGAACGGCAAGAAAACTCCAAAAAATCCACGCCACGCCCCCAAACATCCACAGATGAGGGGGAAAACATGGGGGAAGCTCCCCAGTAGCCCCTAGCATGCATCTATGGCCTTGGATCGGCCTAAAACACAACGAAACGCTAGATCGAGCGATCACTCCCCCAAAACATGATTTTCCCCAAAACGCCTCAAACGACCCGCTCGGCTCACCACGGCCTACGAAACTCACGGGAAATGAAGCGCACGGGCTGGGGGTCCATCACCCTACCTCCACCGAAGATTTCGAGCACCGTGGACGCCGATCCACGAAGAAACGCCGTTTAAACCCTCGCCGGTTCACGATCCCACGAACCGCCTCCACCATCGCGATCCTCGTCTCGTGCCCGTCGCTCCACGTCCCACGAGCCATGCCGCCCCGCCCTCGCCGCCTCCGTCGGCCGCCCGGAGTGAGAGGGGGAGAGGAGAGAACGTGAGAGAAGAGAGAGAGAGGGAAGAGAGAAATGAGAGGGGAGAGAGAGAAAAGGGCTATATATAGGAAAATCTAGAATTTCAGAAAAATCTCAAAAAATAGAAAAACACACCTCCTCGAACCTCGCGACGCGTTGATCACAACGGTACCACTCGCGCCCAGGTGAATGGCCCGGTTCACCCGCAACGAGGTTCCGAAGGAATTACCGAAACACACACCGGGAATCAGAAAACACACGCTGAAAAGCCGCGGAGCTCTTCCGGGCCTCCGAAACAACTCCGGATCGCGCCGATCCGAACACGAAAGATGTCCGAAACATCATTTCGGACACAACGGAACCAGATATACCAAAAACGTAGATCCGGGACCCGAGAAGAAGGATCCGAAAAACCCGGGGCATTACAGAACCTAGGGAAAAATATTTAAAACTACCTCTCGTCGGAGATTGCCAGACCTTGCCGGAAGTTGCCCGCCCAATGTCCCGATTGTGTCCGACGCCTTGCAAGTATCAAATTCTCTCTGGTATAATCTGGTACATGTGGTTTGCAGCCTACCAGATCGGTACGTAAACCATGATTCTAGTACGCCAAGCATTTAACGAGCATTCAAGTGATCCCTGAACAAGAAGTTTCCTGTGCACTCACACCTAGAAGGGATTTCAACAGCATTCACTCTGATCCTTAAAGTCTCTCATTTCGTCAAGTAATCAAGAGGAGGAAGAATCTACGTCTTATCGGCATTTTTCATTCCCTCTTCTTCCTATATGTCAGTGTATTCATTTGTTTTCAATTTGTAAATTGTAACTGTCTTTGTGACAAGGGGCAAGCGTATTTGTTGCTCTTGGGAACAACACTACGTGTGCTAGGTCAATTTGGTGATATTTAAATCAAATGGGTGACTAGCTCTTGAAAAGTTAGATGTTACGAAATCTCTAGAAAAACTAAGTCAATTTGTGTGCCCGAGTGATTTGTTGAAACTTGACCAAAAATCAGTTGCGTCGCTTGTTCTTGGAAAACAAATATTAATAATTTGTTGAGACCCGTGAAGATCAGTTGGGGAGTTAGACCTTCGAAAATCAATAGTTGTAATCTTTTGTGAGTTACGAGGGGAGTGTACGTGGGTCTGTCTAGAAGGACAAATCAAACCAATATGAAACCCGGTGTCCCGTGTGATCGTGTATTTGCTGTCTCTCTCCCTACGTGTTTAATTTTCGTTGCGTTTCGTAGTTTGAGTTTTTATTATGTGATTTAATTTAACTGTTCTATCTCACTTCACTTCACCACATGTGGCGTCGCAAATTAAGTTGTCATAGATTAGACTGTCCAAGTATACGACGTCAGCTATTCTGCTTGACGTCAGACTTCTGCCACCCTTAAATGCGTGTTGTTAAATGCATCCCCACGTCACATTCACACGAGCAGGAGTGGCGCTCAATTTTTAAACAGATTAGCATCTTTGTTTAGGAACATTCTCGGGTGCTCTCTACGACTTGAATATATGCTTTGAAAGTCATTGGTAATGCTTTCCAAAGTATGCATATATGTTCTCTCTCTAGATCATGTACTACATGCTCTATGGACCTAGCAGCTCATGGTTTGAAAAAGATTAGAATCTCTGATGACAACATCTGAGTATGACCAAATGAACCAACAACTCACGGGCTTCCTTGCGCAAGTAATTTTTAGAGGGGAGAGATTGCAAGCAAGTATATATATATCTTCCTCTCGTTTTCATAGTAGCAATTTTCTTGCCTCTATATGAAGCTAGGTGCA
The DNA here is from genome assembly GCA_022559845.1 of Amorphophallus konjac. NCBI lineage: Eukaryota > Viridiplantae > Streptophyta > Magnoliopsida > Alismatales > Araceae > Amorphophallus > Amorphophallus konjac. The sequence goes on from CM040124.1 coordinate 341,031,653, forward strand.
CGACTGCATGCAGTTACTTTCTTGGAGACCAAGCCTGTCACGATTTGAAGCAGAGATCGACATTTGAACTTCTTCGGTCCGGGCCATTCATATGTTTTATTTTTGCTTTCATTTAATTTGAGATTGCTATAACATATCGTAGGATATGTCTTATGATAATCGAAGGAGATTAATTACTCCAACAGCATAAAACAGGACAGTACAAGACTGTTTAAGTCTCAATCGTCTAACTACCGACCTTGAAACTTGTAGACGAAGCTTCAACTTCCTCTGTGGAAACAATGAACTGTTGGAATGAGGGCCAAGTTTCAGAGCTTCGCACTGCAGGGATAGCCAACGAGACCGGATGCGAACAAAAATGTTCGCTAATAATATCAGAAACTTCTGGGGTGCCTATTCTGTTGATGACTTCTGGATGTTGACAGGTCAACTGTTTTTATGGCTCCCATGCCATGGGCAGTGATTTGCGAGTTAAAATACCCGACTAACTTTAATCTCTAATTACAAATGTCTAAGGCCCCTTTTGATAATCGGGTGAGGATAACTTAATCGACCTGACAGGGTCGATTACGTTATCCCTGGGCGGTTAGATGGGCATGTGTGAAGGGGAGGCGAGTGAGAGACGGGGTCCGGTGTTCCCCGGTTACGCTAATCGGTCGACCAACCCTTTATCAAATCGACCCTAAGTGTATCCGAGTTATTAAGCTCTCACGGAAAATCTAAGGGAAAAGAGTATAGACACAAAATATGTCTTCACTTCATGTATTCCGACACACTGTGCCCCCCGCGTGCCCATCCCCTGTCACTCGGCCTGCACTCCTTCCAAGGATCATCTACTAACAAGGGGGGTTAGGAACGGTGATTCTCACCTTAATTTATTTGTTGCTTCGCAAGGGACTCTCGGCCCCTTTGTTAATCGAGTACGGTTAACGGTCTTATGTGTGAAGGGGGAGACGGGACCCACCTTGCTCTTCTCTGTCATCACTTACGTCATCCCCCGACAACTCGGATGACAAAGAGACCCTCGTGAAGTTACAGGGAAATAAGAGTAGTGTTGTTAACCCTAGGTCTTCGAGGTCTTGAACGTGTCTATATATAGACACACACGCTCCAGCCATTGGAAACAAGCCCCAGCAAACTTATAACACGCTCCTCTCTCGTCTTCTACAGAAGCATCACCACTTCCCTATTCGGTACGTTTCACCGGAACAAGTATTGATCATATGAGATAATTTTTTTTAGCATGCATGTTCTTGCATATATATATGTTTGGAAAGATATGTTGCTTGCATGCGTTTGTATATATGGACCCCATATTATAATTGTTCCTAGCGCGGGGGGGCACGTGTTATATATCTGTTCTTTAATTTGGCTGGTATAGGCATGGATTTAAAGGGCATGAATGCATGCATATATGGTGATAACTAATTGCATGTTCTCTCTCATGTGGACATCTTAATTATATATGTTCTTATCTGGCTGCAGGAAGGAGTAGTACTACATATCAAACACCAGAAGAAGATCGATGGTTGCCTTTGACGAGGTGATCCATGAGCTACACCCCAGCCACAAGCTCAAACTCAGAAGCGAGGGGACACCTTACAGGTGCGACAGCTGCAAGGAACTTGGGTTCCACCTGCGTTACACCTGCGTTCCACCTTACAGGTGAGTATCGCTATAATAATTAAATGATATATTTATTAATTATCACTAATAAAATTAATTAGTATGATTTGTTAGCACTAATAACATTAATTAGCACTAATAAAATTAATTAATACCATTCATTAGCATAATTAATTAGCACTAATAATGTTAATTAACATAATAAGTTTTAATAGCCTGTAATAATTAATTATTTAATAATAATTAAATAATATATTTATTAATTATCACTAATAAGATTAAATAACATGATTAGTTAGTATTAATAAGATTTATTAATACAGTTAATTAGCACTAGTAAGATTGAGTAGCACCAGTATAATTAATTATTTAAATATAATTAAATAATATACTTATCAATTAATATTAATATGATTAATTAACATTGATAATATTAATTAATATTAATATAATTAATTATCATTAATAATAGAGAGAGAAAATAGGGATAAAAAGGTGATAATAAGTTATATATTCCACCTAAAAGGTGGAATGAATTATTCCTGTTATGAATCTTATTTTTAAAGATAATTTGATTATTCTTATTTTTTTTATTTTAATTAATTTTAATTTTATTTAACAAATAACATGATTGAGACGGAATACTCCCTAAATCAAATGGGGCTGAAGAATTCTGATTTAATTTAACTGTTCTATCTCACTTCACTTCACCACATGTGGCGTCGCAAATTAAGTTGTCATAGATTAGACTGTCCAAGTATACGACGTCAGCTATTCTGCTTGACGTCAGACTTCTGCCACCCTTAAATGCGTGTTGTTAAATGCATCCCCAACTAACATTCAAGTTAATTAGATTGGAGATTGGAGAACACTATATATTTATATATGCGGATTCATAATTATATATATCTTTGCAAGAAATAAAAAATGTATGAGAATCCGACGTAGTTAAATTGTTATTTATTTACATGTATAGTGTTCATACATGAACTAAATGTCATGTATGTCCTTGTCAACATTTCTTACTGATAAATCCTTAAAATTTCTTAAGAGAAAAAATGAAGAAGAAGAAGAAGATGTCATGACGATGAAATGTTCCATGGAATATATATGTTTTGACAGAAATTGACTATAGATCAGACACTTGTGACATTATAGTCATGCATGAAGGGTATAATAGTACATGCATATATGCAAGTGCAGATGTACGGGAATGAATTTCACACAATTTCAGTTTTACTAGGGGTATATGTGCAAAAGTAATAAATATATCAATGCGATCCATATTAATAAATATATCCTTGCGATCTATATGTATCTGGAGTTAACCGCGGTAGGGTGATGTATTCGCATCCAACCCCTCAAATACGTGACCCCACTTGATTGTTAAAAAGGCCCTAAGCGAACACTAGGCCCAACGTCGACTATATATATATAATAAATTTTGTACATAAAAATTATTATTAAAAATAAATTTGTAAAAATATTCTTAAAAATATATTAACAAATATATCATTATATAAAAATAAAACACTTATTTAGAAACATATTATTTTTATCAAAAATTATAAAATTATACTTAAATAATAGTTATGTATTATTTAAATTAATCTAATATTACGTCTATTAATACATTTTTAAGAATATTTTTATACATTTATCTCTAACAATAATTTTTATATAAAAATCTCATATAATATATAATACTGTGGATAAGAAAGAGTAGTCAAGGTACTCCCCTTCTCCCCACGGCCTTACCTATGCTGTAGGTGTAGGTGTAAGATATGAGCTAGCTAGTTGGACAATTGAGACTTGTTCTTTCTAAGGCTTCCAGATCATACTCCCTACTATGTATTATGTCGGTTGACACAGGATCATACTCTCCGTCCAGTATTATGTCGGTTGACACGCGGATGGCCGCAGTGACGCATCTTGTGTACGTACGCCTAAATTGTAAAGATCCAGTTGTCTCCAATTTTGTTAGTTAATCGTCACGGAGTTGGTCAGGTACCCAGCTTCAGTTCCTGGTCTATCCATAGTTGCTGAGAAAGGTTCATTGAACACTGTGCTGCACATTGTGAATGTGTAATATCTTTATTTATTTTTAACGTGCGGATAAATGTAACACTACGTGCACCCACTGGACTTCTAATGCAAAAAAAAAAAAAAAAGTTGCGGCATGAGAAGTTGAGAGTGATGACAGCCACGACATTGGACAGCGATCCTTATCTTGGGCGAGTCCGTTCCACACACATAGACTACAGAGTCCCATGTGGGAGACCTAACTCCGTGGCACCGTCTTACAGGCCGAGAGTATTGCCTACTCCTCGACGGGTATCTCAACATCGATAGTTCACCGGCGAGTACTGTCACTAGTACGATTGTCGCACCAGTAGCATCGACATGCCCACCTATCACACTGTCTGCGATTTTCATGGGAGCGATTGAGGAAGCTTGTTTAGCTGTTTGCATTGCGGCACTGCGATGACGGCAGCTGTCGGCACATTGAGCACAATAGTTGCAGTGGCGATGATCTGCGTGGTGGCTATCGGCTCACCAGTGGGCACCAATGCGTGCGGAAGTGACGCTATAAGCGAGGGCGAGCGGCGACTTACAATAGTTTTCTTTCTTCTAAGCCACCCACATTGAAACCCTGCATTAACAATTAATCTCGTCCTTGTGATAGAGGGAGAGATCCGGAGTGTGACGGCATCCCTGCCACCGTCACCGCGAGAGAGAGAGAGAGAGAGAGAGGGGGAAGGTCGATGGCGTCGCTCCACTGCCACTGTGAGAGAGAGAGAGACAGAGTGGAAGGGCGACGACGTCACTCTACCGCCACCGCAAGAGAGAGAGAGAGAGAGAGGAGCGTGACGACATCATGCCACCGTCATCGTGGGAGAGAGAGAGAGAAAGGAGGGTGACAACATGGCTTCACCGTCACCACGAGAGAGAGAGAGAGAGAGAGAGGGTGGGAGGGCGACAACGTCCTTGCCACTACCACCATGAGAGAGAGAGGGATAGGAGGGCGACAACATCGCTCCACCGCCACCGCGAGAGAGAGAGAGAGAGAGAGAGAGAGAGAGAGAGAGAGAGAGAGGGCGACTATGTCCTTGCCACTGCCACCATGATCGAGAGAGAGAGAGAAGGAAAGGAAAGCGACAACATCGCGCCACTGCCACCGCGCGAGAGAGAGAAAGCATAGATGGCGTCGCTACCACAGCCACAGCGAGAGAGAGAGAGAGCACAGATGGCGTCGCTGCCATCACCATGGAGAGAGAGAGAGAGAGAGAGAGAGAGAGAGAGAGAGGAGGTCACCACTAAGGACGATCCCTACCCCTGTCGCAATGCTGCCATTGCGCTGCCCCTTCCTAGGTGGGAACTGCCACTACTGCCCCCTACTGCATGTCGCACCCTCTCGCCGAAGTGGAGTCCACACTCCACACCACCTTCCTGCCTCTTTCACTGTCGCCGCCAAAAGTTGCACTGCACCACACACCGTCCCCTTCTTGCCGCCAGTGGTGGGAACCGCCGCTGCTGCCCCTTGCCGTGGTGCTGCCCCCTCTCGCCGGAGCAGAGTCCACTGCCCCTTCCTGCCTACTGTCGTTGGCTGCTGGCTAGAAGGGAATGGAGAATGGTGAAGTGCAGCTGGGTGAGAAGGAAATGGAGATGGGAAAAGTTTGTGACTTTGTGTCGAGTGAGACCAAGAGGGAATGGGGGTATTGGGGGCGTTGCCATTCTTTAGGACAACCTTTGAATCATCACTCTTAGATCTAAATCTAAGGCCTAATATTGATAATATATATATTATTTAACAGTAACAGACGGATATGGATTTAGAATGAGGTGTATTCATTTTCGTATCCGTTAAATTATTAGAAAAAATATATGTTTAATGTTCGTTAAGTTAACGAAACGAACAGTTATTAGGTTATTAATTACCATTGACATCCCTAAGATAGAGGTCGATGTAAACACGTGGAGTATGACATCGGTACCATAGTTCCCGTTCCCCTCTGCTCAAACTCCCTCCCTCCCCTTTTCGCTAGACTCATTTTATTTAAAACAGATTTCAGCGATAATTTTAATTGGATGATCTGATTTCTATCTGATCACATAATACGTTAGAATCTGGTATTAATTTTTAAGAGTTATATGTTGAAAATGTTTATATTAACTTAAGGGTTAGATCATTCAAATGATTAAAAAAGAAAAATAGTTATATGAGTTTGATCCGATGACGAGTTCCTATGATTTTTAAAACCCTACTTCTATAGTAAAGCGAGTGATTTGAGACACAATAATTAGCTTCAAGAAGAGCATATGAAGACAGCTAGCACAATCAACAATCTAAGCTGTCGACATCAAGAACAAGGTGTCACCAGAAAGACACCGGGAAAGATGTTGTCAGGCCCCTGGTCTTCTATAGTGGGCTCATAGTCCAGAGTTGATCTGAAAGGGGCCTCGTCCATATGTAACCTGATTTCCGAGTGTGAGGTCGGTTTGGTAGACGACTGAGCTTTGCCCTTGTCCTGTTTCCTCCTGTTCTCTGTTCACATTGTTGAAGTAGTCTCATATTTGTTGCAAATAAAATAAATATATATATGTTAGCATATTATATATATATATATATATATATATATATATATATATATATATTCTTTGCCCTAGGACCTCTTTAATGACTATATAGGTTAATTAGATAGGTCCTATATAGGTCTAAGGTGTATCAGAATATAAGGGCCGTTTTGTTAATTGAGCAGGGTTAGCGCAAGCGATCCCTGGGGTTGGTTGCGCGAATCGATGTCGATTAATTTTCATGTGTGTGAGGAGAGCGGAGGGGTCCAATGACTCTCTCTCCTCTGCTCTCTCACCCTAACTCGTTATCAAACAGGTCCTAAGTGATCGATGAAAACAGAGTTTACATTACTCTGAGAGATTTAGTAGAAGACTTGAACAGGACCGAGAATTTGCCGGTAAACAACCATAAACACCCGACGTGTATATATATATATATATATTCTATGATTAGAAGGCAGGGCTAGTTATTAATTTATTTTGGGGGTAATTAAGTTATCCACATCTTAATTAATATGAGTACATTTATAATTAATTTAGAACAATTTATGAGGCGTACAATTAATGAAAGATCAACTTGAGTAAATGTTAGGCCAATTTGAGCGCAAATCAACCTGTTTGACTACTGGAACAGATCGTTTGATCATTGTAAGCTTGAGTGCGTTTAACCAAACTGGCCAGATGTAAGATGCTTGATTATATGGGGTTGTTAATTTGATGTGTTGTAAGATAGTATAAATTATTAATTTAAAAATATCTAGTTCTAAAACTATGAAAATAAAAATTTTGATTTTGAAAACACTGGTTCTTAAATCCATTACTATTGTTTTTCGAAGTTTTGGACTAGAGATTGAAATCGGTTAAAAAAAATGTCACATGAGTGAACCGATTTTGAAACTTAACAATTTACGGCATTCCAAACACAAGGAAAATAACATAAAATATTTTACAACATTCAAACATAAGGGATATATATATATATATATATATATATATATATATATATATATATATATATATATATATATATATATATATATATATATATATTATTTTATGGTATTAAGATGTTTAACAGTATTTTACGGCACGCCAAATTGTTAGCGAAGATGATGCCGCTCGGCTATTGCCCGGAAACTGGGCACCGTAGGTGTCTGTTTCCGGGCAATAGCCGCCGCTATCACGATCGAGCAAACTCGTGCTAGACTAGGGGTGAGCATTATTCGGGTTCAACCCGAAAACCAAACCGAACCGAACGATTTGGTTCGGTTTGGTTTGGGTTGAAATTTAAAAAAATTTGGTTTGGGTTCAAACCAAACCGTATTAAAAAATTTGGTTTGATTTTGTTTTGAATTTCAAGAAACCGAACAAAACCAAACCGAACCGAATAACCCGAATTTAAGAATATTTTCATCAAATTAATATAAATGTATATGTATATGTAACTATAAATCTGAATTTAAAAAGTCACATTCCCACCATTCTAATGGGGTTTCCGACTTTATGAAATAGGTTTCAAATCACCTTCTATTTTACTGTAACCGAACTTCTTAATTTCTTATGTGAAAATATTATGGAGCTTGTTCTTACAAGTTACAACTTTGTATGTTATTTTTTTAATATTTACTTTATTTGGTAGAAATTCTTTTACCTTACCTTTCTCTAATGTTGTTTGAATCCAATCTAATTTATAAAATGGGAGATGAATATGGTTCAAACCGAACCAAACCGAACCAAACCGAATTAATTCGGTTTGGTTTGGTTTGATTTCAAACTAGTTTAGTTTGGTTTGGTTCGGGTTGAAACCTTAATTCGGTTCGGTTTGGTTTGAGAAAAATTCTCTTCAAACCAAACCAAACCAAACCGTGCTCACTCCTATGCTAGACTGCAATTTTCAAATCAGGGGATACGTACGCGAGGATGGTGGAAGCGGATGATCACCTGTGCATCATCTCTGTATGCACCCTAATTTTCACTATAATCCTTTTCTCTTCTTGATAAATAATCTTGTCATATTTTTCAACTAGTATACAGTACTAGCTAGCTAGCTAGCTAGGTGTCCAATAACTCTCTCACGTTTCCTGTAGATGAGTTAAGTGTGAACGTATATCTTTATATATCAAATGATTACATATGGTTATCATGCGTGTATATATGTCCTCTTAATTAGTCAATACTTGAAGAAATTTTATATGTTAATTTCCCCGCGTCTTCGTCAATTATAAAGAGGTGATGGAAAGGTAGCGTCGAAGTCTTCAGATTTGCTGTCTTGTGTATTGACATGATGAGAAATTTCAATCCAGCTGAGATTTCCGAATCTCCAAATTAAAGTTAATTAGTTATTTTCGTGGTCAATTACACACTGGAAACGAACCCAATTGAAATGGACGTGCATGATTTGTTGGACAAATAAAGACCAAGTAAAAGGTGGGGGCTTATAGGCCATAACGATATGGAATTAAAGGTTTTGGGAGCCATAATTTTGCGTGAGGTCTTAATCATTGATCATGACCAAATTGTGGATAGCCTGCAGATATATGTTTGGACGGGGTTCGTACGAAAAAATGACGTCTGTGGGACAGAAATTAAGTTGAAGAGAAGAGTAGCTCGAATACGCTATGTATGTCGAACAGCTGCGGATGGCATTAGTGGAGAAGAAAATGTGTACTAGCTAGGAGTATACATAATTAATGAACATGCATGGCCACACATATATACTAACTATAGCTAGATAGGGGTATTCATATATTCATATATGATTCCTTAATTTACAGATTTTGGTGAACTATATATATATCTCCGCGGTCCGAACTTAAACAGCCCTATATATGCATGATATTTTGAGCAGAAATTAAGAGAATTGAAACGAAAGGAAAATCTCACCTATGCCCTCCTCAAATACTCACATGCATAACATGCATGTGTTCTTCACTTAATTATCTGTAACCTAGCTACTCGAGTTTACTGTTTATTAAACTCCACCACTATATATGAACTTGCACCCTCAACATGCACGGAGGAAAACTTAGTGAGTGATCAGGTTGACAAAGAGACCCGTGAGAAGGGCCACGGGATCCCCGAGGAGGGCCGCAACGATGACCGTAATTGCAATCTGAGCCATCTTCTTTATCTTTGAGAACTTCCCAGCTGAAGCGACGACGCGCTTGGTGTCCCCGACGGCAAGCTGAAGCACCGGCGTTCTCTTCACTAATGCACGGCCATCGCTCTCGGCGACTTCCCCCATTCCCTTCGTGGGTTCCCTACAGTGGCTGGAGCTCTTGATCCCTCTCATCCAGCTCTCCAGCATTTGCTGCTTCACGCACGATATGTGGAGGCTGTAGGTATTGCATGCGGAGACGTAGCCCCATGTGATTACCCCCTGCACCTTCCTCTTCACACAGATGTAGCACTCGGAGGGCATCTCCTTCTTGAGCTGCAGCTCCACATCGTCGTCTACGAGCTTGCGCTCCAGGTGTGCGCAACATGGGTGCAGGTCCTTCTTCCCACAATCGTAGCAGTGGTAGATGGAGCCGTTCACGTCCATCCCGCAGGCATCGCAGACCCGGCGGGGCATCCCCGACTTGATCAGGAGGAAGCGGCAGTTCTTGAAGAAATCGTGGGAGAGGGAAGGAGTAGCTTCGGCGCAGCCCTTGTGGAGGTGGAAGCTGCAGGACTTGTCCTCGCAGGTGTAACGCAGGTGGTACCCAAGTTCCTTGCAGCTGTCGCACCTGTAAGGTGTTCCCTCGCTTCTGAGTTTGAGCTTGTGGCTGGGGTGCAGCTCATGGATCAGCTCGTCGTCAGAGGCCACCATCGATCTTCTTCTGGTGTTTGATATGTAGTACTCCTGCTTAATTCCTGCAGCCAGATAAGAACACATATACGTAAGATGTACACATATATGAGAGAGAACATGCAATTAGTTATCACCATATATATATGTATGCATGCATGCATGCCCTTTAAATCCATGCCTATACCAACCAAAAGAACAGATATATATAACACGCGCCGCCCCTCTAGCTAGGAACAATTATAATAATATGGGGTCCATATATACAGACGCATGCAAGCAACATATCTTTCCAAACATATATATATGCAAGGACATGCATTATGCTAAAAAAAATTATCTCATATGATCAATACTTGTTCTGGTGAAACGTACCGAATAGGGAAATGGCGATGCTTCTGTAGAAGACGATCGAGAGAGGAGGGTACTGTTATCAGTTTGCTGCAGACCGTTCAAGACCTCGAAGACCTAGGGTTAATAAATAGTGCCCGGGCATTGGCAGAAGTACAACTACTCTTCAGGGCCCCTCCCGCGTAATAGGGACGCAGAAGTTTCCGATATTATTAGCGGCATTTTTGTTCGCATCGGGTCTTGGCCATAATATCCCTGCAGTGAGCAAATCCCTGAAACTGGGCCCTCATTCCACCAGTTCACTTGTTTCCACGCGGGAAGTTGAAGCTTCGTCTGTAAGTTTCAAGGTCGGTCGTTCGACGATTGAGACTCAACTGCAGTCTTGTACTTCCCTGCAGTACTTTTATGCTGTTGGAGTAATCTAGCTCCATCGATTATAATTATAAGACATACATATCCTACGAAATGTTATAGTAATCTCAAATTAAATGAAAGCAAAACTAATAAAACATACATATGAATGGCCCGGACCGAAGAAGTTCAAATGTCGACCTCTGCTTCAAATCGTGAGAGGCTTGGTCTCCTAGAAATTAACTGCATGCGGTCGTGCACCTAGCTTCATATAGAGGCAACAAATTAAAATTGATACTATGAAAATGAGAGGGGAAGATGGCTGCTTTCTACTAGTTCCATTTTCCAAGCATTGCACTTTGGAAGAACGCGGCAAGGTGCATGCATCCAGCCTGCAGGTGGGCTAGTGCGAACCCACTCAATCCTCAGGTTTAAAAGCAAAAGGAATCTTTAAATTTGGAGTTTCCCTCGTGGGCTATATATAAGGGCACGCTTGATAACCGCGATCGAGAAAAAAAAATAATTTTGACGTGTAAATTATGAAAATATGTGGATCTCATTTAATTAATCATCGGGGATTCACTTATTTTTTTCTCTCAAATCAATTCAAAATGAACTTCTGGTGGAGAGAGAGAAAAGAAGTCTTTTTTATTTATCTCTCTCCATAATATATATAAAAACAAGATCTTGAACATTAAATTTTAAAATGTTATATTAAATGAAAAAAAAATAATATCCAACGCGCGTCCTAAATCACTCGGGACGCGTTTGGTAGCGCATCCACGATGAGATGAGCTTTTGCAGACTTTACTTTAGTGATAATTAATAAATATATTATTTACTTACTATTAAATAATTAATTATCATGGGCTACTTAAACTTAGCATGCTAATCAACATTATTAGGGCTAATTAAAAGTGTTAATCAACATTGTTAGTGCTAACTAATCATACTAATTAACCTTATTAGTGATAATAAATAAATATATTGTTTAATTATTATTAAATAATTAATTATTACAGTGATACTTAAACTTATTATGCTAATTAACATTAATTGTGTTAATTAATCATGCTAATTAATCATACAAATCAATCTTATTTATTTTAATTAGTATATATATTATATAATTATTATTAAATAATTAATTTTAACTATCTCGTTGTCACTAAAGAAGAAATAATTATGCTAGAATTAACAATATCAGTGTTAATCAAGATAATTAAGAATAAATATATTACATAAAATTAACAATATTAGTGTTAATTGTGATGATTAAAGAGAGATTTTAGCACTGATCATAATCAATAAGACGGGCAAAATAAATTTTCGATCTTTATTCTCATTTGAAACCCTATTTTTTACTAAACGAGTAATAAGGATTCCTAACACACTAAACGTACGCGAGAATAATGATAGAGATAAATTTACTAGTATAACATCTATTTTTCTCAAAATGTTCTCGAATCAAACGGGATCTTAAGAGTTACCATTAAGGATGACTAGAGTTGCCAGGACTATGGAGATCGAGAATCCTCGATAATCTCTACCAAACTCAACTCTCTCCCTCTATAAGTGAAAGTGTGAAACAGTTCCCTGCTCCTCTATATATGGAGCACTGGCATTCGATTGCATGCACCGTTAGGAAAAAGATTAAGACTGCTAGATTCCGTTAGCCGAAGAAACTAACACAGATCGTAAGAAAACTCCCCCCGTTCATGAGTTACCACCGTCTTTGTATCCGTGTCCTCGTCTCTCTGCCCGGCCCTTTCGTTCCTCGATCCGAGACCTTAGAAGCAGTCCATGAGGATGTGCGCGGAAGTAATAAGTTTATCTAATAGGAACCCACATCGTTGACTCTTCGGAGTGCAACTAGTCCAGGGAATGGGGACCAGGAGACTTCTGCTATTAGTAAAAAAAAAAAAAAAATCCATATGATCAGGTCGCCTTCCCCTTATCCTTGCAGTGCAGAGCTCTGCTGGAAACTAGAGCTATCCGTGATCCGGTGTGTCAATTCGTAAGATATATGCTAGATTTTGAAAAAATTACATGCGGCTTGGGGGATATATATATATATATATATAGTTGCTGTCTAGCTAGTTCCAATTTCCAAACTTTGCACTTAGAACGCGGCTAGCTAGGCAATTCCAATTTTGGGTGCAAACTTTGGCAGGTTAAAGTAAACTAACATTCAAGTTAATTAGATTGGAGATTGGAGAACACTATATATTTATATATGCGGATTCATAATTATATATATCTTTGCAAGAAATAAAAAATGTATGAGAATCCGACGTAGTTAAATTGTTATTTATTTACATGTATAGTGTTCATACATGAACTAAATGTCATGTATGTCCTTGTCAACATTTCTTACTGATAGATCCTTACAATTTCTTAAGAAAAAAAAAGAAGAAGAAGAAGATGATGATGTCACGATGATGAAATGTTCCGCGGAATGTATATGTTTTGACAGAAAATGACTATAGATCAGACACTTGTGACATTATAGTCGTGCATGAAGGGTACAGTACATGCATATATGCAAGTGCAGATGTACGGGGAATGAATTTCACACAATTTCAATTTTACTAGGGGTATATGTGCAAAAGTAATAAATTTATCCATTCCATGCGATCCATATTAATAAATATATCCTTGCGATCTATATCTGGAGTTAACTGGGATAAGGTGACGAATTAACATCCAACCTCTCGAATACGCGACTCCACTTGATTGTCAAAAAGGCCCTAAGAGAACACTAGGCCCAACAATAATAAATTTTGTACATAAAAATTATTATTAAAAATAAACTTGTAAAAATATTCTTAAAAATATTTTAACAAATATATCATTATATAAAAATAAAACACTTATTAGAAACATATTATTTTTTATCAAAAATTATAAAATTATACTTGAATAATAGTTATGTATTATTTAAATTAATCTAATATTATGTCTATTAATATATTTTAAGAATATTTTTTATACATTTATCTCTAACAATAGTTTTTATATAAAAATCTCGTATAATATATAATACTGTGGATAAGAAAGAGCAGTCAAGGTGCTCCCCTCCTCCCCTTCTCCCCACGGCCTTACCTATGGTGTAAGTGTAGGTGTAAGATATGAGCTAGCTAGTTGGACAATTGAGACTTGTTCTATCTCAGGCTTTCAGATCATACTCCCTACTATGTATTATGTCGGTTGACACGGGGATCATACTCTCCATGCAGTATTATGCCGGTTGACACGCGGTGGCGGCAGTGACGCGTCTTGTGCACGTACGCCTTAATTGTAAAGATCCTGTTGTCTCCGATTTTCTTAGTTAATCGTTACGGAGTTGGTCAGGTACCCAGCTTCAGTTCCTGGTCTATCCATAGTTGTTGAGAAAGGTTCATTGCACACTGTGCTGCACATTGTGAACGTGTATCATTTTTAATTTTCTTAATCGTTCAAACAAACGTAACGCTGCGTGCACCCCACAGGACTGTCCAGTGCAAAAAAAATAAAAAGTTGTGACATGAAAAGTTGAGAGTGATGATGGCCACGACAACGGACAACAATCCTTGTCTTGGGCGACTCCGTTCCACACACGTAGACTACAGAGTCCCATGTGAGAGACCTAACTCTGCTGCACCATCTTACAGGCCGAGAGTATTGACTACTCCTCGACGGGTATCTCGACATCGATAGTTCACCGGCGAGTACTGTCACTGGTACGACTGTCACACCAGTAGCATCGACAGGCCCACCAATCACTCTATCTGCGGTTTTCGTGGGAGCGATTGAGGAAGCTTGTTTAGTTGTTTACATTGGCTGTGCGATGACGGCAGCTGTCGGCACATCGAGCACAATAGTTGCAGTGGCGATGATCTGCGTGGCGGCTATTGGCTCACCCGTGGGCACCAATGCGTCCGGAAGTGACGTTGTAAGCGAGGGCGAGCGGCGACTTACAATACTTTTCTTTCTTCTAAGCCACCCACATTGAAACCCTGCATTAACAATTAATCTCAGCCTTGGGATAGAGAGAGAGAGAGAGAGAGAGAGCAGGAGTGTGATGGCATCCCTGCCACCGTCACCGCAAGAGAGAGAGAGAGAGAGAGAGAGAGAGAGAGAGAGAGAGAGAGGGTGGGTGGGTGGGCGACAACGTCCTTGCCACTGCCACCATGAGAGAGAGGGATAGGAGGGCGACAACGGCGCTCCATCGCCACCGCGAGAGAGAGAGAGAGAGAGAGAGAGAGAGAGAGAGAGAGAGAGAGAGAGAGAGAGAGAGAGTAGGAGGGCGACAATGTCCTTGCCACCGCCACCATGATCGAGAGAGAGAGAGAAGGAAAGGAAAGCGACAACATCGCGCCACCGCCACCGTGTGAGAGAGAGAGAAAGGATAGATCGCATCGCTACCACCGCCATAGCGAGATAGAGAGAGCACAGATGGCGTCGCTGCCATCACCACACACACACACACACACAGAGAGAGAGAGAGAGAGAGAGAGGAGGTCGCTGAAAGAACAGGGACAGAATGGAAAAAGCAGATGCTCGCCGTTCTCTTTCGGCTCTGCTCCTGTATTGTATTAATATGAGTTGTTGTTGGGTACAACAGTCCCACAAAAGGTGGGTGGATAAAATACATCACCCGCAACAAACTGCGGGGAACAAGAGATAAAGAGACAAAAGGTGGGTGGATAAAATACATCACCCGCAACAAACTGCGGGGAACAAGAGATAAAGAGCCGCACGGTTCCGCACGGTTACAGCAGTGAGGTTACGTGCATGGAAGATCACTAAGACGCCCCCTCAAGCTTAAGTTGTGAACAACATTAAGATTGTCACGGAGGTAGCCAAACCGAGTCTTAGATAAAGCTTTAGTAAAAATATCGGCAAGTTGATCCTTTGTGGAGACAAAGGAGACCCGTAGCTGTTTTAAGGCCACCTGCTCACGGACAAAATGAAAATCAATTTCAATGTGTTTTGTCCGTGCATGAAATACCGGGTTTGCTGCAAGGTATGTTGCACCGATGTTGTCACACCACAATATAGGAGGTGAAGGTTGGTGTAGACCCAGCTCCGTAAGAAGCGAGCGTAGCCAAATAAGCTCGGCAGTGGCATTAGCTACGGCCTTGTACTCAGCCTCAGTGCTAGAACGGGCCACAGTGGATTGTTTTCTTGAACTCCAAGAGATGATGTTGCGCCCAAGAAAAATCACATAGCCACTGGTAGAGCGGCGATCTGAGGGTGAACCGGCCCAGTCAGCATCACTAAAGGCACTGAGCTGAAGTGAGGAAGTACGGTGAAGTAGCAGCCCATGACCAATAGTGCCTTTAAGGTAGCGCAACAATCGCTTAACAGCCGTCCAGTGGTCCTGAGTGGGGGCATGCATGAACTGACAAGCCCGATTGACCGCAAAGGCAATATCGGGCCTGGAGATAGTGAGGTACTGCAAGGCACCGACGATGCTCCGATAAAGTGAGGGGTCTTGTAATGGAGTCGAATCGGTAGTAGATATAGCCGTAGTTCCAAGAGGTGTTGAAATGGGCTTTGCCATAGCCATCTTGGCACGCTGCAGAAGGTCGACAATGTAACCAGACTGAGAGAGAACACAACCAGCGGGATGGGGCTGGAGTTCAATTCCCAAAAAATAGTGGGCCGGGCCTAGATCTCGAACTGCGAAGTCCTTTTGAAGGGATTGGATCAATAGATCCACGCCCCCTGCATCAGAGCCCATAACAAGAATATCATCGACATAAATTAAGATATAAATTCTGGACTTGGCCGATAGCTTGTAAAACAAGGAGGGATCTGTTTTAGAGCCAAGGAACCCGAGCTCTTGTAATCGTGAGCTAAGGCGCAAGAACCATGCGCGAGGTGCCTGGCGTAACCCATAGATAGATTTATGGAGTCGACACACATGCCGCGGAAAGAGGGGATGGCTGAAACCGGGCGGCTGCTCCATAAACACTGTCTCTTCAAGAAAGCCATGTAGGAAGGCATTGGAAATGTCAAGCTGCTTAATTGGCCAACCACAATTGACTGCAACGGCAAGTAAGAGACGAACAGTAGTGATTTTAATCACCGGACTGAAGGTCTCATGAAAGTCTATGCCAGGCTGCTGATGAAATCCTTTGGCGACGAGGCGAGCCTTGTGCCGTTCTATTGTGCCATCGACATTATGCTTGAGTTTGAACACCCATTTGCAGCTAACAACGTTCATTCCCGGCTGTCGAGGAACGAGCGACCAAGTGTCGTTGCGTAGAAGAGCATCGACCTCAGTGGCCATGGTGGCCCGCCACGCCGGATCCTTGGATGCTTGAGTGAAACAGGTGGGCTCGGTGGGCAAAACGCTGGAGAGAAAGCAGGCCGGGATAGAGTGACGCTGGGTGACCAGCGCATGAGGCTCAACCTGTGGAGTAGCCGCATAGAGATCGGCCAGAGAGCGAGTGCGTGGAGGTGGGGACGCAGTGGAGGAAGGAGCCAGCTAGTCCTCGCGCATGGCAGTGCGGCCAGCTGTGGGCGGGGGCGAAGCCGAAGGCGAGTCCATGAGGTTGGCGGGTAGCGTCTGCAACTCCAGGTGCTCCAGGGCGGTGGCAGCGGCAGAGGTAGTGGGACGATGCTGTGGGCGCTGGCGCGGTGAGGCTGAGGCAGGCAACGGACGCTGGAGCGAAGTGGTGGGGCCCATCGGTGCCTCATCATGCAGAGCTTCATCACTGGTGGCCGCTTCTAGAACTCCAGCGGCGGAGTGCTGTTCCGGGAGCAGGGCCGGTGGCGTCGCAGGGTGACCAACAGCTGCCATATCAAGGGGAAGCACGCGCGCAGCGGAGGAGACGCCGCTTCGGACTGGCTGAGCAGGAGTGGAGGGTCGTGGCCCAAGTATCCCAGGTATGCTGGATGGCGGAGCAACGGTGGGCGAGACACCGGATCCCTGTTCTGCAAGGGGAAACACAGACTCATCAAAGATAACATGTCAGGAGATGTGGATGGGCCCAGTGGAGAGAGAGAGACAGCGATAGCCGTGATGCATGCCACTGTAACCTAAGAAGATGCAACGATCAGATCGCTGTGCCAATTTGTGTGCAGCATATGGTCGAAGGTATGGATAGCATGCACAGCCAAAGGTTCGGAGAAAGGAGTAGTCTGGAGGTTTGCCAAATAGACGTTCAAACGGTGAAATGGAACGAAGGACAGGAGTGGGCAGACGGTTGATCAGGTGGACAGCGGTAGAGACGGCCTCGTCCCAAAATTTTTGAGGAAGGGAGGCAGTGGACAGGAGAGCCAATGCGGTTTCGACAATGTGTCGGTGTTTCCTTTCGGCCGTGCCATTTTGCTCGGGCGTATGTGGGCAAGAGACTCGAAGAAGTATACCACAGCGGTCTAAATGATGATGGAGAGACTGATACTCGCCCCCCCAATCAGACTGAAGTGCGCAAATAGGAAGCCCAAACAGCCGCTCAACATGGCGTTGAAATTGGAGGAAGACATCCACTACATCGGACTTACGTTTTAGCGTAAATAACCAAGTGTAGCGGCTAAAATCATCCACAAAAATAACATAGTAAGAATACCCAGAATGAGAGACAACAGGGGCCGGCCCCCACAAGTCAGAGTGAACTAATTGCAATGGTTTTATTGAAGACAATGGACAACGCACAAATGGTAATTTGTGACTTTTGGCAACTAAGCATGACTCACAAAGTGACTCTTTCAGACGATGGGTAACAGGCAACCCATATTTATTTAAAATACGACAAAGAACACGAAAGTTCGGGTGACCAAGGCGGGCATGCCAGGTGAGTGGAGAAGCACGCTCGCCAACGAAGGAGTGAGGCGCCGGCTTGGGAGAACATAAGTGATAGAGGCCTGTTTCGACCGTCTCTTCCTTCGCTCCTTTTCGTTGGTATTTTTCATTCATTTATTTCGCGGGTCGATCAATCAATTGACTAACTAGTAATCAACTGACTGATTGACGACACGGGCGTGCCAGTCACATGAGTGACGATTTATGATGCGCTCATTCTGACCCTTATCGGGCGAGAGTGAGGTTCGGTCGGGACCAGCAGTCCGCCATACCGTAAAGGCTATGGCGTTAATTACATCCCCCACGAGGAGGGAACACCTTTGATTAGTTGCCGAGATAGCGGGCTGTCGAAGCCGGAATAAAAGATACAGAGCATGCGAACAATCATGCAAGATGTCATGACCGAATACGCAGGGTTTATTGAGGTGGGGCCTGGTACATGGCGGAGTACTTAGGCCCGAAAGCCGCCTTCACGCGTGACAAGGTTTCCGGTCAGGTATAACCCGGCCTTCTGACAATGTCATTTGATATACCAAGGGTGCACCCACTCGGGCATACATTAATGAGACACGAATGCTTGGGCCAAATCATGATGCCAAAGATTCGAGACATATCGATTCAAGCTTGAAAAGCTAGTTTATTCAATTTATTCAATCAAAGAGCTTATGAAATTCCATGATTAGTATGAGAAATCATCCCATGAATAGGAAAAAGGATTAGAATTATGCGATGACACGACTCGGAACGAAACCGGTGCAGTGCATGTGAAGAAACGGGTTGGAATGGTTAAAACGGCGCCCTGAAACGTAGGTAAAAGGGGTTAAAACGGCGCGGTCAAACGTAGGTAAAAGGGGGAAAAGCCGTTAAAACGGCGCGGTGGAAGGTAGGGGCGCGCCGGGGAGGGCGCGCCGGATAGGGCGCGCCGCTTTAGGCCGCGCCGTTTTAACGCGTGATCGCGCCGTTTTAGCCCGATTTTGCGGAAACCGAGATTCCGTTGATTTATTTATGGATTTATTAGATTATTTTGGGGGTTTTGAGGACTTTATTGAATTGATTATTCATTGGATCGGTCCCAAACCGTTCAAAGCCAAGTCACGGGTTCGCGCGAGGTTCACACTCGAGCGCAGCAATTGTTTCGAGTTTACACTCGTTTGAGCCGAAATTTCGGCAGCATCTCCCCATCCTAAAGGATTTGTCGGGGAGAAGCGGAGGATGCTCACGTGGCGGAGCAAACCCCTAAATGCCGGGTGGCACAACGGCGGCCGGCGAAGACCCCGACGGAAAGGGAAAACCCCGAGGCATAGCCTACTAGGGGCACCGAGTCCGTGGGCAACAGTGAGTGAATGAGGCGGCTCAATATGGGAGCGAGAACCCCGAGGCAAGCCTACAAGGGGCACGCGACCCGAGTCACCACGACGCTCAAATCGGGACGGCCGAGATGGGAGGAAAACCCCGAGGCAAGCCTACGAGGGGCACACGACCCACGGCCACCACAAAGCCCATAAAGGACCGTGGATTTAAAGTGTAGGGGATTAACCCAATTAATGTGCGCTCACTGGTTCTCAGAGACCCATTACCGGCAAATGGGCTCTTACAGACCGAGCGAATTATTATGAGAAATCAGTAGAATGTTCCCCCTCCCCGGATGCCGGAATGATGCTATATAACACACTCCCATCAAAATGCTATTAACACAACAGGAAGCGGTATGGAATCGTTTGACAGATAAGCAGAATGCGTTAGAACGTGTCAAAACAATAGATCCCCCGTGTCCAGCAGGCTGCTCACCGTCGTAGTACAGGATCGATGCATAGCCCGGGGCACCGTTCTATGTACATTCACATGGTATTCGGAAAGAAAACCCATATGGGGTTTGCCATTGAAACGCCAAAGACAAACAGAGAGGTGCACACAGGTGCGTCTCTGTTCGCCGGCCGGTGGAACATTCAACACAGAATTCGGCCGTTGCATCGGACTCAAAGCAAGAGAGAGCCCCGGGGAAGGGGGGGGGGTTGAATGGTCTCTGTAGCCCGAAGGCACACCCAGCATCGGAGAAACCGGCTACACGGGAATGCGGACATATATTAAAAAGAACCATTAAATGCACGCTCGTAAAAGGGGGGGGGGGTGAAAGAGAACATGCACGAGGTAAAAGATATCAGCCACAACATCATTTCATTCATCCCATGATTAACATGATACATATATATGCAAAAGGCATAGATCCCGGTGCCGGTGTTGTCACCGGGCGCCGTTTACATTGACGAAGCAACGATTTCAGATGAAGCCAGGAGGAGCAAAGGATAATGGTGGGGAAAGGGGAGTTCAGGCTCATATCATTGCCCCTCCCCCTTTCTCGCTTACATTGTATCGGAGAGAAACGAGAATGAAAACAAAGGGGGGAATCCACCGGGAGAAAACACGGGAAGCCCACCTAAATAAACCAGAAAGATGATCTTCTTCTTCGGCTCTGGGGAGCTCGGGTGGAGCAGGGTGGCGGCCGCCGGGAGGCTCGGATGGAAACTTCTGCCCACAGACAAGAACCCCCGAAGACCTTTTTCTGGACCCCTCTTCTTTCTTCTAATTCTCTTTTTTTTCTTTTTTGGATTCCGAGGCTTCTCGGATCTCTCTTTTTTTTTTTCTCTTCCCTCCGTTTTTTCTGTTGGCCTCCCTTCCTCTTTATAATCCCCCTTTGGCATGCCATATATATGGCATGTGGTTAGTCCGGCGCGGTGGAGAAGGGCGCGCCGGGTTGAGGGCGCCGGGGAGCAGCCCCCTTGGCTTTTTGCGCGCCGGATTGACGGCGCCGTTTTAAGCGGCGCCGTTTTAACCTGTTTGCCAGGCACGGCCAGGCCGGTGGGTCCGGGGATGGTTCCGGAGACTCCAGTTGACTGTTCCTCTCGTACTGGCTCTTGGGGAGCCTTGACGGGGTGTTGACGAAGCTCTTGACGCGACGAACGGCCTTGATCAGAACTTCGTGTGCTTCCGATCCGGACACACGGGTGTCCCGTCGGTACGACTTTCGGCACTGTGATTGGTGCCTCTCATCAAGACGGACCTGTGTCCGAAGCTTCCTCGCAGGATGGCATTGCATCCTGGGTAATTCCGCCTTGAACGGCGATCCATCGGCCGCTAATGGGCTCACTAGGGCGAGAAGCCGAACCCGTGTCGGGTGATCGGGATCTTCTTGCTGACAGAACCTCCGGCCCCTTGTTGTGGATGGTCGTGGGCATTCTTCCTCTTTCGGAGAATCATAAGGTAGACCGTCGTCCTTGATCGGACGTCGGATGTGGGGTAGCGGCATGACAGAGTCGATGCCGGATCATTGGGCAGGCTTGATCGCACTGCCGGTTGGTTGCGGGTTGACTTTGACTCTCCTGAGGTAAGGTCCCCGGTGTTCCCTCCAAGGTGGCTTGGGGCTTCGTCAGCTCGAGGGACCCTCGATAAGTTGATTTTCATCGGCTTCTGTGCTTCAGTGGGCCGTATCATTCGTCTTTGCGGCTTGGTCGCCAGGGATCATATTTTGAGTGCCAACAAATGCCCCCCAGACGTGGGTGGTGCAAGCGAGGCAGGAGTGCAGCAGTGCCTACGGATGAGCTTCGTGTGATGACGAGAGCTCGAACGGCGCTCAATTCTGGCTCCGGATGCCTGTCGGACGAGGCGGGAAGCTTGTTCGGCCCTGTTAAAACGGCACGGCCGTTAAAACGGCGTGGCCATTAAAACGGCGCGACCTGAGGCTTTAAAACGGCGCGCCTGGTAACCTTTTGAGGTTAAAACGGCGTCGTGAGGAGGTTAAAACGGTGCGCCCCTCCGGTTGTTATGTTGAAACGGCGCCGCTTAAAGCGGCGCGCCAATTCGTTAAAACGGCGCGCTCCGGGGCGCGCCGTTTTAACATGGTGGGGCCTCCCTATATAAGCCATTCTCTTTCGTTTTTCCTTCATTGCTGTTCATTTGGAAAAGTTTTTTTCTCTCTCCTCCCTTTCTCCTCCTCCCGCCGCGCCGAGTGGCTCTGGGCCTTGGCGATTCCGCCTGTGAGAGGGTGAGCTGAGGGTGTTTGCTTATTGCTTCGGGTTTTGAATCCTTTCTTCGGGCCCCGGGAGGCTCTTTGTAGGACTTGTCCTCGGAGCTAGATCCCTCGGGTGTCCCATTTGGCCTTGGCTTAATGCCTATGGCTGCTTTTAGGGGCTGCTCCCTCTGTGGACGGCTTCCGTTTCTTCTTTGGCAATTCCTCGAGCTGAGGAGGTGCTGCCGAAATTTTGTCAGAAATGTCGTTTTGATCAACTGATTTCTGACCTTTGTTTGTTGGTTTGTAGATAGTATGGCATCTGAATCTTCTTCTTCCGCATCCCGGGTTGCTGTGACCTGGGGGAACGTCCATTCCCTTGAGCGGGGGCTGAGACATATAGCTGCAGTGGCCGAATCTTCGGACTCAGAGACCGACACAGTTGACACCAGTCGCTTGTTCATTCTAGACGGCAACCAGTTTAAGTATGATCGAAGGGACGACATCCGACGGGATCATCCCAAAGATAAACATCTGATGGCCTTTCTCGAGCGCTTCAACCTTCGTGGGAAGCGTGACTTCATCCTGGTTCGCCGAGCTGAAGGGGCCCTGCTGGCGGAGCGAGACAGCTTGGCCGAATCTGTCATCTGCGGTATGCCCATGTACATCCCGGGTGAGCCCAGGAAGTGGGGAGCGGTGCTAGGGGTGCAGGAACTGTCTCCGGAGGCCGGGATGCTGACGAGAGCACCACAGTACACACCAGCTCGCTGGAACGAAACTGCTGGCCGTGTTGACAGGGAGAAACCTGTATATGGTTTATTCCTCGGCCCGCTGCATTTGGGGCTACCGGGACGAGCCTTTTCTTTTGGACTGCTTGGCGGTCCGATTCAAGCATCAGATTTCAGTGGGGTGGTTTGGAGAGCTCAAAGCCACTGATGCTCATGCGTTCAGACCAGGAGCAGTTGAATTCACAGATTTTGTGCTGCGACAGTATGCTCCCATTCTGGTACATGCCGGGGTCTACGAAAGCATATATGCTTCGCGGTATAGATATCCGATCTCCCGAGGTCTATGTTGTGGGATGATCGAAGTCTTTTGCCCAGAGTACAACACCTTCTACACAGCGGAAGGTGAGACTTCATTGGATTTATGGAGCCTCTCTCAGCTGAGCGGCCTACCGATAGACGGAGAGCCGTATGAAGAAGTTTGCTTCCCAGACTGGCTAAAGGATCAGACGAACGGCGAAGGTAGATATTTTACGGGCTTCGCCTATCGTTATCTGATGAAGGCGTACCGCACCTTGCTGCGCCTGACGCTGGACTCGCGGGAGGCGCGAAAGCCGGGTGAGAAGAGACGCGTGCGGATGGGCACGTGGCTTCAGTATTTCTTTGGTGGGGAGCAGCAATATGAAGACTTTCCCACGGTAGTTCCGACAGCAGTGGCGCGGAAGAAGAGGGCCCGGCGCCAAGCAACGTATCCAGCTGTCGCAGGGAGAGAGAGGCAGGCCGGCCCGAACCCCACAGGAGTTGACGCAGTCACGCATTGTGCTGCGTATTTAACATATTGGCTTTGTTCATTCGCCCTTCCCCAAGGGGACGAGACGGTGATTAGGCCGGAGGCGATTTACCCCGCCTGTTTGATGGCTTGGGGGACGAAGCTGTCCCTGTGCCCCGTGGCTTTATGCCTCATATACAAAATGTTGGGGGATTTGCACAAATCACGTATTCCCCGGAATTCGAGGATAGTTGGTCCCCTCCACTTCTTTAATGCTTGGGTCTGTACCCTATTCCCGGAAGCGGCTCCCCGGTCAATGCAGTCAGATCGCCCGCTGCCGCGGATGATTGAATTTGCCAGTGCTGAAGCATCCTCACTGGCGGATCAGCTTTTTGCCATCAGGGGGAAGTTGACTACAGTTCCAGTAGATTCCCCGGGAGTTCTTCATTTCTGGAGCTTGGCTGCCAGCTCTAGTCCTCTGGTAAACAGGATGCGGCAGTGCCGATTGTTTGAGACAGAGGAGTTCATTCATGAGTTGACTGGGCGCAAGAGCACAAGGCCCATCCTGGAACCGGAACTGGTTGATTGGGCGTTGTCTATCCGCCCGAGTGTTCTTGTTTTTAGAAAGAGCGGCTTGCTGTGGCTGGAGCCGTATTATCCTTTCCGCTTCAGTCGGAATTTTGGGTATGACCAACAAATTCCCTCTTCGGCGGCCCAGTTCAATCTTCCAAACAGGCACCGGGCCGGTCAGACGACTACAGAGGAAGCCCGCACATGGTGGGATTACTTTCATCGCCGGGAGGATGTATCATTCAGGGTGCCAACCCCGGCTCGTCTTCCCCGAGTGACTCCAGACTTCATCAAGTGGTGGAATGCACGAACGGGTTTTTATCGGAATTCCCGGAAAGACTGCTGGCACGTTGCCGAACGCCGCTTTCTAGATTCCCAGCGGGAGCCCATTCTGGACATTGATCCCGCATATCTGAAGAAGCTGAAGTCCTGGTCCAATGCCGAGGTGACGGCATATATAGAGGCCAGGAAAGCTGTGAAGGGCAAGTCATCCAAGTCCGACCCGAAGATGCCTGAAATCAGGAAGGATGACTATGTGAAGACCCTCTGGGGATTGTGTCGGGTCAGCAGTGACCGGGTTGCTCTTCAGACAATTCCCCTTCCAGTGGAAGAACCTCTTCCTACTGTGGCGAGCTGGCGCCCGGAGATTGACAGATTTCATCCTTATCGGACCTTCATTAGGAGGGAAGACAGGCGGGCTGACTTGTATGCCAACACCCCCTGGATATTCGCCCTGCTTCATTCTCATGGGCTTTCAGTTTCTGGTCCGTTAGAAGCCATCTGGAGCCATCAGTTACTGATATCTTTCAAGTATGTCGACGGCTGGGGGTTCGACTACTTGAGTCTATATCATCACTTATCATCCTGTGGCCATGAGGACTTGGCTCAGCTAGCGGATAAGAGTGAAACAATTGGGGACGTGTGCTGGCTGATCCATGAAGCGGCTTCCCGGGACAAGGCGCCAGTATTACTTTACTGGCCGCTTAGTCCTCGATATACGGGGCTGCCAGGTAATGTTTGTTTTCTTCTTCAGCCATGGGGCTGTTTTCTCTGCAGTCAGTGTGCATCTTCTGACTTATATGCTTTCTGCAGCTCGTCTCTCAGTGGAGGGGACCCGGCATTGCAGGGAGTTGATATCGAAGGCGCAGAAGCCTTCGTATTTCAATATTCCGGAGCCAGCTCCGACTACAACGCCATTACCCCCTGGGGACTCGCGAAAACGAACCAGATCCCAGGTCAGGGAGGCTATTGGTAGGGCCAAGAAGGCCAAGAGAGCAGAGTCCCGTGCTACTAGAGCTCGTCGGAGGAAGGTTGCTGAGGAGGAGTCCGCCACTCCGCTTCCTCGGGTTCCATCTTTCTCTGAATTTGAGGCCGCCCGGACGCAAGGGTCCGAGGGCGAAGGTGATTTCTTATTCTTGCTTGGCTTGTTTGTTTACTTTCACCAATGTGGCTGATCATTCTTCTTTTCAATAGCTGCTGGTGCTACCTCTGCCGTTGTCGGGTTGGAGGCGGCACCTGGAGCTGCTACTGAGGAGAGAGGGGAAGAGGCCCCCTCGCTCCCTATTGAGCGCGACTTGCCTTCGCCGACGCCCCATCGAGAAGTAGAAGGTAATTTGTAGTTCGCCCGCAGGGCTTGTTGGCATATTCTATTTTCAGTCAAGGCCTGACTGTTTGCTATCTTTTGACTTCAGTCGATGTTCGACCCACGCTACTTCCCGAGGTGGGTGCCGCAGCAAGGATTGTCGTCGGCGAGCAAGGGCTTCCGAGGGACCAACCCTTAGATACTCCGCCAACGGATGTCCCCGAGGCGGAGACCCCTGAGGAGGTTCAGGCTAGAGGGCATCCTCCTAGCAGCCTGGTTCCCGCTCTGGTATCAGAGGTTCGAGAGCAAGCAGAAGACTCCTCTTCCTCCGAACAAGTTGATTATGGCGGCGGCTCCGGCGATGATGAGGGGTTCCTGATGGCGGAAACTGAGGCTGAGGATGCCGGGGCTTCTTCAGCTTACGAGAGCGACTTCTCAACGTTTAGCCCTCCGAGGCTATTGGTAGCCGAGCACGGGCTATCATACCCGATTGCAGGAGAAGGGCTAGTATCTTCAGAGGCAACTCTGGGAGGCCTGAACATAGTGCCGGTCGAGGTAGGAAACCTTTTGATTCCCGCCTGCAACGTTTCTTTTCATTTCCAAGCCAGCTAGCTGATGTTTGTACATGTACTGCAGGCTGAGGTGGTACCGCCAGCTATAATGATCCGTATGCCTCTTCCTGGCGTGGATATGAGCCAGCCAGCGTTCCCGCCTGTTATGCGGCCCATTGCCCTGCGGCTTCCACGGACCTATGCTGCTGCAGCGGTATCAGAGGAGTCCGGCGTGGCTGCCGAAGTTAGCGCTCCGACTGAGGTTGCAGGGGTTCAAGCCTTGGCAACTGGTGCAGAATCGTTGTCGTTGCCTAGTGGTATTTCAGACATAGAGGCCGGAGAAATTATTGCGGATGAGGCCGATGTTACTCAGGCCTTGTCCATTATAGAGGGGTCTTTTCCCTTGGCGGCTGGCGAAACTACTCAAGAGGAGCATGTGCCTTCTGTTGCCGACACGGCTATTGCAGATTCACCCCAAAGGGCGGGCAAAGAAGTTGTTATTATGGAGATCCCTCCAGTTGATATGGCTGCAGTGGTCGGACCGGGAGTGGGTGCCGTGCAGACTATGCCGTCGACGTCCCTCGGGGTGGCCGACGACATCTGGGCTGAGGTGGACAGCAGGGTAGACTTTCGGCTCCCCGAGACTTCGCCATTGGGCTTACAATTTTCTGGAGACATGGTATGGCAATCTCTGGATAATCTCCAGCGGGCCATGTCAGCTTCTCCAGACTTGACTTATGCGCAGCTGAGAAGCTTGGTGGACCACCTCTCCCGGCCGCTACTGGCATTTGGTTGCCCCATGGATGATTGGACCCCACGGGTTGTGATGTTGCTGAAGCACGCCAACAGGCGGGATTTCCTGAATCGGGAGGTTTCCGATCAGCTCGCTGCTGTGAAGTTGGAGAGGGCAGATTGCCGCACTGCCGTCAGTTCACTGAAGGTGACGGTGGGACAGCTGAGGGACGCCGCTGAGAATATCTCGGAACGTCAGCTGCTCCTCAGGGCACGGATAGATGAATTGCGTGCGGAACTAGCTAAGGCCGAGGCCGAGCTGCAGGAAGGCGAGCGCCTAGAAGTCCAGACGACAGAGGAGGCCGACCTGGCTGAAGGACGACTTGCTTCACTCAACGAGAGGTTATTGCTGCTGACAGCCACCGAGACTCGTCTGGAGGAATTGACCCAGTACCCCTCGCTGGGCCTTTTGGAACTAGGGGACATCTTCCGACGTCCTCTGCCGTAGTCTTGGTTTCCCTTTGCTTTTTGTTTCCTTTCCTTTTGGAAGCTCTGTTCCTTTTTTTTTGTCTTTGGAGTTTATGTACCCTGGGGGATGCCCTGGGCAAAAGAATGTATTATCCACTTTTATTAAATGGAAGCATTTCTTTTCGTAGTCTTGACCACGACTTCTTTTCGTCTTTTCTTTCTTTCGGCTAATCACCTGAACCCGGGAACGAGTGCCAATAATGCAGGAGAGCGCTCACGCCTTCAGGGAAGGGATGAGGTGTTCGCTCCACCGCGGTGTAGCCGTTCCTGGGACAGGGCCTTTGCCAGGTTTGGGGGGAAAGCGACCGATCTTGCCGATGGTGGCAAGGGTCGAAAAGGGTAGATGGTCTTGCCGATGATGACAAAAACCAGAAGGGTAGCGACCGATCTTGCCGATGATGACAAGGGTCGAAAAGGTGGACGGTCTTGCCGATGATGACAAAAACCGCTATAGGTAGCGACCGATCTTGCCGATGATGACAAGGGTCGAAAAGGTAGACGGTCTTGCCGATGATGACAAAAACCGGAAGGGTAGCGACCGATCTTGCCGATGGTGACAAGGGTCGAAAAGGGTAGACGGTCTTGCCGATGATGACAAAACCGTTATAGGTAGCGACCGATCTTGCCGATGGTGACAAGGGTCGAAAAGGTAGACGGTCTTGCCGATGATGACAAAAACCGGAAGGGTAGCGACCGATCTTGCCGATGGTGACAAGGGTCGAAAAGGGTAGACGGTCTTGCCGATGATGACAAAAACCGTTATAGGTAGCGACCGATCTTGCCGATGGTGACAAGGGTCGAAAAGGTAGACGGTCTTGCCGATGATGACAAAAACCGGAAGGGTAGCGACCGATCTTGCCGATGGTGACAAGGGTCGAAAAGGGTAGACGGTCTTGCCGATGATGACAAAAACCGTTATAGGTAGCGACCGATCTTGCCGATGGTGACAAGGGTCGAAAAGGTAGACGGTCTTGCCGATGATGACAAAAACCGGAAGGGTAGCGACCGATCTTGCCGATGGTGACAAGGGTCGAAAAGGTAGACGGTCTTGCCGATGATGACAAAAACCGTTATAGGTAGCGACCGATCTTGCCGATGGTGACAAGGGTCGAAAAGGTAGACGGTCTTGCCGATGATGACAAAAACCGGAAGGGTAGCGACCGATCTTGCCGATGGTGACAAGGGTCGAAAAGGTAGACGGTCTTGCCGATGATGACAAAAATCGGAAGGGTAGCGACCGATCTTGCCGATGATGACAAGGGTCGAAAATGGTAGATGGATGTGTGTAAGTGGGATATCGGATGAAGACCCTCGCCCTGACCTTGTGAATGGCCTTCCGGATGGAGGATGGTTCATCACTATTCATCATTCTTTTTTTTCTTTTTATTCACATTACCGGCCTAAGTGCCCTTTCGGGTTTTCACCGAGACCAGCCCCCTCTTGCTTTTGCCCACGCGCCCTTTCGGGTTTTCACGTGGCGGGGTACCCGATTTTGCCTGCGACGCCCTTTCGGGTTTTCGCCCCAGCTGGGTTATAGCCATTTTTGCACTTGTCCCGATAGAGGAGCAAGTCTGGCGGGGTATCTCTATTTTTAACCCCTTTTTTATTTTATTATTTTTTTTGAGTTCGAGGTGCAGAAGAGCTGGACCGCGAGAGTGTTGATCGGCCTTGTTGATGATGACAAGGCTCGGATTTTGGTTCATTTCGTCGACACTGGCTAGATGTCGAAGCAAAGGATATGGTTTGTTAACAAGGATGTAAGATCCGAGTCAAAGATGAAGATCGACCGATCTCGCCGATGATGACGAGGGTCGACCACGGGTTTGTTCGTCGACATGAGATATTGCCAAAACAAGGATGGGGTTGTCAACAGGGACGTAGGGTCCAAGTTGAGGGTAGAGATCGACCGATCTCGCCGATGATGACGAGGGTCGAAAATGGTTTGTTCACGGATTACCGGCGAGACTTTGATGATTGTCCCTCTCGGGGTTTGTTAGGTGGAGAATAGGAGAGGGATTTGGAAATTACCACTTTACCGACTCAAGCGCCCTTTCAGGTTTTCGCCGAAGCCAGCCCCCTCTTGCTTTTGCCCACGCGCCCTTTCGGGTTTTCACGTGACGGGGTACCCGATTTTGCCTGCGACGCCCTTTCGGGTTTTCGCCACAGCTGGGTTATAGCCATTTTTGCACTCGTCCCGATAGAGGAGCCAGTCTGGCGGGGTATCTCTATTTTTTAACCCCATTTTTATTTTATTTATTATTATTATTTTTATTATTATTTATTTATTTATTTTTTATTATTATTATTTTTTTTATTCGGAATGAGAGCCAAAGAAGGATAGCTTGATCAGGACGGAGTGTCGCTAACTAAGGAAAACGTAGCTCGATCAGGACGGAATGCCGCTGACCAAGGGCAGGGATAGCTTGATTAGGGCGGAATGCCACTTAACCAAGATAAAGGGTAGCTCGATTAGGGCGGAATGCCACTAACCAAGATAAAGAAAGGTAGCTTGATTAGAGCGGAATGCCACTACCCAAGATAGGGTAGCTCGATTAGGGCGGAGTGCCACTAACCAAGGAAAAGTGTAGCTCGATTAGGGCGGAGTGCCGCTAACCGAGGAAAGGTAGCTTGATTAAGGCGGAATGCCGTTAACCAAGGAAAGGTAGCTTGATCAGGGCGGAATGCCGCTAATCAAGGAAAGGGTAGCTCGGTTAGGGCGGAATGCCACTAACCAAGATGAGGTGTAGCTCGATTAGGGCGGAGTGCCGCTAACCGAGGAAAGGTAGCTTGATTACGGCGGAATGCCGTTAACCAAGGAAAGGTAGCTTGATCAGGGCGGAATGCCGCTAATCAAGGAAAAGTGTAGCTCCGTCCGATCACTCGGGGAGGGTTGGTTGCGCTGCGTGATACAGCTTAATATGTTTTCCATTGAGGGGAGAGAACTGGATGACTCCTTTGTGGTCTACAAGGACGTAGGCTCCTCCTTCATATACTCGGCGGACGATATACGGTCCGACCCAGTTTTCGACCAACTTCCCTTTGGGGTTAGAGGCCATTACTTCTCTTCTTTTGACCATTACCAGGTCTCCTTTCTTGAACTCTCGACCCTTGACTAACTTGTCAAAAGCGCGGGCCATTCGAGCTTGATAGAGTTGGATGTTTTGTTGCGCTAGGAGGCGTTTTCCTTCGAGCTCAGCGAGCTCTTCCAGTCTTCTTTCTGCATTGTTTTGCTCACCACTGACTAGTCCGTGCTGGATGGCAACTCGCAATGAAGGCACCTCAAGTTCGATCGGCACCACAGCTTCCGACCCATAGACGAGGGAGAAAGGTGAACAGCCGGTTGGGGTTTTATAGACGGTACGATAGGCCCAAAGTGCCTCGTACATCCTTTCTTCCCAATCTTTCTTATTAGACTTGACAGTCTTTGCCAGCAACGTGCATAAAGTCTTGTTAAAGGCTTCTGCTAATCCATTGGCTTGAGGGTTGTAGGGGGACGATGTCCTCCAGTCAATTTTGTATTTGTCGGCTAGCCGATAAATCTTCTGATTTCTGAAATGGCTGCCATTATCAGAGATGATTCGGCTGGGAATCCCGAACCGGAATATTACATTTTGTCGGAAGAACCTTGCAACTAGTTCTCCCGTCACATCTCTTAGTGCTACTGCCTCTGCCCATCTGGAAAAGTAGTCCGTAGCTGCTAAGATGTATTTGCACCCTGATGAAGATGCTGGTAGTGGCCCCACCACGTCCGTGCCCCACTGAGCAAACGGCCAACTTGGTAGAGTGGGATGCAGCGGCACTGGAGGTCTCCTCGCCACATTGGCATGTTCTTGACATTTCTGACAGGCTTTGGCAAACCTGCAGCAGTCATTGAATATAGTGGGCCAATAATAGCCCAATTTCTTTATTTCTATCTTCATTTTCGGACCGGCCTGGTGTGCTCCAGCCGATCCTGCATGAACTTCTTGCATTACTTGTTCCGCTTCTGCTGACGACAAGCAACGGAGTAGGATTTTCCTTCGGGCGTCTGCCATAATCCGGAACAAAGTTCCGCTTCTCATCTCATAAGAATCCTTGATCCTTAGGAGCTTCATTCTCTGTTCTTTTTCTTTTGGAAGTTGCTGGTGTTGAAACCAGCGTAGAAGATGTTCCCGCCAATCGGGTTGCTGGACCCTTTCAGCGACTGCTACTTCTATCTCCCGTTCGTCGGTCAGATCCTCTGTTACACTGGGGACCTGTCGGCGGTTGATTACTGTTATATTCAGGCTTATGTCTGGCGGGACTGCCAACGAACTAGCCAGCTTAGCGAGGGCGTCCGCCTGAGCATTTTGGCCTCGCTTGATGTGCTTGATGCTGATGAAGTAAAATCTTGACATCAGGCAAGTTGCCAACTGGTGATAGGGGATGAGTTCTTGTTTTCGCACTTCAAACTCTCCTTCCAGCTGTTTTATAACTAGCATGGAGTCTCCAAATGCTTCCAGCATCTGAATTCCCATGGACAGAGCAATTTGTAACCCGATTATCAGGGCTTCATATTCTGCTTCATTGTTGGTGCATGGTTTATTTATGGAGCAGGATGTATGCACCACTTCTCCTTCTGGGGATTTCAGGACTATGCCTGCCCCTGCTCTGACTCTGACCGATCCAGTGGCAGAGATGTCAATTCTAGAAGCGCCATCAAAATATAGCTGCCACGGGGACGGCTGTACTTGAGCGGCTTCCAAAGTTTCATCTTCGGGGAGTTCTGGTTCCCACGGGCAGTTTCCGGGTACCGGATGCGCAGCAAAGAAGTCTGCGATAGCTTGACCTTTAATGGCCTTGCGCGGGACGTAGGAGATATCAAACTCCATAAGGATCACCGCCCATTTGCCCAGACGGCCTCTGAGTGCTGGCTGGGACATGATATATTTCAGGGGATCCTCCTTGGATACCAAGCTGATTTCATGCGACAACATATAGTGTCGGAGTTTCTTAACTGCGAAGACTAGTGCCAAGCAAATCTTCTCAATATAAGTGTATTTTTCTTCAGTTCTGACCAGTCTCCGACTGAGGTAATAGAGGGCTTGCTCTTTCCCTTCTTCATTATTCTGGGCTAGCATTGCCCCCAGAGAGTTGTGTGTAGCTGCTATATACAGCATCAACGGCCGTCCTTTCACCGGTGCGCCTAATACTGGAGGAGTCTTCAGATAATCCTTTAGTTTGTCAAAGGCTGTCTGGCAATCTTCATCCCAATAGAAGGGAACATCTTTCATCATCAACTTGTGAAAAGGCTGGCATCGCCCTGACAAATTGGAAATGAACCGCCGGATATAAGCCAAGCGGCCTTGTAGTGACCTCAGCTCGGAGATGTTCCTTGGTGGAGGTAACCCCTGAATCGCCCTAATCTTTGCGGGGTCTATCTCGATTCCCCGATGTCGGACGATGAAGCCCAAGAATTTTCCGCTCGACACTCCGAACGCACATTTCATAGGATTCATTTTTAGCTCATGCTGCCTCAGCCTCTGAAAAACAATCCGGAGGTCTTGCAGGTGATCTTCTTTTCTTCTGGTTTTGACCACCAGGTCATCTATGTAGCACTCGACCTTGTGGTAGAGCAATTCATCAAAAATTTTAGTCATTGCGCGCTGATAGGTTGCGCCAGCATTCTTCAGTCCAAATGGCATTCTCTTGTAATGATAAATGCCTTTGGGAGTTCGGAAAGCAGTATGGACCCGGTCGTGCTCCGCAATCCAAATCTGATTGTAGCCGGACGACCCATCCATGAATGACAGGGCTTCATGGCCGGTTGTAGCATCGATCATTACCTCGGTTATTGGCACCGGGAAGTCATCTTTAGGGCAAGCTTTATTTAGATCCCGGAAGTCAACACAAATCCGGATCTGTCCATTCTTCTTTTTCACAGGGACGATATTTGCCAGCCATGTGGTGTACTGATTTTCTTCAACAAATCCCACATCAATGAGCTTGTCAACTTCAGCACAGATTCGGGTGATGAGCTCTGGCCTCATACGCCGCGGTGGTTGTTTCACCGGCTCGGCTTCGGGACTGATTGTTAGCTCATGTTGTGAGACAGTAGGGTTTAGACCTGGCATCTCTTTATAAGTCCAGGCGAAGCAATCCCGGTATTCTAGCAGCAGCTGGATGTACAGCTCCCGTTCTTCTGGGGACAGTTGGGCACTGAGGAAGGTAGGCCTAGGGTCCTTCTCATTTCCCAGGTTGACTTCTATTAGTTCATCGACTGTGGCTTGGCCTCCGTCTTCTATTTCCGGAGGTGCCGGCTGGAGGTCGACGAAGTCTGGAATACCATCTTGAGGGTCGAGTACTTCGACTTCCTCGTCAGACACCGCCAGAGCTTCATGGGGTCTCTTGATCTCTTGTGCTAGCGGCTGGGCGGATTGTTCTATTAGAAGATCCATTGCCGGTGCAGCTCCCGAGGGCGAGAGGACAGCTTCAGTGCTTGTAGGTGAGGTTGCAGCCATGACAGGCCAGCAGTTATTTGCCGCCGGACTCGGACAGCCTATTGGATTGGTAGCAGGAGTTGAGGGAGTCTCGCCTTCTGGGGCAGTTGTGTCTTCCACAGAAGTGGCTTTTTCTTTTCTGGTAGCCGGCTCCCCTTGATTGGAGTAAACCGAGGCTCTGTTGACTGTCAGAAAGGGTGTTGAAGTCGTCATTAGCATGACCCCTGCGGAGGGAGAGACTTCTGCTCCTTGAGCATCTTCGGCTTCGCTGCTGCTAGCTGTATCAAATTCGGCCTGAAAGGCCGCTCCTTCAGGATGGACCTGCTCCCAGCATCGGCATGAGATCAAGGTCTCCATTTGTTGATTCCCGGATAGGGTTAATTCAGCATGTTCGGCTTCCGCCGGATATTCATCAAAGGTTGCCCCCAGAGGGCTGTCTTCAGTTGGATAGAAGGTGGAGATGGTGTCCACCTCGTACCGCCCACTGTAATAGTAGTCTTCCAGGGTGAAACCCAGACCCGGGTGTTGAGAGACACGTCTCATTTCTTTGTCCAGATTTACAGGATACCACATCTTCTGGAAAGCTTCCTTGCGTTTTTGAGGCTGATCGGGAGGGATGTGTTGCTTTTGAAACATCCTGGCCGTCCGATCAGTGGTGAATGCCAGGCCCTGCACAGGAACCCGTGGGTTGGCTAGATCTTCAGGGAGGCTGCAATCCGTGTCTTCCTGAGTAGGATGCTCCTCAGCTGTATAGAATAAGCTGCTGTGCCCATCTTCCTGCGCCACTTCCCAAGCTTTGAAAGGTTCGACGGTGGGACCATCGAGGCCGGAGACAGGCTTGGTGAGGCCGGCCGGGACTCCGATGCGGTCGTGTTGTCGGTCAACATGCACTTCCTTAGCTTTGGGGTATAATGCTGGGGGTGTCACCCTGCCGACATTTCCAGAAGCCGTGATGTGGGAGACCACCTTCGGCTTGACATATCCGCGCGGCGGTGGTGGATACTAACCGTCACCCGATCTATTCTTCGATGCCCCTACGGGGGCTTCAGTTTTAGAAGTCTTCCGGGGAGACCCCGTATACAGATTGGCGTCCGCCAAGTGACACTCAAACACCTCGAATGGGTGGATGTCAGCAAATATCCTTTCCTCCTTCCCCTGGAGGCTGTATTTGATGCATTGGTGGAGCGTGGAGGGCACCACCAAGTTTTCATGCAGCCATGGGCGGCCGAGCAGTGCTTTGTAGGAGGTGCGAGAGTCAATGACGTGAAACTGCACCGTTGTAGTGAAATCTGCCAGAGTCAGTGTGAATTCTGCCACCCCCATAGATACTTCACATTTCTGGTTGAAGCCCGCGATACGCATATCCCCGGCCTTTTCGAGATGCACATTGAAGTGGTACCTCTCGTATATTCTATATGGCAGGATGTTGACTGCTGCGCCAGGATCGACCAGAATCCGGTTCAGTTCTCTTCCATTCAGGTGCCCTTTCATATATAGCGGCCTGTTGTGACTGGCCGTAGGCAGTAGCATGTCTTCTGGAGAGAAGGTCATACTGGCTTCTGGTATAGCCTCAGCTATGCAGGTTTCAAACTGGGCAGGCGTCTGCAGAGCAGTGATGATTGCCTGTCTAGTTTCTTCACTCAAAGAGAGAATTTCCCAGATCGTAAAACGAGCAGGGAGCTTCTTGAGCAGCTTCATTATTCGGCTTCCAGCCCGGACATTGGAGAGCTTCATCTCCTCAACCCATCTGGGCTTAGGAAGGTTTTGATTTGTGGGTCCAGACGGACCTGCTTCATCTTCCTCGGACTCGGCACCCTCTCGACTGGCACCGACTGTCGAGTCTTCTTTATTGGTTGCTGCAGGGCAAGCCCCATCTGCATTTGCATCCTCAGTAGATTGCACTGGCCGAGGGTGATTGACCCCGGGTGTAGGGTTGGCGTCTTGACAAGGCTGTTTCCCCTTTGACATCTTCATAAATTCAAGAAATGAGGGGACAGCCTTGCCCCCGCTCTTGTTGTATAGACCGGACGGAGGAGGGATTTGAACTCCCTTGACCTCCGGCGGAGGTGTCTTGTAAGGTTGTTCCCCTCTGAACACAATATTGTGGTTGGGTGGGGGTTGGCACCCCCATTTTCGGCCTGACCGCGTGGCATGTGCAGCAGTGGCGGCCTCGACCTTGCTTTCCCCAGTGTGGGGTGTAGAGCATATTTCTTCTTCTTCCTCTTCCCCGGATAGGTTGAAGAGGGCTGATAGTGTATTACAGGAGACAACCTGTGCTTTATTGGCGCCAACGGCCTTTCTTTTCTTCTTCTTTTGCTTCTTTTTCCTTTTTGCTTCTGCGGGCACCTGCCCCCAGAATAGACTGCTCGCTTCAGGGGGTGCTGCTTCAGCTTCCTCCGTCTGCTTGAGTGAGAGTTGCTCCAGCTCCTGCCATGGGACGTAGTCCCGTACGAGCAGGGGTTTCAATTCGGGCTGTACATATTCATCTAGCCCTTCAATCAGGTGTTGCAGTCGAAGGACCCCGGGGTTGGTTTCCTTGACCACTGGCAGGGGAGTCTGTCTCCTTCTGTTGGGTGCATGTATTCTGATAGCTGCAGATGGAGTAATCCACGTAGGCGCTATCACTGGCGGAGCAGGCCGGGGCGTGACGCCACGGATAAGTGCCCCCTCTTTCGGGCAGGGTGCCCTCTTCTTATTGTGCTTCACAGGGACTTGCTGCCACCCCTGCTGTTCCTTCACGGGCTCCAGGAAATGGATTTCGTAGGTGCTCCGTGTGCTTGCTTCAGAGATCTCCTCAGGTAACGCCTGGTAGAGGGAGATCATGTTGACTGCTGCTCTTCGGGGAGGAGCTTCATGTGGCTGAGGAGGGTCTACTTTGTACTCTCCCAGCTCTATCTCATTTTTCTTCACCATCCCTTCAATGATGTCTTTGAAAACATAACAGTCTTCGATTGAATGTCCCAGCATCTGGTGATAGGGGCAGAATCTTGGACTGTCTCTTCTTTTGAGGTCCTCTGGTCTTCTTGGCTCAGGCAGAGTGACCATACTGTATTCTGTTACCCAGTCAAATAGGATTCGGGTCTTATCCTTAGGAAAGGAATAAGCCTTCTTCATTTTGTCCCTCAACGAAGGACCTTCTTTGTCATCTGGAGCTTTCGCAGGTTGCGGGGGAGCCGCTTTCTTGCCTTTCTCGATCCTTCTGTTGTTCGAACGCCTTGATATCAAGCGCATTCGCTTCTTTAGGTGTGGGGCGCCGTTCCGCCGCCTTGCCTTTCTGGGCTGTGCTGGTAGCTGACGGTGGGACGGGCTTGGCTAGAAAAGCCTCTACCTCGGCCACCACATTATTCAGCCGGTCGAACGACCGTATTTCCATCCCGATCATTTTTTCCAAGACCTCCCTCCTGAGATTTTGCTTACATATTTGCACAGCGTCCTCCTGATGCGGGGGCCGCTTACATCTCATTCCGAGGTTCCTCCACCTCTTGATGTAGTCAAGGGCGGTCTCATCTGCCCTTTGTCTTGTCGAATAGAGTTCGGCCACTGTGACCTCCCTCTCTGTGACATGGAATCTTTCCCTGAATTTCCTCTGCATATCTGACCAGTCATTGATTGACCCGGCCGAGAGGCTGGAGTACCATTCAAATGCGAGCCCCGTCAGCGAGGACCCGAAGAACTTCAGCAGATATGACTCGTCGGTGGACAGATCACCCATAACGGTCATATAATATGCAATATGTTCTTTTGGGGAACCTTTCCCGTTGAATTTGTCAAATTTGGGCGGCTTGTTGACTCCCGGGGGAAGTCGCTTAGCCGCATGGTGTTGCGGGTAGGGCACCCGGTAGGCATCGAATGCGACGTAGTCGCCTTCGCTCTTCTCTGCGAGCTTCAGCTCGATCATCCTCTCCACCATCATCCGGCTCACGACCGTGGGGTCGATTGGCTCCGGATAGAAGTGTGCTGGCTGCAGGTACGGGGTGACCAGGGTGGTCGCCTGTGGAGGATGCAGCAGCGGGGGTGTTGGGTGCACCTGAGGAAGCACCGGAGGCAGCAGCGACTGAGGCTGTGGTGGCCGCTGTTGTGCTGTCGTCACAGTTGGCTCTGACGGCTGGGGTAGTGTGCAAAGTGGTGGAGGGTCGTCTCGACGAGCCGCTCCCCGGGATGATTCACCTTGGACTTCGGGTGGTTTGGAGGCTGATGAGTGTTCAGTTTTCTCCATCAGCTGTTTCTTCAGGGAATCTATTTCCCGTTGATATCTTTGCAGCAGCATCAAGACTGATGGGTCTATAGTGGTGGGGACACCTTCTGTCGTTTCCCCGGACGTACCCTCGGGCAGGATATCGAGGAGTACATCGTCTTCTTCTTCCGTCGTTACCACATTAGCGGTCAAGACGGGGGCTTTGTCATCCCAGTGGAGGTATGACTGGGGCTGTTTCTCTTTCATCGCTGTCAGAAGCCCTCTTGCTGCTTCTGTTCTGCGGGTAGCTGGTCCCGGCCGTACGGCCAACTGAGCCAGTTCTTGAGAGTTTTCAGGAAGCTTCCCATATCGGCTGGACACGCCAGCCATGTTGCAAGTGAAAACCTGCATCCTCCTTCCTTGTCGATGGACCCTCCGCCTTGCTTGTTGCGGGAAGGTCAGCCTCTCGAACACAGAAATTCTTCTTCTTTCTTCCCGCTCGGGGAAGGCTTCATCGGCTTTGATCTCAGAGCCGTCATTGTGTCCGTTGTCATCGACCGACGACATCCTTATTATATCCTCTATTTCTTCTTCATCTACCGTTGATGGGCAGCAATTTTCTTCAGTGGCGACTGTCTGCATCAGCCGCTGCTGTCCGAGTGAGGTGTTACCCAATCCTCGGAAATAGCTTCTGACCAGGCAGGCCATTTCTTCTTGACCCCGTTCTTGATGTAGCATGGGGGAGAGTGGTCGACCTCCAGCAGGAGGAATGTAGGCCAGTCGAGCTCTGTCAGCTGGCTGTTGGAACCTTCGCCCCGTGGCAGGGACGTTGGCTTGACGGGCCACAGCCCGGAAACTTCTGTGACGCGGAGGATCCGCAACCACCTCTTCTTCATTCATCAGGGACAAGCCCCTTTCTCTTCTCGCTCTCGCCTCGTCGTTCATAGGACGATGGCGGGTGGGCGTTGGATGGTAGGCAGGTTGGGTCCGCTTGGGAACCCACACCTGTTTGAATTTCCTCGGCCTGAGCGCCGGGTTTTCTTGGCCATGGTGGCCGGCTTCTTCTCTTTCTGCCCTCCTTCCAGCGAGAGCTTGATAGTTGTTGTAGACAGGGACGTTTGGGATGACGCGATCTGGGGTCACCCGTGCCGTGCACCCGTTGAGGAAGACACGCATACCTCCCACCAGCATTGATTTTCCGGACTGAGAGACAGTTCCGGTGATCACGGCAGGGTTCTTGCGAGCCTGGCGACGCTGACGTCCTCCAGGGGGCTTGTTGATATCAGTGGGATGCATCACCCGTACAAGGTGGTGCACCAGGCAGCTAGCGGCCGGAACCGGGTTCTTGAGCGAATCACCGCGGCAGGGGGCCTTCAGAGGCTCCATTTCCTTCACATGTTCCTTGACGGGTTCCATTGCCTCGACTTCCAGCATGTCGACAAAGGCCAACCCCAAGAAGTTGGGGAAGCCCACAGCAGGAGGAAAGCTACCAAATTCCATGGGCACCGCCAGGTACCCTTGCGCGTGTCCGGCGACTATCGATTGGTCGAAGTCGACGCCAGCTATTCCATGAGTCGTCATTGTTTGCACTGAAAAGATAGACAGGAAAACAATCAGTAGTCTTTGAAAGGGCTTCGAAGCCCGAATATCTCGGCAAAGAGATGAAAGGTGACACTGGTCCCACCGGGCGTGCCAGACTGTTTCGACCGTCTCTTCCTTCGCTCCTTTTCGTTGGTATTTTTCATTCATTTATTTCGCGGGTCGATCAATCAATTGACTAACTAGTAATCAACTGACTGATTGACGACACGGGCGTGCCAGTCACATGAGTGACGATTTATGATGCGCTCATTCTGACCCTTATCGGGCGAGAGTGAGGTTCGGTCGGGACCAGCAGTCCGCCATACCGTAAAGGCTATGGCGTTAATTACATCCCCCACGAGGAGGGAACACCTTTGATTAGTTGCCGAGATAGCGGGCTGTCGAAGCCGGAATAAAAGATACAGAGCATGCGAACAATCATGCAAGATGTCATGACCGAATACGCAGGGTTTATTGAGGTGGGGCCTGGTACATGGCGGAGTACTTAGGCCCGAAAGCCGCCTTCACGCGTGACAAGGTTTCCGGTCAGGTATAACCCGGCCTTCTGACAATGTCATTTGATATACCAAGGGTGCACCCACTCGGGCATACATTAATGAGACACGAATGCTTGGGCCAAATCATGATGCCAAAGATTCGAGACATATCGATTCAAGCTTGAAAAGCTAGTTTATTCAATTTATTCAATCAAAGAGCTTATGAAATTCCATGATTAGTATGAGAAATCATCCCATGAATAGGAAAAAGGATTAGAATTATGCGATGACACGACTCGGAACGAAACCGGTGCAGTGCATGTGAAGAAACGGGTTGGAATGGTTAAAACGGCGCCCTGAAACGTAGGTAAAAGGGGTTAAAACGACGCGGTCAAACGTAGGTAAAAGGGGGAAAAGCCGTTAAAACGGCGCGGTGGAAGGTAGGGGCGCGCCGGGGAGGGCGCGCCGGATAGGGCGCGCCGCTTTAGGCCGCGCCGTTTTAACGCGTGATCGCGCCGTTTTAGCCCGATTTTGCGGAAACCGAGATTCCGTTGATTTATTTATGGATTTATTAGATTATTTTGGGGGTTTTGAGGACTTTATTGAATTGATTATTCATTGGATCGGTCCCAAACCGTTCAAAGCCAAGTCACGGGTTCGCGCGAGGTTCACACTCGAGCGCAGCAATTGTTTCGAGTTTACACTCGTTTGAGCCGAAATTTCGGCAGCATCTCCCCATCCTAAAGGATTTGTCGGGGAGAAGCGGAGGATGCTCACGTGGCGGAGCAAACCCCTAAATGCCGGGTGGCACAACGGCGGCCGGCGAAGACCCCGACGGAAAGGGAAAACCCCGAGGCATAGCCTACTAGGGGCACCGAGTCCGTGGGCAACAGTGAGTGAATGAGGCGGCTCAATATGGGAGCGAGAACCCCGAGGCAAGCCTACAAGGGGCACGCGACCCGAGTCACCACGACGCTCGAATCGGGACGGCCGAGATGGGAGGAAAACCCCGAGGCAAGCCTACGAGGGGCACACGACCCACGGCCACCACAAAGCCCATAAAGGACCGTGGATTTAAAGTGTAGGGGATTAACCCAATTAATGTGCGCTCACTGGTTCTCAGAGACCCATTACCGGCAAATGGGCTCTTACAGACCGAGCGAATTATTATGAGAAATCAGTAGAATGTTCCCCCTCCCCGGATGCCGGAGTGATGCTATATAACACACTCCCATCAAAATGCTATTAACACAACAGGAAGCGGTATGGAATCGTTTGACAGATAAGCAGAATGCGTTAGAACGTGTCAAAACAATAGATCCCCCGTGTCCAGCAGGCTGCTCACCGTCGTAGTACAGGATCGATGCATAGCCCGGGGCACCGTTCTATGTACATTCACATGGTATTCGGAAAGAAAACCCATATGGGG
This sequence comes from Amorphophallus konjac, assembly GCA_022559845.1. NCBI lineage: Eukaryota > Viridiplantae > Streptophyta > Magnoliopsida > Alismatales > Araceae > Amorphophallus > Amorphophallus konjac. Next base: position 341,073,740 of record CM040124.1, read on the forward strand.
TTTGCCATTGAAACGCCAAAGACAAACAGAGAGGTGCACACAGGTGCGTCTCTGTTCGCCGGCCGGTGGAACATTCAACACAGAATTCGGCCGTTGCATCGGACTCAAAGCAAGAGAGAGCCCCGGGGAAGGGGGGGGGGTTGAATGGTCTCTGTAGCCCGAAGGCACACCCAGCATCGGAGAAACCGGCTACACGGGAATGCGGACATATATTAAAAAGAACCATTAAATGCACGCTCGTAAAAGGGGGGGGGGTGAAAGAGAACATGCACGAGGTAAAAGATATCGGCCACAACATCATTTCATTCATCCCATGATTAACATGATACATATATATGCAGAAGGCATAGATCCCGGTGCCGGTGTTGTCACCGGGCGCCGTTTACATTGACGAAGCAACGATTTCAGATGAAGCCAGGAGGAGCAAAGGATAATGGTGGGGAAAGGGGAGTTCAGGCTCATATCATTGCCCCTCCCCCTTTCTCGCTTACATTGTATCGGAGAGAAACGAGAATGAAAACAAAGGGGGGAATCCACCGGGAGAAAACACGGGAAGCCCACCTAAATAAACCAGAAAGATGATCTTCTTCTTCGGCTCTGGGGAGCTCGGGTGGAGCAGGGTGGCGGCCGCCGGGAGGCTCGGATGGAAACTTCTGCCCACAGACAAGAACCCCCGAAGACCTTTTTCTGGACCCCTCTTCTTTCTTCTAATTCTCTTTTTTTTCTTTTTTGGATTCCGAGGCTTCTCGGATCTCTCTTTTTTTTTTTCTCTTCCCTCCGTTTTTTCTGTTGGCCTCCCTTCCTCTTTATAATCCCCCTTTGGCATGCCATATATATGGCATGTGGTTAGTCCGGCGCGGTGGAGAAGGGCGCGCCGGGTTGAGGGCGCCGGGGAGCAGCCCCCTTGGCTTTTTGCGCGCCGGATTGACGGCGCCGTTTTAAGCGGCGCCGTTTTAACCTGTTTGCCAGGCACGGCCAGGCCGGTGGGTCCGGGGATGGTTCCGGAGACTCCAGTTGACTGTTCCTCTCGTACTGGCTCTTGGGGAGCCTTGACGGGGTGTTGACGAAGCTCTTGACGCGACGAACGGCCTTGATCAGAACTTCGTGTGCTTCCGATCCGGACACACGGGTGTCCCGTCGGTACGACTTTCGGCACTGTGATTGGTGCCTCTCATCAAGACGGACCTGTGTCCGAAGCTTCCTCGCAGGATGGCATTGCATCCTGGGTAATTCCGCCTTGAACGGCGATCCATCGGCCGCTAATGGGCTCACTAGGGCGAGAAGCCGAACCCGTGTCGGGTGATCGGGATCTTCTTGCTGACAGAACCTCCGGCCCCTTGTTGTGGATGGTCGTGGGCATTCTTCCTCTTTCGGAGAATCATAAGGTAGACCGTCGTCCTTGATCGGACGTCGGATGTGGGGTAGCGGCATGACAGAGTCGATGCCGGATCATTGGGCAGGCTTGATCGCACTGCCGGTTGGTTGCGGGTTGACTTTGACTCTCCTGAGGTAAGGTCCCCGGTGTTCCCTCCAAGGTGGCTTGGGGCTTCGTCAGCTCGAGGGACCCTCGATAAGTTGATTTTCATCGGCTTCTGTGCTTCAGTGGGCCGTATCATTCGTCTTTGCGGCTTGGTCGCCAGGGATCATATTTTGAGTGCCAACAAGGCCGTCTTTAAGCTGTCCGTGAAGAAGAACCTTCCCCGAGTTCCGATCCTTCACAAGACAAAATGACGGGTGAAATTCAATGAGAACATTGTTATCCGAGGTAAATTGATGAACGGAAAGTAAGTTACGGGTGATACGAGGAACATGGAGAAGATTTTGTAATTTGAGGTTACGAGAGGAAGAAGGAAGAAAGGCGGAGCCAATGGAGGAGATGGGCAGACCTTCGCCGCTCCCAACATGTAGTCTATCAGAACCTGTGTAGCCTTGCGGATTCTGGAGAGTGTGGTAGTCTGGCGTGATGTGATGAGTTGCTCCGCTGTCCGGGTACCAGGAGGTGTATGCAGACAGTGGAGCGGCGGCTGAGAGTGGCACTGTCTGGATGCCAGAGCCGGGATAGGTGGCAACAAATGCAGCGGGGTAGGCAGGCGAGCCGTGGTAGGGTGGAGCAGGTAGGGATCCCACAGATTGCTGCTGCGGCCACTTGCGGCCTGGCTTGTGAGAGGAATGTCCGCCAGGAAACCGGCGGTTGAAGCGCTCAGGGCATTCTGGCCCCCGGTGTCCAAATTGCAGGCAGATCTGGCATCGAGGGTCGCGTTGTTTGCCGCGTCCCCGACCCCGGCTACCATTGTTGGGGGCGCCGCTGGAACCTCCGCCATGGTGCCCTTTGGAGTTGTTGGAGGCAGCGGTGGCAACATTGGCCGAAGGAAAGCCAGCGGCATCTTCAAGGGGGAGGCGCTGCTGAGCCATCAGGGTCTCATGTGCAGTCAGATGTGCCAAAACGTCCTCAATGGTGAAGGATTCCAGACGAGTAGTAATGCTGGAGATGAAAGCTTCATAGCTCGGTCCGAGACCTGCTAAGACAACCACGACAAGGTCGTCCTCGTCCATGGGTTGGCCAATCGCAGCAAGTTCATCAGCAGTCGCCTTGATGGACTGCACGTACTGTCCAACCGAAGCAGTGCCACGGCGAATCCCATGAAGCTTGGTGCGGAGCTACAGAACACGGGACCGAGAGCGCGACCCAAATGCTCGAACGAGCGCGTCCCAGACAGCCCTGGCTGTTTCGTGGCCAACCACCAAGGGAAGAAGTGGCTTAGTCAGAGACGAAATAATCCAGGAGAGAACCAGCTGATTAGTCTGTTCCCAGGCTGCGAATTAAGTCTGGGTTGGGGATGTTAATCTCCTTGCCGTCTTCGCCGGTGGATGTTGATACAGGGGAGGGAGGATGGGACGAGCCGTCCACGATGGACAAATAGCCGTGACTTTTCAGGAGTGGGATAAACTGGGCCTTCCAAAGGAGATAGTTGTCTCGAGACAACTTCAAGGGGAGGAATGGCAGTATGCTGGACGGTGCCCCTGTGGAAGCAGGTTTGCTAAGGCCGGCCATGAATCTGGAGCTGTGGAGCAAAAAGGCTCTGATACCATGTGAATCCACAAAACCGCGATGTTGAGATATCCAGGGTCATAAGCACATGAACCACAACTCAAATAATTAATACGGGATTATTGCCCGCCCAAATTCCAACACTCCCCCTCACGGCCAAGATGGGCACAATTATTGAGTGGAATAACAAGATAACAAATATATATAGTTGGGCCATGATCATGCTCTGAGGTCGCTGAAAGAACAGGGACAGAATGGAAAAAGCAGATGCTCGCCGTTCTCTTTCGGCTCTGCTCCTGTATTGTATTAATATGAGTTGCTGTTGGGTACAACAGTCCCACAAAAGGTGGGTGGATAAAATACATCACCCGCAACAAACTGCGGGGAACAAGAGATAAAGAGACAAAAGGTGGGTGGATAAAATACATCACCCGCAACAAACTGCGGGGAACAAGAGATAAAGAGCCGCACGGTTTCGCATGGTTACAACAGTGAGGTTACGTGCATGGAAGATCACTAACAGTCGCCACTAAGGACGATCCCTACCCCTGTCTCTAAGGACGATCCCTACCCCTGTCTCAATGCTGCCATTGTGCTGCCCCTTCCTGGGTGGGAACCGCCACCATTGCCCCCTACTGTATGTCGCCCTCTCTCGCCAAAGTGGAGTCCACACTCCACACCACCTTCCTGTCTATGTCGATGTCGCCACCAAAAGTTGCACTGCACCACACACCGTCCCCTTGCTGCCGCCACCGGTGAGAACCGCCGCTGCTGCCCCTTGCTGCGGTGCTGCCCCTCTCGTCGGAGCATAGTCCACTGCCCCTTCTTGCCTACTGTCGCTGGCTGCTGTCTAGAAGGGAATGGAGAATGGTGAAGCGCAGCTGGGTGTGAAGGAAATAGAGATGGAGAAAGTTTGTGACTTCGTGTAGAGTGAGATCTAGAGGGAATGGGGGCATTGGGGGCGCTGCCATTCTTTAGGACAACGTTTGAATCTCCACTCTTAGATCTAAATCTAAGACTTAATATTGATAATATATATGTATATATATATTATTTAAGAGTAACACACGGATATGAGTTTGAAATGAGATGTATTCATTTTCGTATCCGTTAAATTATTGGAAAAAAATATCGGTTTGATGTTCGTTAAGTTAACGAAACGGATGGTTATTAGGTTATTAGTTACCATTGGCATCCCTTTAATAGGGGTCGATGTAAACTCGTGCAGCATGACATCGGTACAATAGTTCCTGTTCCTCTCTGCTCAAACTCCCACCCTCCCTTTTTCGCTAGACTCATTTTATTTAAAACAGATTTCACCGATAATTTTAATTGGATGATCTGATCACATAATACGTTAGAATTTGGTATTAATTTTTAAGAATTATCTGATGAATATTTTTATATTAACTCAAGGGTTAGATCATTCTAATCATTAAAAAAGAAAAATAGCTATATGAGTTTGGTCCGATGACGAGTTCCTATGATTTTTAAAACCGTACTTATATAGTAAAGCGAGTGATTTGAGACACATAATAATTAGCTTCAACAGAAGAGGAGAGGAGACAGCTACCCCAATCAGCAACATGCTTAGATCCGGAAACACAATCTAAGCTGTCGACATCAAGAACAAGATGTCAGCAGAAAGACACCGGGAAAGATGTTGTCAGGCCCTGGTCTTCTTCTATAGTGGGCTCACAGTCCAGAGTTGATCCGAAAGGGGCTTCGTCCATTTGTAACTTGATCTCCGAGTGTGAGGTCGATTTGGTAGACGACTGAGCTTTGCCCTTGTCCCCGTTACCTCCTCCTATTTTCTGTTCACATTGTTGAAGTAGTCTCATATTTGTTGCAAATAAAACAAAATGAATACATGTTAGCATATTATATATATATTCTTTGCCTTAGGACCTCCTTAATGACTATATATGTTAATTGAAAAGGTCTTATATAGGTCTAGGGTGTATCAGAATATAAGGGCCGTTTTACTAACCGGGTAAGGGGGGTCACTTGCGCTAATCAATCTCGATTAACTTTCATGTGTGTGAGGAGAACGGTTTGATAGAAGACTTGAACAGGACGGAGAATTGGTAGGTAAACAATTATAAACGCCTGTCACATATATATATATATATATATATATATATATATATATATATATATAGTTTACTCATATATATATATATACACTATGATTAGATGGCATGACTAGTTATTAATTTATTCTGAGGCTAATTAAGTTATCCACATCTTATTTAATATGAGTACATTTATAATTAATTTAGAACAATTTATGAGACGTACAAATTAATGAAGATCAACTTGAGTAAAGATTAGAGCAATTTGAGCGCAAATCAACCTGTATGACTACATGAACAGACCGTTTGATCGTTGTAAGCTTGAGTGCGTTTAACCAAACTGGCCAGATGTAAGATCGATGCTTGATTACATGGGGTTGTTAATTTGATGGGTTGTAAAATAGTATAAACTATTAATTTAAAAATACTTAGTTCTGGACCGGTTTTTAAATCCATGACCTGATTGAATGATATACCCACCAAATAATAATTTTAAACTATGAAAATAAAAATGTTGATTTTAAAAACACCGGTTTTTAAATCCATTACTAATATTGTTTTTCGAAGTTTTGGACTAGAGATTGAAATCGGTTAAAAAAATGTCACATGAGTCAACCGATTTTAGCATTCCAAACACAAGGAAAATAACATAAAATAATTTACAACATTCAAACATAACGGATATATATATATATATATATATATTATTTTATAGTATTAAGATGTTTAACAGTATTTTTCGGCACACGATGATGCTGCTCGGCTATTGCCCGGAAACAGACACCTCAGTTTCCGGGCAATAGCCGCTGCTGTCACTAGCGGCATGTTACAGATTTACGGCGCTCTGTTTCCGGGCAATAGCCGCCGCTGTCACGCTAACACAAATGACTCCTAAGTAATTCTTTTAACCGTATAAATAAACTGTTTAACCATTGAGTTTAACCATAGAGATCATAGATCTTAATTCGAAATCACTGGCCATGAACGAAATGCAAAATTATGCCCTCTACTTTAGCGACGCCTGATCCTGGTTTGTGGAAGGTTGCGTGAAGCGTTTGTGGTGCAATGGCTTCTTGTTTTGTATATGCCTATTGATCCTGCAGCTTTCAAATCGCAGAGGTGATCGATAGATTCCCCGACGAGCAAACTCGTGCTAGACTGCAGTTTTCAAATTAATCAGGGGATACGTATGCGAGGATGGTGGAAGCGGATGATCACCTGTGCATCATCTCTGTATGCACCCTAATTTTCACTATAATCCTTTTCTCTTCTTGATAAATAATCTTATCATATTTGTCAACTAGTATACAGTACTAGCTAGCTAGCTAGGTGTCCAATAACTCTCTCACGTTTCCTGTAGATGAGTTAAGTGTGAACGTATATCTTTATATATCAAATGATTACATATGGTTATCATGTATGTCCTCTTAATTAGTCAATACTTGAAGAAATTTTATATGTTAATTTCCCCGCGTCTTCGTCAATTATAAAGAGGTGATGGAAAGGTAGCGTCGAAGTCTTCAGATTTGCTGTCTTGTGTATTGACATGATGAGAAATTTCAATCCAGAGATTTCAGAATCTACAAATTAGAGTTAATTAGTTATTTTAGTGGTCAATTACACTCTGAAAACGAACCCAATTGAAATGGACGTGCATGATTTGTTGGACAAAGACCAAGTAAAAGGTGGGGGCTTATAGGCCATAACGATATGGAATTAAAGGTTTTGAGAGCTTTTTGCGTGAGGTCTTAATCATTGATCATGACCAAATTATGTATAGACTGATATATGTTTGGACGGGGTACGTACGAAAAAAATGACGTCTGTGGGACAGAAATTAAGTTGAAGAGAAGAGTAGCTCGAATACGCTATGTATGTCGAACAGCTGCGGATGGCATTAGTGGAGAAGAAAATGTGTACTGTATATATAATTAATGAACATGCATGGCCACACATATATACTAACTATAGCTAGATAGGGGTATTCATATATTCATATATGATTCCTTAATTTACAGATTTTGGTGAACTATATATATATATATATATATATCACCGCGGTCCGAACTTAAACAGCCCAATGCATGATATTTTGAGCAGAAATTAAGAGAATTGAAACGAAAGGAAAATCTCACCTACGCCCTCCTCAAATACTCACATGCATAACATGCATGTGTTCTTCACTTAATTATCTGTAACCTAGTTACTCGAGTTTACTGTTTATTAAACTCCACCACTATATATGAACTTGCGCCCTCAACATGCACGGAGGAAAACTTAGTGAGTGATCAGGTTGACAAAGAGACCTGTGAGAAGGGCCACGGGATCCCCGAGGAGGGCCGCAACGATGACCGTAATTGCAATCTGAGCAATCTTCTTGATCTTTGAGAACTTCCCAGCTGAAGCGACGCGCTTGGTTTCCCCGACGGCAAGCTGGAGCACCGGCGTTCTCTTCACTAATGCACGGCCATCGCCCTCGGCGACTTCCCCCATTCCCTTCGTGGGTTCCTTACAGTGGCTGGAGCTCTTGATCCCTCTCATCCAGCTCTCCAGCATTTGCTGCTTCACGCACGATATGTGGAGGCTGAAGGTCTTGCATGCGGAGACGTAGCCCCATGTGGTTACCCCCTCCACCTTCTTCTTCCCACAGATGTAGCACTCGGAGGGCATCTCCTTCTTGAGCTGCAGCTCAACATCGTCGTCTACGAGCTTGCGCTCCAGGTGTGCGCAACAGGGGTGCAGGTCCTTATTACGCTCGTAGCAGTGGTAGATGGAGCCGTTCACGTCCATCCCGCAGGCATCGCAGACCCGGCGGGGCATCCCCGACTTCAGGAGGAAGCGGCAGTTCTTGGAGAAGAAATCGTGGGAGAGGGAAGGAGTAGCTTCGGCGCAGCCCTTGTGGAGGTGGAAGCTGCAGGACTTCTCCTCGCAGGTGTAACGCAGGTGGAACCCAAGTTCCTTGCAGCTGTCGCACCTGTAAGGTGTTCCCTCGCTTCTGAGTTTGAGCTTGTGGTTGGGGTGTAGCTCATGGATCAGCTCGTCAAAGGCCACCATCTTCTTCTAGTGTTTGATATGCAGTACTCCTGCTAGCTTCCTGCAGCCACATAAGGACATATATATATATGATGTCCACATGAGAGAGAACATGCAATTAGTTATCACCATATATGCATGCATGCAATCATATGTTCTTTAAATCCATGCCTATACCAACCGAAAGAACAGATATATAACACGCGCCCCCTCTAGGAACAATAATTATAATGGGCTCTATACAAACGCATGCATGCAACATATCTTTCCAAACATGCTAGAACATGCATCCTAAAAAAAAAAATCTCATATGATCAATACTTGTTCTGGTGAAACGTACCGAATAGGGAAATGGTGATGCTTCTGTAGAGGACGAGAGGGGAGAGTGTTAACAGTTTGCTGGGGTTTCGAATGGCTTGAGCGTGTGATCAGTCTGTCTATATAGAAGCGTTCAAGACCCCGAAGACCTAGGGTTTCGTGTAGATTTCCCTCTAACTTCTTGAGGGTCCCTTGCGAAGCAACAAAGAAATTAAGGTGAGAACCACACAGTTCCTAACCACCCTTGTCAGTAGACGGCCCTTCGACGGAGTGCAGGGCTAGTCACAGGGGATGGGCACGCGGGGGGCACCGTGTGTCGGATATCACCGCCCGCGTCTCGCTGCCTGCTCACTCTGCCTTCCGCGCAAGCTCCCTCTCCTCCTCACTTCCTCCACCCCCTGAATTCAATTGGCCTGTTAATCTGAGACCTTGGAAGCTGTCAACGATACCTGCAATCTGGGGGGGGGGGAGTGAGTTTAGATTCTTTAGAAGCCACAAATCCGTTGACTGTCAATACCAAGGAGTCAACAGAGTAGGCACGCAGAAGTTTCTGATATTAGCGACAGTTTTGTTCGCATCGGGTCTTGGCCATCCCTGCAGTGCGCATCCCTGAAACTGGGCGGGCCCTCGTTCCAACCGTTCATTATTTCCACACGGGAAGTTGAAGCTTCGTCTCCAAGTTTCGAGGTCGGTAGTTAGACGGTTGAGACTTAACAGTCTTTTGTACTGTCCTGTTTTATGTTGTTGGTGTAATCTCCATCGATTATTATAAGACGTATCCTACAAAATGTTATAATAATCTCACATTAAATGAAAGCAAAATAAAACATCTAAATGGCCCGATCATATATTCAGGTACATGATCCAGAGAGAGGACATATATACTTTGAAAAGCATTAAAGATGATTACCAGAGCATATATTCAGGTTGCGGAGAGCACCCAAGAATGTTCTAAATAAAGACGTTTATTTCTTTTAAAATTGAGCACCACTTGTGCTTACGTGAATGTGACATAGGGATGCATTTAACGACATGCATTTAAGGGTGGTAGAAGGTCTAATGTGAAGGAGAAAAGCTAACATCGTATACTTGGACAGTGTAACTAGAAATGCTTTGTATATCGTATCCGACGTACAAAGGTCACGTCAATACGTGACTCACGTATGTGATTCGTCTAAATAAGTATGACATGAAATTGTTGGACATACGAATCAAACCTTGAGATAGAATTAATGGCCATGTCACAAAGGCATTAAATGGGTGAAATTCTCGTGCATAACTCACCTTTTGTCATATCAAAAATATCCTTTTAGGATGGTTACATTAAGGCCTTCGTTTCATCCTACCGTAGACTTCATTTTCTCTCATTTTCGCCGTGGAAATAGATAAGACAGAGCTCTAATCAGGAAAAGAGACAGAACTGGGATGATCATCTAAGCCAAAAGGAGAAAAAATGGTACCTACTGTAGTATTTTCTAATCCCGTTTACTCTATTTATCTTTTCTCTCATAAATAAAGCTGTAACTGAAACTGGAGGAAACGTATTCATTGCAAAACTTACCAGAGTTGTATTAATGGCAGATGATAGGTTGTTATTTTGAAAAATAAATAGATGGAGAGTATTTATTGTTACACATTAACTATCAAACTCCAGTTAAGATATGATATCTCATTAAGTGGAGCCATCTCATTATTAGACATGATATGCTATTCTTCTACATTATATTTCACAAATGTATAACATATTTCACTGATACACTCTTGTCCTTTAGGTGATGTTTGGTATCGGGATAAATTTTGAGGAAAATAGGTGTAAGTCATTCTAAGATAATTTATGTCTAGTCTTATTCTCGTATACGCTTGGTACACAATGGGTGAAATGGGGTTAGAAAAATGGGGATTAGTCATTCCAACAAAAGGTTGGAATGACTTATCCCCGTTTCTAATCCCAAAATCGGGGTTAACCTTATTTTTCTTAACCCGGGTTATCCCCGTCTATTTTAACGATACCAAACCTAGAACGGGGATAGAGCGGGGATATCCCCGCTCTAACCCCGTACCAAACGACCCCTTAGTCTTGAATAACATCGACCTCGTAGTATCGACCTCTTCCCCTTGTCGGTCTTAAGTGCCATAGAGCTAGACATTGAGGTCGAATGAAACCCTCGCCGTGCTCCTCTCGTCGTGATCCTCTTTCTTCCTCTCCGATGATGATCAAAACCCTCGTCAAGCTCCTCCTGACTCTTCGATGGCGATGGGTTGAGCAGTTAAAGGGCCCTCGCCATAGTACTCTCATTGTGCTTGTCCTTCTTCCGCTCCAATAATGACGAAAACACTCGTCAAGCTTGACGTTCGTCTCCGACGACAAAGGCCAGAGAGGTTAAAGGCACAGAGATTGCAGAATATTTCACCGGAGAGCGTTTTGTTTTACTTTTAATTTCATTCTTACGGAACGAATGGAAGGGGGCGGTAAAATGAAAATTTCGCACGTAGGTTTTCGTGCGCAGATCAGGGGAATGGCAAAGTGATGTATTCTTTTGCCGCCGAGGGTGAGGATGGATCGGGGGAGGAAGAAGGGTAAAAAAGATATTTTATTGATGTGTTTACGGTGGGAATCACCCATTTAATACTTATGCTACATAACCATCATATCTCGTTTTCTCTGCAAGTGCATGCCCAGTGACGCCTACGTGCATGGACCAATCGGATCGAGGGGGTGTTGCGCTTTGAGCTGGCCTAATTGCAATGACTCCGGTGTACAAAGCATTTCTCTAGTGTAATCTATGACAACTTTGCGACACCGCATCTGCTGAAGTAAGTAGATCTATTAAATTAAATCGCAATCCTTTAAGCCACGTTTGATTCTAAAACCAGATGGGGATGTCCCCGTCCCAACTCTATTTTTTATTTGGTTAGATTAAAATTGACAGGAATAAGAGGATTAGGAAGAATACAGTTCTCCTTAAAAATGGGATTAAGACTGGGGATAAATTATTCCACCTTTAAGTCATTTCACGTTTTAGATGGAATGACTTATTCCCATCTTATCATCCCCATTTTCTCTCTCGATTATTAGTGATAAAATTATTCTTAATTATTAATATTAATTAGTTATATTAATTAATTATATTAATACTGATTAACAAATATATTGTTTAATTATTATTAAATAATTTTTTAATGATGCTACTTAATCTGATTAGCGTTAATTAATCGTATTAATTATTCTTATTAGTACTAATTAATCATGCTAATTAATCTTATTAGTGTTAATTAATAAATATATCATTTAATTATTATTAAATAATTACTTATTAGTATGCTGCTTAAACTTATTGTGTTAATTAACATTATTAGCGATAATAATCAACAATATTAACTAATCTTATTAGTACTAATTAATATTATTGGTGCTAACTAATCTTGCTAATTAATCTTATTAGTACTAATTAATAAATATTTTATTTAATTATCCCTTGGCATGGCACCTACATTAGACTATGGAAGTAATATAATTTCCCGTAGTTTTCCCTGTATTTTCTCAGGGTCCAGTGGGGAGCCACAAAGAAATATGAACGTAGTTGCTCCGGGTCCCATGCCCGCGGACTCGGGGGGGGGGGGGGGGGGGGGGTGTGAACACGGGGAGCTCCGAGTCCATATGCATCCGCGTCCTCATCTCTCCGTCCGGTCACCCTCCCTTCCTCCCTCCCTCCCGCCCGGCCCTTTCGTTCCTCAATGGGAGACCTTGGAAGCTGTCCATGGGGATGTGCTGGAAATTAAGTAATAAGTTTATCAGATAGAAACCCAGATCGTTGACTCTTCAGCATGCATGGAATGGGCACCAGGAAAGTTCTCGTATTATTAAAAATAAAAAAGAAAAAAGAGTCAATATGATCAGGGCGTCTTCCCCTGTCCTGCAGTGCAGAATCGAACCATTTATTATTTCCACTAGAAGTTGAAACTTCGCTTATGATTTTTTTAAGGCCAGATAAACTACTGACTTCCCCTATATATATTTTGTGGTGTTAGAGTAACTTGATACTGATTAGAGCAAAATGTGCGTATGTATATATATATATATATATATATATATATATATATATATATATATATATATATATATATATATATATATATGCTGAAAATGCTCTAATTAAGAATAGTTAATTAATGCCGAATCAGATGAAGATAAAACTATAAATATATTTAGAAATATCATGAGTCGATCTACTTGAACAAGGGTTTAACTTAGAAGACTGACTTTGCTTAATTATACTGCCTCCCCTAATTAGATATCGAGGGCTGTCGTGTGTCATCAAGCAAGGTATCACTTCCGTGACGCGTCCAGCCGGTCAGCAACTACTGAAGTCATGATTTGCCGGGAGTCATTAGAATTTTTATATATTAGTTCTTACAAATTTAGTGAATTGTCGATTAGTTCTTCGTATTTGACTATTATCTTAATAGTCCCTATAATCTTCGTCGTTACACATCTAAGTCTATGCCGTTCATTCCGTCTTACTAAAGTTAACTAAATTATAGTTAACTTAGTACTCAAAGAAAGTAAAATATCAAATTATCCATGGTTAAGTGTGAGTGCGTCTGTGAGAGAGAGATATATAGAGAGAGCGAGGGAGCACTACGGTGGTGGTGGGTAGCGCTCCTGGAGGGGGGACGCCAGGCGCGTCTCCCGCTCAGATGGTGATAGAGGGAGGGAGGGGGAGGGAGGGAGAGAGAGAGGGGGGGGGAGAGGGGACGGAGTGAGTGAGAAAGGGATAGCAGAGGGAGGGCGGCACAAGAGGCGTCTCCCCCTCTAACGGTGACAGATGGAGAGAGGGGTGTCACCGTCAGAGGGGAAGGGAGAGAGAGGAGATGGTAGACATAAAGATCTAGGGAGAGAGAGAAGCAATGAGAGAGAGAGGGAGGGGGAGGGAGAGAGAGAGGGAGGGGCGGGGTGAGAGAGAGAGTACAAGGAGGGGGTGCCCCCTCTGACGGTGACAGAGAGGGAGAGGGAGAGATAGAGACAGTGGAGAGAGAGAGAGGGAGGGGGAGAGAGGGTGAGAGAGAGAGATGGTGATAGAGAGAGGGAGAGGGAGAGGGAGAGGGAGGGGGAGGGGGAGAGAGAGTGCAGGGAGGCGTGCCTCTTGAATCTGTGATAGAGAGTGGGAGAGGGAGGGGTGGGAGAGAGAGAGTGCAGGGAGACGTCCCCCTTGAACCGGTGACAGAGAGAGGGAGAGGGAGGGAGAGAGACGGTGGAGAGAAAGAGAGGGAGGAGGAGGGAAGGTGAGAGAGGGAGAGAGAGGGAGAGAGGGAGAGACGGTGGAGAGAGAGAGAGATGGTGACAAAGAGAGGGAGAGACAGTGGGGGGAGAGAGATCATGTGAAAGTCACTCCCACACGGAGCGACTTCATCTGAATCTTCCCTCCCCCCACTCTGGTTTCTGCCCTCTCCCCCCCATCCGACCCCCCTCTGGTGGACCTCCCTCCTCCCCCTCCGGTCCCCTCCTCTTCCCGCCTCCTCTGATCTCCCTCCCCCTACACCTTCGGTGGACGCCCCCCACCCTCCAGTCTCCCTCCCCCTTTGCCCCCTCCACCTCCAACCCCCCTCTCGTCCCCCTCCCCCTCCGGTCCCCCTCCCCCTCGGCGGTCTCCCCCTCCCTCTCCGATCTCCTCGATCCCCCTCCACCTCTGGTCGATCGCCTCCCCTCCAATCCCCTTGACTTCCGACCCTCAAGCACTCAAAGAGAGAGAGTGAGTCCACGGTGAACATGGTTATTTTTATCTTTTCTCGCATACTTGATGTAATATTCTACGGATTTTTTTTGGACGGTAACAAATTATGGGGATTCATTTGTAAAATATTGATGATTGTAAGGACTATTAAAATAATAGTAAGATTTGAGAGACTAATCGATAATTCATTAAATTTATAGAAATTAATATATAAAATTTTGATATATATATATATATATATATAACTGATCTCATTCTCCGTGACCCGGTGTGTGTCAAATCGTAAGAGGTTAGATTTTGAAGAAATTACATGCGCTTTGTAATATTGTCCAGGCAGGAAGTAGTTACTAGGAATTCAAATGAAAGGGAAGTAGATATACATATATAGTTGCTGCACGTCTAGCTAGCTAGTTGCAATTTCCAAACTTTGCACTGAGAAGGTGGCTAGCTAGGCCGTCCCCAATTTTGGGTGCAAACTTTGGCAGGTTAAAGTAAACTAGCATTCAAGTTAATTAGATTGGAGAACACTATACATTTATATATGCGGATTCATAATTATATATATCTTTGCAAGAAAGAAAAATTGTACGATAATCCGACGTAGTTAAAATGTCATTTATTCACATGTGTAGTGTTAATTCATACGTGAACTAAGTGTCATGGATGTCCTTGTCAACATTTTTTACTGATAAATTTTTAAAATTTCTTAAGAAAAAAATGAAGAAGAAGAAGAAGAAGATGACGATGAAATGTTCCATGGAATATATATGTTTTGGCGGAGAATATTGACTATATATATTTTTTAAGCAATATCTAGGCAGATTTAGACAGATCTGCTAGGCGTTTTATTAATATGATAAAAGGAAGAAGGTACAAGTAACTCGAGCCTACAAAGCAACACCTTTCGAAGAGGGGACAAGGGAAAGCTCGCCAGAAATAAAAGATTACAACCATTGGAGCCCAAGAATAGGCTAAGAGCGATAGCGACGATTGGGCTTGCGGCGCCTACGATTGGGGATCGCCCAACCAAGATCTTTATCTACATCAGTAGGATCATGTTGAGCAATGGCAGCGGTTGACGGAGTAACAGCGTGGGGCAAGTTTGAAGAAGACGAAACACCAGCTGGAGGAGCATCATCCTTAGATAACACAACACCAATGGCAGGCTACTGAAGAGGGCTAACAGGCGCACCCAAGGAATCTACAGTAGAACCATCAGACATAGAAGCATCAACATCACGAGCCACAAATGAGTCTGACATGACAGACACAACTCCTGGAGGAGATTTCACAGGAATAATAGGAGAAAGCCTGGCATCCTCAGTCATGTTAGACATGGGTTGGAGAGGAATATAAGCGAATGGAGCAGAAGAGCTGCCAAAAATTGGCAAGGCGTTAAACTTCATCTCTTAAGGCATGCATGGCAGCCAAGCGGGCCAAGCGCGCTGTATCCAGATAGGGGCCAACAGTGGGAGGCCCATCGACGGCAGAGGCACTAGGTGCACCGGTTGCAGAGCTGCTGGTAGCATCGGGCGCCACAGCAGGCAAGTGGCATAAATCCACAAGAGCAGCACCGGAGGCGGCGGAGCAGGCAGTCGTTGAAGACGGTTGAGATGAAGCAGCAACGACAGGATTACTAGGCGCGGCCGTGCAAGAAGGACCGTCAATAGCAGCGTCAAGACCAGCACGAACGGTGGCACCAGCAGGAGAGGCAACCAACTGGGCATCGTCCAAAAGCTAAGCGGCATCCACAACCTTCGCAAGGGAAGATGAGCCATTCTGGACAGAAGCAAGCACTTGCGGGGGCTGAGCAGCACAAGGAAGATCATCAACGGAGGGAGCAGCAACCGAGGCTGCTGCACACCCAACCAGCAATGCCATAGGAGGGGCGCCAGATGCCTCAGCAAGAGGAAAGCCAAGAGGGCCCCCCGAAGCGGATGTGGCCAAAGCCGCGGGCAGGAGCAGGGGATCGCGAGCCAAGGGCACACCAGCCATGTGCAAAACATCAACATCGGCAGTTCCACAAACAGGTGGCGGGCCAGGGCAACTAGCACCATCAAGAGATGGGGGAGGCTGGGTAGGGGCCCTCAGGGGCAATTGATCAAACACTAGAGTGTCAGAAGCGGGGACACACGCCTCCGTTTGTTCCTCCAAAGCTTTAAAAGTATTTGATACCACAGTGATCCCCTCCGCCCTCTGCTTTTGTTTCAGCCTATAAAAAGTCACAAACCGCTCCGAAGTGGCATCCTCCGAGCGTTGAACAGGTCTTCTGAGTGTTGATATGATTTTTCTTCCTGCAATCCGCTTCAGCATGCCAAAGCTTTTGGCAAAACACGCACAAATGAGGAACCCGATGGTAGTTGATGCTTTGCCAAAATCCACCTCCTTCCATGTCAATCCACATCCTTTCCCTTCGAGGAGCGGAAAGGTCTAATTCTACACAGGCAAGAGCCTCTGAAGTCTCTGTTAGTGCTAACGTTGAGTCATGAATCTGCAGCACCAAGCCAAAGTTACATGCTATAGATTTCATCATATTCTCCTAGTAGAAGTTAACAGGCAATCGAGGGAATCCAATCCACACCGGAGCATATGGTGGGTCAATGTCGAAATCAAAGTCCGGCGACCACCTAAAGAACCTAAATAAATATCCTTTGATGTAAAGGTTTTTTCTCATAAGGACCTTAAGAAAATCATCTTCGCCCTCAAACCTCATCAAGACATGTCGAGGGTTCAGTCGACTGATCACAAAATCATGAGACAATTGTAGACGCAGGGTTAAGCAAGCCTTTACCTCTGGTATGGACGGCCGTCCATATGAGCACTTCGCTATTACTGAGTGCAGGGGCTGCATTGAACGTTGAACCTCTTCTCGAGAAAAAAAGACCGCTAGCTCTCTCTTGTCCGTGAACGCAGGCGGCTTGATGCTGAAGTTTAATCAAGGGAACTTACGTGCGGCCATTAGAATCTGAGCGTATGATTTCCTGTATGCCACAGGGGGCGGATCACCTCCTCTCTCCAAGGATGCAGGCGGTTCAGGGGAGGAGGGCTTTTCGCCCCCCTCGCAGTCGGCCATGATCAGCGACAGTAATCCAGCGAAACCCTAATATTGACTATATATAGATCAAGCACTTGTGCCATTATATTCATGCATGAAAAGGGTGTAGTGCATGCATATATGCAAGTGCAGATGTACGTGGAATGAATTTCACACAATTTCAGTTTTACTAGGGGTATATGTGCAAAAGTAATAAACATATCCCTGCCATCTATATACATTATGTGGTGTCCCGAAAGGGTCTCTGGCCAGCAAGATTTGACAAATTAATCCGGTGATCAATCCAGGACATGTCGTCCCCGTGCGGGTCATCCCGACTCTCACGATCTGACTCAACTCAGACGGTGGGCGAGACACTCAGGTCATGAGTCATTACTGAAACGGTTCATTATTTTAATATTATATTATATATATAATATCTTTTTCTATTTTATTCTATTATTTCATATATGTTATATGTATAAAGTCTTTTTTTATTTTAACACGAAACGAGATGGACCGAGACAAGACCGACCTAACCCGTCCCAAGTCGTGATCGAGACGAATGAGTCGATCTAGACGGCAAACTCTAGATCAACTGTACGATCGGTACATAAAAATATTTTACTAATTATGAAAAGGATGGAAATTATACATAGTTCCATTTCCTGCAAATTTCCATTCAACCTTCTTAGAGTCCCCCGCGAAGAAGCAAAGGAAGCTGAACCAAGCACGTACACAGCTCTCTTCTGGTGCAATGCCGTTCCTGTCCGATGCTTCCTACGTAGTCGGGGGCCGTCGCAGTGGGTAAGGAACAGGCAGTGCTTCCCGGCCGTCGTCGCAGGTCCCACTTCCCGCGTCTGCTCACCCTCTCCCCTTCCCTCCCTCTCCCCCACTCGTCCCCTCCAATTTAACAGCAAGTATGTGTATAATAATCTCATCTATCTATGCATCTAAACAAGATCATCCATGCATATACAAATGTTTACTAGAACCTCACAGTCACTGCCGCGCTAGGTGTGTATGCATGTAGAAGCTAAGCTAGAGCGAGAGGTACTCCACTGGCAAGGGGAAGGAAAAACACCACCGGTACTCGGGCTGCATGCACGTACTTCCCCGAGGACTAGTCAATAGATCAGGAACACCACAAGGAAGGTTCTTCTCATATTAGTAATAAGAACAAAACAAAAACTCGGTCCACAGCCGGCATCTTCTCAAGTTGGCGGTTTGGAGCTCGACCCCAAAATGGGAACTGATCGACACAAGATCTTATCCTCTTCATTGGAAATTTGTTTAAACTTCCTCTCAAATTTGAAGGGTAGTTGCAGGCCATTGAGACAGAATCCCTTTGAAGCTTCCTCCAACATTAATTACTCTCTCTCTCTCTCTCTCTCTCTCTTCTAGGAACGTGTTGGGTGTGGCCGGATATTGGACTCTAAAAATTTAAAATAAATGCATCAAGGTCACAATTAATTAACTTTTTAAAACTAAATTTTAAATTTTAGGGAGAGATAGAAATAAAGATTATTACTTTTCAAAAACTCTAAAAATTCTTTTTAAAAAATAATCTTTTCTCTCTTCACTGACTTTTTGGAAATCCACTATACTCTCCGAACCCATCCTGAGAAAGGTGCTGTGTGTAGGGATGTCAAAAATATCTGTAAATTCGATTACCTGCATCACCCGACCCGTGATGGGTCGGGTAATATCCGAATAAACGGATATGGATTCGAGTTCGGATGTATTTAAAATACCCGTTCCATATTCGGATAGAGTATGGATTTAATTTAGTGCATCTGAACCCATACCCGATCCGAACTCGCTCTTAATAACTCATTGTGCATATTAGGCCTATGATTTTGACATGAACTCAATCTGTTGCCCGTCTTGTTAGGTTTGTGAGTTTGGACTTCTTGCTAAAATTATAAGGATGTTTTTATAAAACATAAAAATTATTTTGGAAAGGAAAGAATTGACCAGATTTCTATTTTCCCAATTCTTATAAATCTCACATTTTCTTAGATGTGGACATGGAGTCATGTTTTATGGACGGATATGAATATCGCGGGTATATCCATATCCGTGACGGATATACCCGTATTCAAATCCGTGAAAATAATAGAGTATTATTCGGGTATGGTATTTGTAAAATTTTCACGGATAGGATATGATATTGGTCTACCCGAGTTGAATTCGATCCATTTACATCCCTAACTGTGTGGGTCTTAAATGATCAAATGGAGTGGAGGTTACCATGAAACAAGATGATGTTCTTGGTTCGTCAACATTGACTTTTCAGCAAATACCGAGAAGTTTTAATAGGAAAATAATTAATGAGAATAGCACTCTACCCCGGCCCCAATCTCACGCCTGTTTATATATCTCATGTCGCAATTAGAGTCTCCTCGCATGCATGGTGGCAACCTTCAGAGGTGGGTTGGCACAAATTAACTTTTGATGGGTCTGGAGAACGGGATTAATACGAGAAGTGGGAGCTAGCTGGATTTACAGTGAGGAATTAATTGGGATGGTTGACCTATTTTAGCTGGAGCAGTGTATTTGGGTGGTAAACCTGTGCTCCAATATTCAGAGGCTAGCTGCAGCACTCTGGGAGGGATTGAAAGCCATGGAGAGCAGTTATTGGATATATCACCCGATCTGGTGTGAGGGTGACAACCAAAGAAGTAAGGGTCAATTTGATGGCGGGTTAGGGTGGGAGAGCAGATGAGAGAGAGTCGATGGATCTCACCGCTCTCCTCACACACAGAGAGATTAATCGGGGTCAATTAGCGCAAATGACTCACATGAGTCGTTTGCACTCACTACTAGAAAAATATTAATACAAGGCAAAATTCTTCTGCCTTTTAAAGTGTCAAAATTCGCCTTTTAAAGTCTTAGAAGGCGAAAAGAGGGCGGATTATATTCTGCCTTCTATGCCAGTGTCTTCTATGTAAATAGAAGGCGAAAAGTAAATTTTAAAAGGCGAAAACTTTAAAAGGCAAAAATGAAAGTTTTAGAAGACAATTTTTTTCCGCCTTATAAACTCGTGATTAAAGGCATTTATATGTGCCCTCTATTATTTTTTAGAAGACGATAATTTCTGCCTTCTAAGATCTATATAGAAGACAGATATTTTTGCATTCTATTTCTTTTAGATGGCAAAATTTTTTACTTTATAAGTTGTCAAAATAAGTCACTAGAAGATAAAATTTTCTACCTTCTATACTAACATCAGAATATAAATTATTATCTTTTAAAAATAGTCTTATTCTTCATATAACCTGTTTTATTTAACGATAGATCTAATTTTTTTTTCTCAAGAATAAAATACATTCCAACTTGTAACATGACATAAAAATAAAACATTACACATTCGTAATTAAACAACATTCAACTTTGTTTATATTTGTTCAACAAAAAATTTATTTATATAAAAATGTGCTCATACATACATTAGACCTACTATAAGATCACAATGTGCATGGGCAGGTCATACACAAAATTTGCACCAACATGTGCTCCTCTAAACAAACACTTTAAATAAATACGGACTATAAACAATTTGATTCTACAATCTTCTTCCACTGGTAGCCTTTCTAAATCTTTTAAGTTACAAGCTTAAAACCAGTGAAGTTTCCACCAAAGAATCTGGATTTTTCTTCAAATGGCATCCTTTGACGCTTCTCATAGTACATAAAATCATTGAAAATTGATGTCTTCGGTGGCCTGTTCTTAAAGATGTTAAGCATACTCAGCCTAGCATATATTTTACCTGCATGAACAAACATGTACTAATGTCATTAGAAAACTAACATGAGATAATTTTATCAACACACTGACATCAGGGATAAACTACAAAATAGAATAATGGGTATCAATAATTGCATAGTGAACTTTCATGAAATTCAAAGTTAACAATTAAAAGAATCAATCAGCCAAAGAATGAGGGTCCCAATGACACCTCGAATTTTATTTCTATTTTCATCTTTGATTTGATAACTACTGGAGCATCAGACATGTTTGCAAAATTAACATAAAACTCACAAAAGGTTGTTCCAAGTTGCCGACCCATGATGCATCCACAAATGCTACACATCCACACATACGGGCAGAAGCACATCAAACGCATTCATTCACATTCATATTATCATAGATCAAGAAAAAATTGCATTTTTCATTCTATGCAAAACATTTACATCCATCATAACATAGTGTCAGTGCATCATGCTATATATTCTACCATTCACCAAAGTAAATGAGGAACAAAAAAGAGCATATCCCCATGTAGTTTTGTGTTGATACACAATCAAAAAATGTAATGTTTTACCATCAACACACAGGCCAAAATGTGACAAAGTTCGACATACCACCAGAAAAATAAGAGGGTAATCGTGAGTCATCATGAGGGGGAATGGCTCCTCTGTGTATCATGAATTAACTGCAAAATAGAAAAATGGTGCATTATAATCAACTCGAGATCCCAAGCAGTCACAGAGCCATTCTTTATCAATTACTATTGAAAAAATGAACTGCAGAGTACAGTTAATAAGGCATAGAAATTAAATGAAGGAAATCTGCAGATGGCTCACCAAAATCTTTTAAAGCCAAGAAGTTTATGAGTTCCCACTTCTGACACGTATCACAATGAACAGAATTCAAAGAGATTGACAATACATCATCTTCCGATGCAGGTCTCTAGTTTTGCACCATTTATTTGCTAGCACATCACACAATGGGATTTCTAAAAAGGATGTCTAAACGAAGATAAATAACAGACTTGAGGCTTCTTGTTTTGAAGAAGATGCGAATGGGAAACATAGAACCCATCTATTCTTAAAAGAGAAACTGTTCAGCATTGTTAGATGATGGCCACTAAATAAATTAAACAAAAACTTACAAGATGTCTCTCACTCTTCATGTAAGGTTGAACAACGGGGAGACCAAGAGGGCTTGTCCATCTGACAGGTTGATTCTCTGAAGCAATGACCTGTGTGTATTTCCAGAGTTCAATAAGATCTAAGATTTGAGACAAAACATGCTCAGGATCCAGCTGCATAAGTCCATCAGGCAGGCATGAAAGCAGGACATGAATTATAATCTCAAATTCCTAATAAAGAACTAGATCATAAAGATTTTAGGAAATCTTAAATAAGCAATTCATGCTCTTGAAAATACACCTTTGCACGGTCAGCCAATTCATAATGCCATGTGCAGCATGGAACATCTCCTCCAGAGCAGTCAGGGTCACCTATGTAACAAAAGATGCATAGAAGCTTTTCAACTAAATGACATCTGTCTAGACTTTACTTGCAACTTTTATCAAACCAAAGTAAACAGATGCAAATGGAAGAGGAAGTACTTATAGAACAGATGGGTAATATAGAACAGTCATGTTTAGACAACAAAAGATTCTTATGCAACCAAATAGTGAAATAAAACATAAACTGTTGTTATGTATTTGAAACTTGTCCATTCAGTGAGTAGCATCTCTAACTATGCAATTAATATGTGACTAAATCTACAATATATATACAAGCATTTCAAATGACTACAAAAAAATAGTTGGAATCAAATTATCTCTGTTTCTCTAACTAAAAGATCTAATTAACTTCCAGCCCAAAATAATGTTAATTCCAACCCCCTGATTGCAGCTGCCTGTTGCCTTATAACCTAGAAATTGCAAAATTAAATGCCTATAGTTCTATATTAGACTGAAAACTTTCACCCTATATGTGAATTTCATCCATCCATGTATGCCTCAGATCTTCTGCCATCCAGACCCAGTTTTGTCCCAATAACTTTAAACTCTACAACCATGTATCCACAAAACATGCTTCAAGGATACTTTCTTTCATTCCTGCCACTAAAGATGAGTTTTCGAGCTCAAAGAAGGTAAGGCAAAATTCTTGAGAGGTCACGCATACCCATGGAATGTAGAATCGGCCGATGCATATCAGGATCAGCCGTGGCCTTGCTTATATTTTGTAGTTCTTCAAGAAGGATATCGTGTGCAATTGACAATGACTTAACAAGATCAATAGCACCTGAACCCACATGAACAGCTGGAGTCCATACCTGAGCACAAAGTTAAATTTATTAGTTTTGATCAACTAGCTATTAATGCAAGTAATAAATAAAATTAATTATTTTTCCCAAAAACAAGTGTCCAATCCATTCCATTGACTACTGAGTTACAGTGAAACAAATAAGAGATGTTAACAGCAATGTAGCAACAACAGCCAATTTCTACCATCGTGAAAGCTCCATTATGTTACCAGCTGTGCATTAACAGCTTTTTTAAAATCAATTTCACAGTTCTCACATCTAGGATTTAGTAGAACTTTTTATCACCCAGAGCATATCTGATAAGCCCAACGAGATGGTAGAAAAGCCTAGGAGGAGCCAAGGTGACTGACACTTGGTGCTCGGATGGCTAACTCAGTAGTGACTATTGAATGGATATTTCTGCTCCTGTTCTCTTTCTTGATAAGTTGTTTCAAAGAGATGCACCCAATTCACTACATTACTCAGCACTATATCCACATGCAAGTTCTTTTCTATATATGTCATTTATTTCATGCAGCCTTGACCATTCCATGTCAACTTCACACCCATCCACTTGGATAAGCCATCACTATAACCTATAATGCAAGATTCAACCACATTACATTGCTTGCACAGGAATGGCACCTGACTGTTTCGTGTACCTCCTGGGCTCTTGAGTGGGTGGAGAACAAGGACATGTATATATACAGGAGAAAGCTCTGAAGATGATGACGATTAACAGCTGAGGATACTAAGCATCCAAGCCAGACCAAATGGCCTGGTAAAATAGTAGCATGCCCAGCATTTCAATCACACTGGACAAGGCTTTATGAAGATGAATTCATCCTCCCAAGGTTCACCTTATTTCACTTCTACACCCACAGTCACTTACACATACATCAACACATATCTATAAGCCTGTCTGCCATTGCCATATTTTTAATTTGCCTTATGCAGCATGACTATGTTGCAAATTTAGTGCATGTCCATTTTCTCCAACTAAAAATTATAATAATAAAAAAGTGAAGGTGAACAATTACTTATAATGCATTGTCTAGATGCCAGATGACTACACTGCCCACATACCTATGTATGCAAGTTTTAAAGACAGCTTCCATAAGAGACATAAAAATGTGAAGATTATTAGGTGAAGAGGCATTCTCAAATATAGTTATATAGTCAAGAACAGGGAACCTCAAAGGCATCACCTACTTGGTCTTGTCCATCATACTAGTCATCAGCAACAGGTTCATCAGCGTGAGGAATGCTGCAATTTCCCAAGTTTATTAAGAGCAAAACATGTCTAAAAGATAGATCCATATCTCACAATGAAAAATGGAGTTGTCACAAACCTTTGTACCTTTTGTGAAGGTGAGTGGCTAACAGCTTTCAGAAGGACAATGTGTATGCTTATATCAATGAGAACGACATGGAAAGAGTCAAAATGGACAGGACAATATAAACGCAAACCAAGAAGAGCTTTAGGAGGTATGCGGAATTCATGTACTGCAGTGGGAACAACATCAAGAGAGGTGGGCATGTCAAAACTGCAACCAAAGGAGTCAATGTGAGATCCTGAAGGAAGTAGCTATGAGTACTACAAAGATTGCATATGTGAAGATAAGGAAATTCAGTTGTGCTGAATAAGAAACACTTAGAACTACTTTTAATCACACTTACCCATTCTCTAATATAGGAGCATACATAAGGTCAAACCTCAGTATCACCCCAGGAGTTGATAGGATCTGAAATTTGGAAAAATTAAAATGAATCAGCTGTGCTGATGGGAAATCACCTCTGCCATAAATAAGACAGAGCGATTAAACAGAAAATAGAATGAACTACACTCCTCTACTATTTTGCCCAGTCAATAAAAAAAGTTAGCTATAGCAAAATAGAAAGAAAATAAATGATAACAGTAGCACATACGAGTATGGAATATTTCATTTGTGTTAAGCAGAGAGAAGGGTATGTACCTCATCCTTTTCAACAGCTAAGTTAAAAGACACCATCTCCCAGCTCGAAGAAAAGACAACATAAAACATAATCCAAAATGGCAAATCCAAAAAGAATGCCTGTCGGATCCATCCAGAGCATAGATCTGCATATGCGTGCAGAGAGAGAAGGCCCCAACTCCCAGCTCACCTTGAACACCACCGGGCCGCTATCGCCATGAGGCCGGAGAAGCGGAAGATCGGACGACGCGGAGGAGATGGACGACGACGACGACAACCCGAGCACGGCGGAGTCGAAGCGGGGAGCAAGCTTTGGTGCTGGCACGGGGAGGGAGCCCTGTGGAGGTGGAGATGGCAGGGGGGATGTGGGCCCTGTGAGGAGGTGGAGGATGAGCTGCCGACGTAGAGAAATGGGGGACCTGCGAAGAGAGGGAGGGAGGGAAGGGGGGGGGGGCAGGAGGACGGTGGGGGAGAGCAGGAAGAATAGGGTAGTGCTGGAAGGGGAGAAGGCGGCCGCGGAGGTGAGGAGGCAGAAGGAAAGGAACATCGCGCGGGGTGAGGGTATATAGTTTCTAAAATTAGTGCATAGAAGGCCCATTTTTATTGTTGCCTTTTATTCATTAAATTTTATAAGGCATAATTTTATCTTCTGCCTTTAATATAGTATATTTAATATGAATAGAAGGCAGATTTTTTTTTGACTTTTAATCTTAAGAATAAAAGTTGCAATTTACTTCTGCCTTTTATTTTCTGCCTTATAAAGTTATTTTTTTAGTAGTGACTAACTCTGACCGATCACTAAAACGGCCCTAAAAAAATCATACTTGAATTACCTATCACTGGAACTCATAAGTTCTCAAATTACTACGGATATTTTATACATCGAAATTCTGTCAATATTAACAATGAATTTTGAAATGAAAAATTTTTGTCTCAAAAATTCAGCCTTATTTTTTCATCCCAAAAAGTAGTCTCCGTTCACACATTTTTTTTATAATGCGAGGATATGTGTTTCCTCAAGATTCAGGAAGATTACAAGCCGAGATAGTCCAGGAGGTCTGTTTTGTTCTGGCGTTAATGGTTTCTGTTGCTCAGTTTTAGTTTGCAGTTTGTGTTATAGTTTTTTAATGATCGGAACACATTTAGAAGATGTTTACATGTTTAAGCCCTAGCCAGCTTATACCCAAGTTTAAAGTCCTACCCGATAAAATCATAAATAAAAGAGAAATGTTATCTACCCTCCTGGACGGGGAGAATTCCTACCCGTTCACGACGGGTATTGCTCCACGTGTGCACGCAATGCACACGTGGCCCAATAACCGTCTTAGACGGGTGGATTTCCTATCCGTCCAAGAGAGTATTAAGCATTATTTCTCTAAATAAAATACGAATATAATACGTATGAGTGCATTACTGAGGGCTGGGTCCTGAATGGTCTCACTGATGTGCTCTCTATCTGAGCTGGTCCAAGCATAAGCGACGAGATCGAGTAGAAGACGTTGACGTAATTTTAGGTTCTAAGCTAAGGAGAGAATGATCACATGTCGACCGCACCTTCTATACATCGGATATATATTACACTAGGGTTCACCTCGACCATTGGCCCATTTTCACCAACCTAATTAGGGGTCATTTAGTGTGCAGTAAAATGTCATAAAATATCATAAAATACCGTAAATGGATGCATCTCTTATGCTTGAAACATATATAATAGATCGTTTTGCACACTGTGTTCTAATGTTTGAAGTGCCATATATAAGTTACTGCATGTTTCAAAACTGGTTTTAACCCCATGGGCACCCTTTCTAACCAATGTTTTAAAATTAATATAATAATTTTTTACCATTTTTATATAAAAAATTAGATAGAGTTGGACTTTTGAATTGATTCTTTTGACGAAGTTACGTGGAGTTAGGTCTTCTACCTTATATTAGATTTAATTTTTTTCTAAGGAAAATCATAAATTTACGTCTATAAATAGATGTCCCCTTTAGCATCAAAACTAGTTAAGTGAACTGATTTCCAATTTCTAGAAAGTTGCTGAATTTTGAGTCGATTCTTTTGAAGAAGCCTCTTAGAGTTAAGTCTTCTTTCTTATATTAATTAGATTTTCATTTTTTTATAATAAAAATTAAAAAATTACATCTATAAATAGATGTCCCCTTGTTACGGCGAAAATAGTCAAGCGAATTGACTTCTAGTTTTTAGAAAGTTGTGACTTTCTCTCTTTCTCTCCCTCGTCCCAACAGGTCGGGTGAGAGAGAGAGAGAGGGGTTCTGGAGGCATAATTTCCCCCTTCAACGTCAACACCCACTCCCAGCAGATGGGGTGTGCAATGAGAGAGAGGACGAGAGAGAGTTCTAGAGGTGCAATTTCTCTCTTCGGGGTCGACACCCCCACCCAGTAGTTGGGTGTGCAGAGAGAGAGAGAGAGAGAGAGAATCAGAGAGAGAGAGAGAGAGAGAGAGAGAGACTACTGAGATTGTCATCACCGTTGTCGTTGCCGAGATCACCCTGCGAGTGGCTGTCATCAAGATCTCCGCCTCCAAGATCGATGAGGAGGAACATCGCCGCCTACCAGATGGAAGAAACCCTCGAGGGCATAGAAAGAGAGGTGTTCCAAGAAGAGAAGTCCCAGAAGGAGATGGCCGGATCGGAGGAAAGAAGATCGCCACGAAATGGAGCTTTTTCATGGTGCCTTGAAATCCAATCCGAAACCAATGGTTTCGGATCAGATATGGCTCGTCCCGACTCCACGATATTTATGTTATTTCGGGTCATGGTCTGATGCGAATTCAGTAAAAACAAAATCGGATCTAGATTGGGTTTTCAAAGATCTTAATGACACATTGGCACCCCTAAGCCCCATTGTGCCGGGCAGAAAACATGTTTAAAGTAATTTTTCCTCCTCTCCGAGCCATTTACTAGTCACGAGTGGGAACTAAAATGGAATTTTAACTGTATTCGGTGTGATTGTTAACGGGTAGCTAGGTTTGCACTTAGATTTTGTTGACTGTTTGGATAGAAGGAAAAGAATATAGTCGGATGAGATGGGAGAATGGCAGATTTAGTGGGCCGGATTGTGGGAGTGACAGGCTGGAAATGACAAGCCCATGGGCCAGGCCAAGATAATGGATGACCTAAAATAACTTTAAAAGCTCCTCGCTAATTGTGGAGGAGGCGCATGTGTGAAGTCAACAAAACCCAATAATGTATTACTGAAAAGGATTTTGCACCTAATAGCCTAAAAGATTGATATTTGTAAAAACAATCTTTATACAATATTGTGTACAATACGTAAATAACTTTGCAGACATTATTTATTGTACACATACAGTCACCATGACTAGGCAAATAATTTAGATAGATGGAAGGAGGCGCATGTGTGCTATGATGATACGGAATTTTACTTTTTTTTTATCAAACGGGATTTTACAGAGATAGACTCGTCGTTCAGGTGCATGTACCTGCGCACGGAGTGAGTAAGGATGGGAACGTTTTCTCGTGCTTCTCTTCCGAATCAGGGTTCGTCCGATCGATCATCTTGATCATCCCGATTTTTTATCGGGATAGAACGGGACAGTATTGTCATGTTCCATCTCGTAAGAGATATATATATATATATAATATAAATAATTGAATAAAATTTATAGTGTAGTTGGTTAAGTCATTTGCGAGCCCTTTTTCAATAGGTCTCCAATTTGAGTCTTGCCAGCGTCTTCACATTTGAGTTTTTTTGATTAAAAATTTTTAAAAAAGTCAAAAAATACGTGTAATCGGCAGAATTCAAACTAAAACCGTCCTCGAACAAGTGAAATCAATTAATCAACTTACCTATTAAATATTTTATATTTAAAATAATATATATAATATATCAAGTGACCCGGTAGCGATCCACGACCCGGACGTCCCGCCCGTCTGGGTCGGTCCGGGTCGTGCGGGTCGAGCCGACTCGGACTCGGTTGTCAAACCCTGTTCCGAACTCGATCAATCTTATATTCTTTCTGGATCAATAAATTTTGATCTTCAGGGGGACCTTGGTATAATATGTGATTGACCTTGCCTTGTCACAGACCAACTAGATCTATGATTGAGATCTTTTGTCAAAACCTAATGTTAGACTTCACCTGCTGCCGTATGACATCCGTACGTCGTGGAAGATTAGCCAATCAGACCTGACTTCCGGGACTCTTTTAACGTTGGACTTCACCTACGACCCACCTGCGCGGCTCATTTCTGCTCGTAAAACACAATTTAAGTTCCAGTGGGTTCTAAAATGTTATGACCGGCGTACTCACATCATCACGATCTAAGCAGGGTCACAAAGATACGCATAGGTTTCAGCATAAATTAGATATATCTTCGTGGAGTAATATTTAGTGCATTGAACGCGGTACATAAAGTCAGTTTTAATTATGATTTATACTTTAATAATTAAAATTTTAAATAATTATTTTTATGTAAAAAATATATTTCACTACGTCTTAATTTTTCACTGAATAAATATATATATAAGAGTCAAATATTTTATTATGTGAATAAAATATTTGATATAACATTAAAATATTTTATTAAATTTAATTAGTATACTAAAATATTTTATTTATATGATATGATATTATAATAATAAATATTTTAGTCTCATAATAAAATATTTTTCCCTATAACAAATATTTCGATCATGAAGTAAAACAATTCATTTTTATAAAATATTTTATTAATTTGTTTTTATAATTAAAAATTTTATTTTTAATAAATGTTTTATTTTTTATAATAAATATTTTTTATTATAACAAAATATGTCATTTCTATATAATATCTTATTTATTTATTTATATGATCAGACAAAATATTTTATTCTCGTCGAATACACTCTGTATTTAATACGTGAAAAAATTGAACCGTACGAATATGACGCGAAAGATCATTTTCCATATGATAACGATCATTTCTTTTGTTTTTATTACCGATGAACAAACTTGTTACAATTTTAAATAATTTTATACACTGAATTTGACGCACAGGAGACAATTTCTTCCCCTCAGTGCCAACTCTCTTGTAAGGTAGCGTGGGTATGCAACTTTAAAGGAGGTGCCACAGAAACGCAAAGAAATCAACTGATAGAAATAAATATAGTTAATGTCGTACATTGTGTGGCAGATCTATGCACCTAGCACTAAGCATGCTTAAATATCTAATCCATGTGGAGCATGCACTTGTTTGCTCCGGTTGTTTTGTTCGAACTTCTAACGCGCAGCCTCATGCGCCGGTAGAAAGCGGCTTTAATATTATTGCAGACGGGAGGACTAGTTCAACGTTGCATCGTTCTTTTCTTTCCGTCTAAAATATTATACCATACACATAGGATCAGACAATCACCTCTATCACGGGAAGCCACTCTCGGGGAACGGATACGATGCACCCACTGGTGCCCCCTAATATTTGCAAAAGAAGCAGAACTCTGAGAAGATTCTCATCAATCTTTGAATCATCAAACAAACATAGGCTCTCGTTACAATCCACACTTCTGATGATGCAGGTGCGAAAGAGTACTGTATTGGAGTAAATAAAGGTGATCTAGTCGCGCTAACTTACAGCCAAATCCATCTACACCCGTCGTATCATTTGTGTTTCTGGCAGTATCGAACTTCTCTCCTACGAGAGATGTTGAGGTATGATTCATATTCAGACTAATTCAATTAGTTGGAACAGTTTAAGAGACTAAGATGATAGATCATCTTAGTGTAAGATAGACGAAGTGTCAACAAGATGGACGAAACCTGTAGACATAAGCCGCAAGGTGAAGTCTCAATAAGATAGACAAAAGTTGTAAAGGCAGTAGGATTCCCCGTGTCAGAGATATGAGAAGGTTTGCAAAGCCTCCGCCAGATTTTTCCATCATCAGGTCTCGTACAATTTCTTCCGAGCACTGAGCACGCTCGACGCTCGAGAGTGAGGGAGTAATAAAGAGGAGAAAATATGACATGCCCATTATGGTACATGGTAACGAGGTACGTAGCGGCCCGTTCTAGCTGATCGGCGGCCCTGAAACGTCGCCCAATTGGAGTCCATTGAGGCCTGGCCAGCTCACGTGTAAGATCTCCGTGTTCGTGCATTCCGAACTGCGTAAGACTCGCCAACGGATGAATGTTGAAACTGTCGTTACAGGGCTAACTCAGACGAGCTCTGGATCGCACCCATGCCGTCGAGATATCTGCCATGATTTTTTCCCTCCTAGAGCGAGCAAGTGGGCAACGGATGTTCTCCATGATCAAGAAATACACCACTCCACTAATCACGCAATTATTAAGTCAGGAAAGAGGCGAGACCACTACAACTAGTAGAAATAGCCCCCTGACGGGTGTAAAGGCATAGACGGACGGACAGATACGAACAGAGACTCCAATGACATAGAGGGCAAGTAATATAGAGAGATAAGATTAAGAGCTCTTCACCGGGTTCTCCCTGCCCTAGCTCTGTCTCTAAGCACTGTCCACCTCTTCGAGCATTCCTCATGTTTCATCTCCACCCCGTAGGCACTTGATTCTCTTTCTCTAGCATCTTTTTTGTTTCTTTGCTCATCACTGAGTTAAGTATTGGAGGGTTGTCCTTTGTGATCACTCCCACGACTCCTTCTGACGCTCTATTTAGTGGTTTCAAGTTTCCTCAGTGTAGCCGATTATTCTCTTCCATCAAACAAATCTCAAAGATATAGTAGGAGACACTTTTTAACCTTTACACTGTCTAACACTGGTTTTCGTGAAAAAAAAAAAAAGGAAATCTTTTTAGATGAATAGGTGAAACTTATGGGTAACATTTCACTTAACTAAGTACAAGTGAAACTTTTTAGTGATATTTTATATAAATAAGTGGAACTTTTGAGTGGCATTTCAAATTTTTGGGTTAAAATGAAAACCTAGGCCTATAAATCCATTCAAAAGTCCCGAAAAAACTCCCCCTCCTTTGTTCAAGGGGATTTTGCGTTACCCCTAACGTTGAGTTTGTCTCTCTCGTCTTATCAAAATTTAAAAATACTTAAAAACAGAAATCTTATGGACCATTTAGAAACGTGTTAGATTGTCTGAGAAATTTTAACGATTGAAATCTCATTCAACGTATTTCCAAACGTGAATGGTGGCAACTGAAGTGCATTGATTTCATTTAAGTTCATTTAAAAAATAGTTCAACTCAATGTTAAATTATAATTTAATTAATTTAAATGGCTCGATTTCTTCGTAATTTGCGCAAAATCATACTATATCAAACCATGAATAAAACTTCTACTCCAACACCCTAATAAAGAGAATAGTTTCCTTCTTATTTGATGGCCATTTCTTCCACCAGACGTGTTCGTCGTCGGACCCCACGGAAGAAATCTGCATCATATACGACCGTGCTCGGCCCCAACGGCCATGCTTCCCAACAGCTTTTCCACCCCCCTATTTTAATTGCTTGGACTCGTAGCATGCAGTGAATGCTGGGTCCTGGGTGGCTAGCAAGACCGTCTGATCTAAGCCATCACAACCGTTAAATCTAAGCTTCCTCACTGTGGACCTCCACGGCGAAGGCGATCGCGCCATGGTTTGGTGGGTCCAGCCGAAGGACCGAATGATCACAGCCACACATCGAATCCCGCAGTGCCCGACGCTCGGCCGCATGATGCCGCCGCGAGACGCGCCGGCCGTGCGACTATAGGCTCCTGCGTCCCACGGTTGGCCATCACATGCCGGATCCCATCCAGATTCTCGCGGTGGGCGATGAGACACCTGTACGGCTGAGAGTGTCCGGTAGCGTGGCCAACGCATTGAACGGCGGGCCCCACCTGGTACCTACTGAGCGAATCGCACCCTCCGTCTGATCACGTGGGCGCTGTCTTCGCACGCGCCTCATCGGGGGTTAGGCCTAGACTGACGTAGAGTCGTGCCGAGAGTCACAAGGGCTTTAAATAAGACTGTTCGATGGGTCAAACTCTCGTCGAATTTAAGTCGATCTAATTTGAGTTTGACTCATTAATTTTAAAATTTGAGTTGAGTCTAGACTCAAGTTGTGTTAGATTGGGCAGGACAGGATCCGACCTTTTTACAAGTCCGACTTCTGCATAACTCAGTTAGACTTGGTCCGATCAAATAAATTAAAAAATAATAATATGAATAATAATATAAAATTTACTATCTCACTGAATGAGTTAGTGACTTAGCGTTGTAGATATTAATTTATTTGAAAATAGAGTTTTTTGTTTTTTAATTAAAAAAATAATATATTTTTAATTAAAAAAATAAAATTTTAAAGGAAAAAAAAGAAGAATCGACTAAGTCGACCTGAGAGTTAAATTCAAAGTCTAAATCTGCTCTGTAGACTTAATTGGGTTAAAGTTTTAGGCCGAACCAAGAATTTACGAGTTAAAAAAAGAACTACGACTCATGTTCAAATTTCGACAAAATTTGTCTTCTTTGATTGTTTGGAGAGATTGTCTTCTTCGATCCGTGCCCCCCTTTTCTTACGGAGGGTTTGGTATTAATTTGGAGGAGATGACTTTGGTGATAAGCGGCCTTCTGACATCTCTGCTGGGTTGTCGGAGATTGGGCAGCGGACTTATAACATTTGCCATTGCATTTGAGTTGGCACAGCAGATGAAGTGCCCAAAAAAATTAAAAAGACAACTTTAACCCTAATTTTATTAGTTAAAAAATGAGAAAAAGAGAGGATGATGAGATACTTTAGTAAATGACAGCCGCAAAATCTGTCGGGCACCTCAAGAAGCACCTCTCAACCTGCTTGTGCGGATTTTAGGTTAGAAGGAGTTGATGTGTCTACACTCTCTCTCTCATGAGAGATTTTTAAGATGTACATAAATCGAGATAGAGTGGGTACATTTGATAACACTCATTTTTTGTTAAAAATTTTAATGATTGAAATCCCTCAAAAAAATGTTATCAAACGTAACCTTAATCTGATTTGTACAACGCCACGGATGACACGGCGGGAGATGCCAACAGGTTCAGCCAGGTGGGCTCTCACTCACGAGGAAGAGAATCGTCGGCCTTGATCTGGTGGCTGGTGCCATCATTTTGGCCCATATACCACATACATGATTCCCATGGTACAACGGCGAACTATATGTTATGATATTAGCATGATCTCTCCCATTTGATGAGAGAACAGATAGGACATGACACAAGTTGAAGACATTCTCGTTTATCCGAAAGTATTTAACCATGCCGACTATGTGAAACATACATAGTACCAAATCCTTGGTCACGCCATCCACTGGTGATCGTCCAAGTGGCACAAGGGAACGACACGACAAAAAGTCGGATGGGACCGCAGGTGGTGGCCTGCGTTAGTGATGTGCGGACGGACATTTGGGTGAGGCCTGCTGCCCACTCCACCCTCTTTCCACCACCACCACCAGGGCCACCATTGTCAACGTCACGATCGGATCGACTTTGACAAATATCTGTCAAGACGGAGCCCCCGCCTGCCAGCCGGTGTCGTGGTTGCAGGCCCGGACACACTCAATAAGATCACCGGGGAGACCAGAAAACGATCACCCCCCCCCCACCGCCGTTCTTTGCCGGTTCCCCTTGAATGGTCCCTTCATCAAATGGGGGAATAGAAGGGGTTCAGAAAGAAAGTTTGATCTGATCAACTAGCTGGTCAAGGTTGGACGTTGGCCGACTCGATGCAACGAAATTCTTATTTTAAAATTATGTGATGTGAAACTCCATAGATTAAAATATTGATTCTATGATATTCTCTTGGCTTTTGGAGGAATGGTGTTTGATTGATAGGTTTCACTGAGTTGATACAACACTGCCTGCCTTCTTTTTCTCAATCTTGGTTTTCCGCTTCCGCCTAAAAGCTTACGAAGGTTTTGTGAAATGCTGTTCGATGGAATGATAGCCGTCCGAATATAGTATTATTCTCAATTTCAAATTTTTTTTTTAAAAATTAAGCAGCATTTTGATTAATATGATCGATCAAGTTTGAAAAAGAAGTGGAGATGCGGGGGATCGAACCCCGTGCCTCTCGCATGCAAAGCGAGCGCTCTACCATTTGAGCTACATCCCCATTTTGTTTAACAGGACTAATAATTTATTATTGTTTATAAGAGTAAATATTGGCAATCTCCCTCCAGCTTTATCCTGAAAATGACAGATCGCCCACTTGCCTCCGCCGGCTTCCACAAATATCCTCCCTCCCTGCCGCTGCGGTTAGGTGCCCGCGAGCTGCGAGCAACACCCCCGCACGCGCCTGCTCATCTGCCCGGCCCGCCCAGTAACCATGGAGGACGAGGACAAGGGCCTCCAACTGCGGGGGATGATCGACGCGGTGGAGGAGATCGCCGCCATCCCCGACTACCGCAACGCCTACAAGAAGCAGTTCTGCAACCTCTCCCGGCGGCTCAAGCTGCTGGCCCCCATGTTCGAGGAGCTCAGGGAGAGCCGAGATCCGATTCCCGCGGAGGCCGCCGGCACTCTCCTCCCCCTCCGGGAGGCGCTGAAGTCCGCCGGGGAGCTCCTCAGGTTCGGGGGCGAAGGCAGCAAGATCTGCCAGGTGCGTCGGGCTTTGCCTGAAACCACACTCCCCCCACCCTCCAGTTGTTGAGATGCACCTTGTGATTCCTGGAATTACTCTCCGTCAATTAATCAATTTATGCGCCTGTTCGTGTTGGAAGAGTGGTTTTGATTTGGGGGCGCTTGAGGACCAGGAACGTCAATCTCCTACTTCCTTTAATTTCTCTTTTGGATTCATGAACGTCTTCAATTACTGTTGGCTTTAATCAGCAGTATCAGGACTGGCTGTCGAATTTCGCAGAGCTTCTCAGTACTTTAGTGGATTTCGTCTCGTCTATTGGCTTAGCTTTTAAAAAATGAGACGAAGATCATTTGCTTTGTAGTGGAAGTACAATTTGAGGCTTCATGACTCTAGATTGATGAAGGAATCCCTTTAGTCTCTAGCCCTCAAGCGGTGTTGCTTAGCTTGATCCCAGCGTGCGTATATCATAAATCTTTCTACTGCTCCCGTGGAGTTCCCCGTGAATAATTCTACTGCTTTAATAGGCTGTGGTTTATCAGGATCTTCAAGTTGGTGATTAACACTACGCTTTTGCCGGCTTCCTATGGTGAATGGAAGAAATTTTCATTATAGCAGTTGCAATTCGACTTAATAGGAACATGAGTCTTCGGTTGAACAAGATGTGATGAACATATCAGAAAAATAGGTTTTTATGCAAAAATCTATTGTTTTCTGATATTAAGGTACCACGACGAAGCTCACATTGGTAAATGCTTTAGGGCGTGGCTTGATGATGTAGTTAGATTGAAGGTCTCTACTATATATCGCCTCCACCATATTCCCTTTTTAATGATCTGGCTTCTGGTTGTCAAAGCTTGTGATCTTTCTTCTGTAACCAGAGCTTCTCTCATGGAATTCTTAATGGAAGGGCCTAAAAGTGCCTCGGGAATTGCCTCCTAGATAGTGCCCACTGCTGAAGAAAAGTTCATATGCATGGCTATGCACCATGACATAATTTCTTGTTTATTCTCGATGGAGCTTCAGCAAGATGTTGTCAATGTTAGCTCAAAGGAACTAGTTCCTTGCAGATCCACACTTCCACAGTAATATAACTGTGTAATCCATTCTTTGCGCATAATTCAGAATTGCAGGAACAAAGAGTGTGAGCATAATACTAAGCTGTGATGCATATACTAGTAGAAAAATAAGTTGATTTCGACCTAGTGTAGTACTTTGGTTTTAATTTTTATATATACCATTTTTACATGCAAAAAAATCAAAATTGCCACTTTTGTATGCTTAATATCATATTTGTTATAATAGTCCCGTATCGAAAATGGACAAAATCGCAATATGCTTTTAATAGTGGACACCCTCTTCACTCATTACCTTAAGGTTTTGAGTTGGATGTCCCAATTGCAAAAGCGTCAATATGGTATTAGAGCTCATGTTTATAATCCGGGTCACGCACCTCATGGTTTTCATGGTTCATGTGGCAGAGCCTAAATCGGCCTGCACATGAGGGGGCACATGTTAGACTAGTCCCATATTGGAAAGGGACAAAATCACAATAAGTGGAGCCTTCTCCATTCAACACCTTAAGGTTTGGAGTTGGATGACCCAATCCAATAAACTTCAATAATATCGACATCCTTACAAAATCATAGTATCAAAATTGCCATTAAGGTTAATCACTGTTTGTTGACATTCGATAATGCCAAGAATATTATCTGCAATGACTAGAATATGATGACTAAAATGTTCCTAATATTCATTTTTGCCCTATTATAGAAAGCAACCACTGCTGGACTGAGGAGGCTGCTGGTGTTTGGAGACAGCTGGAGAGAGAATGTGGGGGACTATTGCAGACCTCACCCTAAATGGGGTTTTTAACCAAAGGGCAAAGTAGGCTTTTACACATGGGTCAATTTGTAAATGTGGTTGGTTTGGTTAATGTGACGGAGGGTAGCAACAATGGCAAATATGAACACATTACTTTTTAAGGAAGGTAAATATGATATTATGGGTATAAGTGATATTTTTATATTTTGTATGTAAGGATGGTATATTTGGAATTAACCCTAATTTTTATGTCTCTTTTTTCTTTCATACTATTTCATGAAGTCATAAATTTGTAGAAAAATGTTGTGAATTGCCTGAAAAAATTGGAACGTGGCTGGTCAGTCTGCTTGTATTAACACATTGGTGAATGAATTTGAGGTGGCTGTGCCGTTTATCATTAGTGTTGGTTATATGATCGTAGACTGCAACAATGCCACATTATTTCACAATACCTATTACCTAAGCAAATGTCTCAAGAATACAATGCCAAGTATTTCATGTCCTATACTTCTATTTGAATAGCCAGGAATTTCATGTTCTATTTGATAGTCTTATTCATGTGATTTGTCCTTCTTATCTTTTGCCTAACTTCATAGGAAACCACAATATGCATTTATCCAGAATCCAGCCTACTTAGGTTACACCATTCAATAATTCCCACGTCTATGACAAGAACTTAAGTGGACACACCGCCCAGTCTTATACTTTTGCACCTACGTCCAATATGCATATGTAGCTGATTCTGCTCGATGTTGGAATTAGGCTAGGGAATTACGAATCCAACCTTGTTTTTCTAAAGTTGTAATGCATGTTTTCCCTTCACATCATGTATCATTATTCTTGTATTTATCTGAGTATTTAGCTCTTCTGCAATCCAGGAAATTTATGATAATGCTACTAAACCACAAGAAAATTTTGGGGTCATTTGGTTATGATCCATCTTGGTCATTCTTCAAAAAAAGAAAAAAAAAAAAGGAAAAAGAAAGTTGGAGTAATCAATTAGTGAGAAGTCATGTGAACAAATTAAGGAATTAAGAGGTAAGAGTCTCAAGAAATTGGCTTTTCAATCAATTCATTGTACAATGTCTGTGCTTATCGAGCGAAGGACAAAAAAATTGAAAAGCAAGGTCTTTCAACTGAAGACAATGATTAGTATTAATCCTTAGGATTTCTATGTAGAAGATAAATGGTTTTTATACATGGTAATTGCATTAAGTGCACCTTTTAAGTGGTTCTCACTGTTTGAGACAGAAAAATCATGGATTTTTTTAACATGGATTGGGGGTATTTTCTGTATGCTCATTGTTGCGGCTTTGGTGCTAAACCTACTTCAATGATAAAGATGGGTGATGGTGCATAGTTTTCTTAAAAGGTGAATTGAAGCAGGTTGTGATTGCATTTTTCATGTCCTGATGGAGGAAAATGTTTGTTTT
Source organism: Amorphophallus konjac (assembly GCA_022559845.1). Lineage (NCBI taxonomy): Eukaryota > Viridiplantae > Streptophyta > Magnoliopsida > Alismatales > Araceae > Amorphophallus > Amorphophallus konjac. Next base: position 341,112,773 of record CM040124.1, read on the forward strand.
GCTGGTTATTGGTCATGACCTTTTTGTTTTTATAGGTCTTTTGTATGGTGTTTTTCTCCTTTCAGGGGGCCTGAATCTAGTCTCTGGGATTTTTTTTCATAATACATCGATCATACAAGTTTATCCTTCTCTCAAGGAAAGTAAAGGAAAAGAAGATAATAGGATTTGTGGTTTTCTTATTTAGTTTAATGACATTCCTTTAGCATTATTGGCATATGGCATCTGTAATAAATTTGTTTTATGCTGTCAGGTCCTGGAGAGGGACACAATCATGCAAAGATTTCAGGTAGTAACAGCTCAACTGGAGCAAGCTCTGGATGGAATTCCCTTTGATAAGCTTGGCCTCTCAGATGAAGTTAGAGAACAGGTATACCTTCCTGCTCAACATTAAGGTTGTATGTTTGCTTGCATGCAAATTGTCAGCATGGAGGATTTCATGTTGAGGACATGGAACTGTGTACCATTTCAGTTGATTGTATATTCAAAAGAAGGATGCAATCTTGGTGATTCACATAACATCAATTTCAATCTTGTCCAGGTTGAGCTTGTCCATTCTCAGTTTAAAAGAGCCAAAGAACGAGTTGATGCTCCTGATGATGAGCTCTATAATGACCTCTTATTGGCTTACAACAAGGATGATGATATTGACCCAGCTATCCTGAGGAGACTGGCAGAAAAGTTACAGCTTACGACCATTTCTGATCTCAAGCAGGAGTCACTGGCACTGCATGAGATGGTTGTTGCTAGTAGTGGTGGAGATCCTGGGGAAAATATTGAGAAAATGTCAATGCTATTAAAGAAGATTAAGGATTTTGTTCAGACCCAAAATCCTGAAATGGGCACACCAACAACCCATAAAGGTTTAGGTTCTGATGGAAAACCTAAGTCTCCTGTCATACCAGATGATTTTCGCTGTCCTATATCATTAGAGCTGATGAAAGATCCCGTCATTGTGGCAACAGGACAGGTCTGTTTGCTACTCCAGATTTCATTCTGTTACACAATAAGGTATTGCTTTTCCCTAAATATGAAGACAATTTTTCACTTCTTGTCTGCAGACTTATGAGAGGGGCTGTATAGAGAAATGGCTAGAAGCAGGACACAATACATGCCCCAAGACACAGCAGCAACTCTCCAACACATCCCTCACTCCAAATTACGTCCTTCGCAGCCTGATAGCTCAGTGGTGTGAGGCAAATGGCATTGATCCACCCAAGCGTCCGGTTAATGCTCGGCCCAGCAAGCCTTCAACCTCTAGTGAACGCCCAAAGATTGATGTATTGCTTCGTAAGCTATCATCACACAATCCTGATGACCAGCGATCAGCTGCTGGTGAACTCCGGCTCCTTGCCAAGCGCAATGCTGATAATCGTGTATGCATTGCCGAGGCCGGTGCTATTCCCCTTCTTGTAAATTTGCTTCCCTCACTGGATCCACGCACACAGGAGCACGCTGTCACTGCACTGCTAAATTTGTCCATTTGTGAAGAAAACAAGGGTGCAATAATCTCCTCTGGAGCTGTGCCCGGAGTAGTTCACGTACTTAAGAAGGGAAGCATGGAGGCACGTGAGAATGCTGCAGCAACACTTTTCAGTCTCTCAGTGGTGGATGAGAATAAAGTGACTATTGGTACATCAGGGGCAATTCCAGCACTTGTTGCATTGTTAAGTGAGGGTAGCCAGAGAGGGAAGAAGGATGCAGCAACAGCACTCTTTAACTTGTGCATATACCAGGGAAACAAGGGGAAGGCAGTGAGAGCCGGAGTAGTTCCAACACTGATGGCACTTCTGACGGAGCCAGCAGGAGGCATGGTGGATGAAGCCTTGGCTATATTGGCTATCCTGGCTAGCCACCCTGAGGGAAAGGCTGCTATTGGAGCTGCCGAGGCTGTACCCGTGATTGTGGAAGTGATTGGGAGTGGGTCACCCAGAAACAGGGAGAATGCAGCAGCAGTTCTTGTGCATCTCTGTTGTGGGGAGCAGCAGCATCAACATCTGGCTGAGGCACAGGAACGTGGTATAATGGGGCCACTGCAGGAATTAGCGCAAAATGGCACAGAGAGAGGAAAGAGAAAGGCACTACAGCTGCTTGACCGGATGAGCAGGTTTATTGAACAACAGAAGTTGGCCCAGGCTCAAGCTGAGTCTATAGCTCAGGCTCGGGTCCAGGATGAGGGTCCATCGCAGGTGGAAGAATCACTGCTTCTGGCTCCTTCAAATCATGTTGATAAATGAGGTTTGCTTCATGGTTGTCTTGTTCGTTGAGGTGTGAGGTGCATCTGTGATTGAAATTTGTGCAGGTGGAAGATCACCTGCATCACCCATTTTATAAGTTGTCCGTCCATCGGCCTTTTTTGTTGTTCGTGTTGTGTTCGGGCGCTCAGAGTTGCAGTGAGGCGATGAATATTTCTACAGCCATGGCCCCAGCAAAAACGAGAGACAGGGTTGAGAACTGAATGGTTCCACCTTTGTAATGTACAATCTTTGTGGTCTGACGCCACGTCCTCAATTTTTACGGAAGGAGATATAATAACCATTGTGAATAGATGAAAGGGCGAAACTGATGTATATGAGTTGTTGTTGAATCTATAATTTATCTCCTTTGATGTATTATTACCGGTGCGTTAATTAGCCTTTCTGTCGGTGAATAATGGTGTTTTGTCTTCTTAGCTGGAGCTCACAAGACGTTGGTTAACTGAGTTCCACTGAACATGAACACAAATTGAGGGAAATAAAAAAAAACAATCATAAATGTTGCCTAGTTACATGGGTTTGTGAGCTCAGGATCTCAAACGCATGGTGCACAAGAGTCCATGAATCTGCTAGCTACATGTAGTAAATTAAAATATCTTGAATATTATTCGATAAATATTCAAATTATGGTGTAGTTTAATTTCTGCAGTTTGATGACTCTGGAAACCAAACGAAACAGAAATATTTTTCAAACCGAACCAAAATTCGGTTTGATTTCTTGGGTTGAATCAAATAGTATTCCATTTAGCCTATATGGATCCTAGACTCCATATGGACGTAAGCAGCTCTAGAGGTGCTGAAGTGCAAGTCCCCTGTGAGCATGAAGAGGTGGGGGAGCCCTGTGCCTGTTCTGGGCACTTTTATTGGGGCTAAACTTTCCTCCAGTAAGATTTGAGCATAAGTAAATATCCATAATGGAAGGCAGTAGTCCAGTGACTTGTTTTGCTAAACTACAGACTAATTAGTTTTAAGGTATGGACATGGTCCTCGTACAGAGATTGAGGCAGCGGGCTTGTACACTTCTAGACTACGATCATCGGTAGAGGAAGCTCGAAGATGGCGTTAGTTCGGTAGAGCAGCACACATCAGGGCAATACTTGGGTCTATATGCCTTCCGTGGACCAACAGGAGGTCAGTTTGCAAAGAAACTACAGACTAAATCTCCGGCAAGAATTACTCTTTTGCTAATGATGGTTTTAGCCAAGTTTTTGGTTTCGACATCATCAAAGCCAAGTTGATGGACCGGGCACGATGAGATGATCTGCGGACAGAGTTCATGACTCTCTGACAGAAGGGCCCATCACGGTTACAGCGTGAATGAACAGCTCCAATAACTGCTCTTCCACTGTTACCATCTTCTTTTTGGAGGTTATTTCCTTCTCCTCTTCATGGTCTCTTTATCTCTGATAAAGATTGGGCTAAGGCTGTGCTTTGATTTCATTTTTCACGTCGAAGAGGCGAGATCTCGTGTCGAAACTTGAGCCGTCCGATCTAGAGCGATCGCTGCTTGCAGCAACACCTCGTTAGAACTCTGCAATGAGGGAAGAAGAGGGTCAGGGAGCCTAGGGAGATAACCCCGAGGAAAACTCTCCGATGTCTAAGTCAGCAAGACAGTGGAGCTTTATTCGAAGGAGGATTAGAGAAGGAGATAGGGAGGCACGAGATTGCTCTCCACTAGTGAGAGTGGCTGGGAGTACTCAGAATGACTTCTCCTCTTCTTTGGAGGGATTTCCTACGTTTATATGGCTGTTCATTTCTCCCGCTGGAGAGGAGAGTAGACGCAGGGGTTGTTTCCTTCGGGTTGAGGGCTCTTGCCCTTCCCTTATCCACCAGCGTAACGTCCGGGCGATTATGAACCTCCGGCTCTTCATCTCCCTAGGGAGTCGGGCGGACAGTTGATCCGCGCATGCTTGATTCTAGCTCGGTCATCCTTTCAGCTCTTCATGACCGAGCGGGGTGCCGAGTGGTCAGTAGCTAAGCTAAGTTCTCACCCGGCTCTCAGGCCATGCAATTGAGGCTTCTGGGTTAAGTGGGCCCCATGAGGCTATCACTTGGCGGGCTGTGAACTTGGTGCTTCCAGGCTAAGTGGGTCCAGTGAGGCTATCACTTGGCGGGCCATGAATTTGGGGCTTCCTGCCATCTTATTGGGCCGCATATTTCACCCTCTCCAAATGTGCATATTTACCCATGTTTCACCGACTCAATGCAACTCATCTTAACTCGGAGATATTTTATCGTATCTAAAAAAACTCGATAATGATCTATCTTGGATCACCCAAGTCAAGGCAGATAGTCGTCGGATCGAAGAGGCTCGACCCGACTTGTATGATATGTCCTGAGTCGGGCCTGATCCGGAAGTGATACGGCACGAGACTTAACCGATCCGCTAGCTGTTAGTAGGAACACCCGAGTACATCGCGAAGACGGCCCCCGCCTTGGTGGTCTAGAGGGCCTTCAGTGGCTTCCGAGTGAGGAAGAACCTGCAGGCGGTGCGCCGCATCGAGGCAGAGGAGGACGCGGTCAAGAGGGAGGTGGTGCGGGTGGGAGATCTGCTGCGACGCGACGCGAGGGAGCGGCTCCGGGTGAGTAAGACGCTCATGCCGCTGCTGTTCCGCCTAGACTCGGTCCGCGACGTCAGGGACTACTACAGGAGGTTACGTGATCCGGATGGCGATCGCGCTCCAGGAGGCCGTGGATGCGATCGCCGCGGGGGAGGAATCGGTCGAGGGAGCAACAGCACCGAATAACGACACCGGCGACAGATCGGAGAGGAGCAGACTTCGTGAGAAACTAGAAGCACAGGCACCAATGCCGATGGAGATCCCGCTGCCCCATCTCGAATGTGGAGAGATAACAATGTTAACCTCTAGTTTTTTTACTGTTTTACATGCAGCTTGTAAGGGTTGGAGTTGGACCACTTCTGTACTACTTGACCCCCCCCCCCCCCCCCCCCCCCCCCAAAAAAAAAAGGTGCGTGTAGGAGTGCAATTCTCCTTCCTTTATGGGCCTTCCCCTCTTCTTTTCTGAGGTGTAAGCCCTTCTTTTAAAGAGTCCTTGATGCAATGGCCCACGACTAATAATTATAAAAGAACACTTCGAAAAGGTGGATATGTAGGAGGAATGCAGAGATGTGGGGGATGATGATGGGTTGGAGCTGAGACATACATAAACATTCATTCCCAGCTTTAACTTTTGGTGGGTGAGGATTTATGATGATGAGTGAAAAGGTTGCAGATTAAGGAGTTTGGAATCCCATTGCAATTTGCCCCCCTTTCTTCTAATCTTTTTGACTCCAAAGTGGGACATGTTCCCCCGGAAAGAATAGAAAAACTCAAGAGACCATGACCACCCACACACCTTCACTTCCTCCTCCTTTGCATCTCCGTGTGTGTCATGCATTGATTTCGTGTAACTATATAATCTCTTCTTTTCGAGGATACAAAAGGCCCGAGTGAGGTCACACTTCTGCAAAGACTGACCAGTCAAAGCTCTCTCTCTCTCTCTCTCTCGTGTGCGGGCATCAACTCGACAAGGTTTACAGGAAGTACACAGATCATGTCATGTGGAACACTTTTCATGTTGCCACTAAGCATTTTCTGGTTATACCAATGAGATAACTAAGCCCAATGTTCAGGACTTCTTCATTTGTGCCACAGCATTCGGTCCGTTACGTTAGCCGGTACTCTTCCTCATATCCACTACACGTCCACACAGGCACTATTATGGGCCATACTTTACAGGCCCATCACGAGAATGGGCTGTAGTGGGCCGTTTAAACTCGGATTTTTGTCACGGACCATGCGCCATGGTGGACGTGCGCGGGGGCGAATAGCGTATACGAAGCTGCCCTGTGGCCTCAATTCCAAGATAAGTAGCGGTGGTGATACTGCCAGGAGAGTAGAACCGGATCGTAGGTCTTATTGATATAAGAAAGTTTTGTGCACCGCCAATTACCCGGTGAGGAACGTAAATATGAATAGGATAGAATTCAATGAGCTCCTCTTCGACAGAGGGCTAATTACCCCCGACTTGGCCCCTTTTTTTATCCTAGAGTTAATCTTTTTTTACTTTGATATATAGGCAGATTTGTTTAATCAGGATAAAAAATGACTTAACTCGGAGTTGTTCCGGATTTCGAAACCCAGGGGGAGAGGTGAGTTAATTCGCCCCGTGGAATTAATCCCCCTGCTGTCGTCTGACCCCCTCAACTACCACAAACTTGAGGACCCCAGTTCGAAACCCTTGCCCCCTTTTGCCCTTCGTCTCTTCCCCCACTGTTTGAAACTCTCGCCTTTCCCTTTCCTCCATCATGAGATCTCGTGGCGTCTTCTACTCCCTTCCTGACCGGGCCACCGGAGTGCAACAGGAGCGTCCTCTGCACCCCGGCTCCGGTGCTGTCTTGTGGGTCGGCCCCCCTCCTCAGCCCGTCTCTGCTGGTGATCCTTTGGTGCTGGCTGACGGGGTCCCTGCTATGGTGGAGCCTGGCTGCCCAGCCCCCCCCCCCCTCGGGGTCTCTGTCCACCTGACTCTTTGGCATTTTCTCGTGTGCGCGGTGTTGCTGCTGTCCTCAAGCCCTCTTTGGTCGATCCTACTACTGTTAGGCCTTCGCCTGACCCGGCGCTGCTTCGTCCTCCCTTGCGGTTCCTGCTAGCGGTGTTAGCTCCACCTTCCCTTGCTGCAACGATTACGGTTGACATGCCTGCCTCTTCGTTGTCCCCCGCAACCTCTGCTGCTCTTTCCCCCTGCCTAGCGGGCCGTCCAACGTGCACCGCGAATGTTTCTAGCATCCTTGCCCCACCCTCTGACGTGTTGGAGCCCCACAACGTCATCCTGACCTTGCGTGCGGACCCCCGTGAAGAGGCTCCTCCTCCTCCTGCTATTGTTGGCCCTTCGCGGTCACTCCCTGCTGATGCATCCTTTGAGCCTGTCCTTGAAAGTCCGGTTGGGGTGCAGGGCACCGAGCCCACTGAGCCCACCACAGTTGTTGCTCTCAGCCAAGCTGACCTTGAGGAGTTTGATGGTTCGGTTGATGAGCCGGACGTGGAGTTCGGTGACCTTGGCTTCCAGGCCGCCTGCCGGAGCAATCGTAGGAATCGTCGGAGGCCAAACTGCTACCGCGAGAATTAGAGTCCTCATTTTTAGCTGGTTGTATCGCTCTGTTGGCCTTCTTGGACTTGTTTCGATTTTTTGGGCCCTCGGCCCAACTATTGTTCTCGGCCCATTGTCTGGGTGCCGTCCCTCTCCCTCTATCCTTGTACTTCTCTTTCCCTTTACTCCTTTCCTACGTCTATCTCCTTCCGCAATGAAGGAATGATCGGTCCTCGTTAGATCTGTAAACGGTCGGATACGGAGCGGATAGTGTGATATCCGAATTCGTATCCGATTAATAATCGAATTATCCGATTACTAATCGAATTATCCGTCGGATACTTTATTCGGATAACGATCGAATAAATACGAATTCGAATTCGATTCAAATTTTAAATGGATAATTACTAGGCCTACTTAGGGGTGAGTTGTGTTAGACGTGTGAGAGCATCATATATTATTTTCTCAAAAAAATAAAGAAAGAGTGAATTTTTATTTATTTTGAGAGATATTATCAAAAGATTAGACTTCATCTTAAAAAATAGGAGATAACTTACGAAATGGGTGTAAGTGAATTTCTTATTTTTAAATTATATTTTGAGACCAAAAAAGATAAAAAAGAATAATCAAATAATATATTAAGATTTAAGCTAATTATATATAAAATATGTATATCATTAGATTTTTATGTAAGGGTTCATATTCGGTCGGATAATATCCGACATGGATATCTCAATATTTAAATTCGTATCCATCCGATTAATAATTGGATATCCGATATCCGATTAAATTATCCGTCGGATATTTTATTCGAATAATTATCCGATTAAACGAATACGAATTCGAATTCGATTCAAATTTTAAACAGACAATTATCGGGCCTAATCCTCGTCGCCCCCGCCCTGCAAGTAACAACTTCGAGTTAAAAAAAATGTCAGTCCTCCTCCCGGCCTCTGGACGACGTTAAGATCTCGCCGCAGCTCGATCGCACTTTCGTTGATCGTCGTCGTCTCTCACATGCGTTGACGGAGGAGGGATGCAACACTAAGGTGGGCTTCCCGATGCCAGATATTAACGTCTTACTCGTAAGATTTCCACCCTCTATGCTGGGTTTCCCCGTGATGAAAAAAAATAACACACTATGTTGCCATGGCCGCCCCCAAGTTTTGAATGATCAACAGGTTTGGTTCATGGCACATGCTTACTTCCCTTCGTTCAAAAAAAAAAGATGTTATCTGTTTACGAAAAAAAATAAGTCTAGTAGATAAACATGTTCATTATCCGATGCTTAGTTCCCTTTGATGTTTAGTATAAAGAACCGAAAATTGTCATGGTAGATGCTTGTGTATGCTAAATGCTTACTTCCCTTTGTTGAAAAAAAATAATTGATACTCCCTGTTTATAAAAAAAAAGATACTAGTGTAGGTAAACATGTTCATTATCTGATGCTTAGTTCCCTTTGGTGTTCATTATCCAGATCCAAAAATTGCCTGGTTACATGCTTCTGTATGGTAAATACTCACTTCCCTTCATTCTAAAAAAACCATTAACCTCTATGTTTATAAAAAAAATATTAACCTCTATTAGATAAACATGTTCATTATCCGATGCTTAGTTCCCTTTGATGTTCATTATGTAAAACTGAAAATTGTCATGGTAGATGCTTGTGTATGCTAAATTTTGTTCTTCCTATGAGAATATGTAATCTCTTTATGCTGTTACATCTAGGTGGTGGACCTCCTTGAAGACCTGAAGCAACATGGTGGACCACCTAAGCTCCCAGGCTGAAGTCATGGCATCTGAAAGAGGAAGTAGGTGGCATATGAAAAGAGAAGCTTGAAAAAGGATGAATGAAAGAGGGTAGGGGATAAGGGGACAAACCATAGGAGAAGGTAACAAAGAAAAATAAAAAAATGAAAGGCATGATGTACAATTGATCAGGGGAGGAAAAAAAAAGGTAATGAAGGGGGCAAAAGTCAGAATAATGTAGACATTCATTTTAGGTGTCTGCCATGTGCCCATCATGATGTTGCTTCTTGCACTTCTTCACTTCCCTCAAAGAAACCCAGAGTCCAGGTGGAGAGCATTTCCAGTGCATACAGTTGTGAATAGCTCTTTTAATTAACAATCTTTGTATTATGATATTCTTTGCATGATTACCTCACATCACTTAACTGCCATTTGAAATTCAAGTAGGATAACCAGGTTCTAGACCTACTTGAAAACTAATGCAATAGGAAATATTCTTCCAACATGCATGTGTCAGGGCCTCCTTTGAAAGTTTCTCTTATGTATCGAAGGGTATATAATTACATATTGCTAATTACATGAACATAAGAACTGGTATACTGTTAAAGTAGCGGTTGGGCACCTCTCACCTCCTTTCAAAAGTAGTATACTCACAATTATAAACTAAGGCAGTCAAACACATGAAGTGTTGAGCTGTTTTACTTTATCCTGCAGTCCTTGTAGTGTCTGGGAATTTATGTTTCGGTTCTGAGAGTGCGTCCGAGGAGGGAAAAAAAAAAGCTTGAGCAAGTGATGGTCTATTCTTTCATCGTGGGAGAGGTGGTGAACCACTGAGACGCACACCTCGAATTCTGTCAGTTGGTTCAATATAATTGTGAGCAGGATCTGTGCCCAAGCATGCTCAATGCTTTTTTTTTCTCAATTGTGAGCAGGATATTTCTACGCAATGGTAAACTACTTTCCATCGATTAGAACAAGATTTTCATACTAAAAATCATTACAGGTAATTCGATACCAGGGGGTGTTTGCACAACCAACCAACCATACATAAACATGGACCTTTTTCACTTGGAAAAGGTCAAGGGGAGAGTACTGAAATCATGTGGGCAAATCTATTTCAGAAGTCTTTCGACAACATTCTGGGTTGCATTTGATAATGTGAATTTTAAATTATTATAAAATAATCTAAACTCATTTGAGAAAAAAAGGTTAAAAATTATATTATCCAGAAAAATATAACTATGGGTGGATTTGGATTTTGAATTTGCTCTATCTTTGGATTATTTGATAAACCGTTTGAGTTTGTGTTACTAAATATAACTTATGGATAAAATGTACAAAAAGTTATAAAAGAGATCTAGACCAGGGTTTCTACTCATCGTCATTTTTCATTGTTCTAGTCTCTTGATCTCTACATAGATGATGTACGTAGCAAATGTGCTTGATCTCTCATAATCCTCTTCATTCTTTTGATCTTGTAGGAGAATTAGTGAATTCTCTCATATCAATTCTCTTTTCATTTCATGTTTCCAGACAAATCCAAATCTATAACTGATACACTATGGAAAATAAAACTGTGGTGTCTCCCACCTGTTTGTTTACTGGGTCTGTTAGCTACTAATACCTTGTAAATCTCCATATGTTCTTTATTCTTGGAGTGTTGTCTGAAAATCCTATTGACCTGTATGACACCCTCCATTCTTTTGGTTGTTCAATTAAAACCCAAATCCAGAGGTTTTGACTTCTCATCTGAACAATATTCTACAAGTATACAAACAAAGTATTCCTATTCTAAAAATTCAAAGGTCCACAATGTTAAAGAAGATGATTTTAAAATTGGATGTGATTGCAATGTTTTATAGTAAACCGAACTCCACGATGGCCAAATGCAATTGTTGGTTTTACGATGCTATTCAACAATTAAAGAAAGAAAAGTTCGCATTATATTTTGGAGCTTCGAAGGAGATTATGAAAGACATACTATGATATTAGAACTTTTTTATTGATCACACATTTTATTAATTTCCTTGAGAATCGTAGGTCTAATCACACATCTAGATATCTCTAAGTAAATATGTCGAAATGTATGATAGAGTGTGGCATGATAAGATAGTTTGGTACCGGCTATCACAAAAGAGTATATGTAAAGTGATAGAGAGATTTGAGATGTAATATTATTCTTCTGGACCTACACCAGTTGTAAAAGGAGAAAAGTTCAACATGGATCAATATCTGAAAAATGAATATAAAGAAGATAGACGAGGGGGATTCTCTATGCTTCTGTAGTTGGTTGTCTTTAATATGCACAAATTTGTATTTATCCAGATATAGCACTTTTGTTGGAGTACGAGCCAGATATTAAAGTAACCTTACTTTGGATCATTGGAAAGTTGTCAAGAAGGTCATGCACTAACTATATATCTTTAAGGGAGAATAGACTATATGCTCACTTACCAGAGAGTCATCCATCTAGAGGTGACAAGTTATACAGATGTAAATTTTACAAGGTGCCTTGACAATAGGAAGTCTATTACAAGTTATATCTTCCTATACTTACAAGAGATGTCATTAATTTTATGGAGAAGTATTAAACAAAAAACTACTACTTCCTTCACTATAGGTTGAACTCATTACTCTTCATGAGACATCTTCACAGGTCATTTGGTCAGAGAATCTTATCATGGATCTTAAAGTACTAAATTCTATTGAGAAATCATTAAAGATGTACTGTGATAATGAAGTTGTGATCTCCTTCTCCAAGGGTAGCAATAATTCTGCAGCATGCACACATTAATTTGGCTATATAAAGCTCTATGTTATCCAAAAGAGGATAGATGAGAATCATCTAATGTCAATTGATCACATTAAGACACAATATATGATAGTGGACTCTCTTATCGAAGGGTTAACTTCATAGTTATATTATGAATGTGTAAAGAATATGGGTCTATCTTGGTCCTTTACTGTATAGTGATTTATAGTACGACACCATAAGTTTGTAATCACATACAGTTTATATTTATATGATGAATCTCATTCTCTACTTTTCAGATTTAGTTATGTATGTATAAAATTTAAACAGAGTGTCAATAATGACATATAGTTTGGATCAAGAAATAAGATAAAATTTTAACATATTCATAAAGGATATCCCATGTTAAGAGTTGATTGTAAAATGTTTAAAGTATTTTAGTACATGGAAGGCCGTACTCAGTATTTACCATTATGACTTGTGTTTTGGGTATTTTATAATTAAACATTAAACTTTCCTAGAGTCAGTGGAACATTGTAATCCATTGTTTAGCATTATGCCAAATCGGACCAAGTGAAACAATGTTGAATTTACACCGTACTTAATGTGGCCTTTATTTGGCCCAATAACACTTAAGTTGGGGCATTAATAGGGGTCCAAGAGATAGGTTTAAGAAAATAAGTATTTTTACTAATTAAAATAATTACCAAATGGTGGGTTTTTCTGAAAAAGTGTGAGATCTCATTTATACTCTCACGGGAGTTCTTATTGATGAGAGAAAAACTTGTAAGAAAGTAGAACAAAGACTTAATTCTATTTTTCAAAAGATCTAGAGTGTCTATGCTCCATCTAAGGAGATCTTCCAGAGAGAGAAAATCAAGAACAATCTTCTCACATAAGAGGAAGTCACATCTTCAATATGTTTTTTGCGGTGGTGTCTACTCCCACGTACCATATATGAAGGGTGAAGATTGGGTTTCCCAATCGACAACCAAACTATGGCAATGTGTAGGTATGTTAGAACTTCCCTTCAATTAATGTGTCATGAAATTTTTTAATCTTTTTATGATTCGCCACAATAAAGCTTTTTCTCCATAGCCTATGTTTCATATATATTCTTATAAAAATTCTTTAATGTTTTGACGGGTAAGATTAGGTTTCAAGAAATAATTTTCAATATAGTGTGCTTTTGTATCAATATCTAGTGGATTATTCCTTAGCTTAGTGTCGCCTTTAGAGCAAACTTTCACCTTTCTCTGGCAAGAAATGATGCTTTGTCTGATTGATCAAGCTGACGACATGGAGGAAACATGTGAGGTAACGACTCAAGATCCGAGTACCGGAAAGGAACCGGTGCAGCCCGAATCCTAGCCCGCCACTCACGTGTCGGAAGGCTCAGAAGGTTATTTTGGTATCGTGGAGATATATTGGAATCTAAAATAATGTAGACATAAACTACACAATTAAGTGTTTAAATAACATAAAATAAATTTATATTTTTTATTAATTAAATTAACTATACAGTCTAGTCCGCTAGTACAACCAACAGAAAAGAAAGTGTACCCAAATTGCCGAACACATCCCGACTCTGGCAAGCTGGCAACTACGAACTGCTATACCAATCCTCCAACCTCGAGGAGGAGCCGCTACACCAGTTAAAAAGGAAGGGGTGAGTCTAATCTCATTGGTTCAATAGGAGTCTCACAGATCCCCACCATAAAATAGATGCGGTAAACAGCAACAATAACAACATGAGAACAACAGTAGAAAGAGCAATAACGACAGCAGTCGGTGGAACCATAGCTACGCTACGGGGAAAGGAACCACAACACCTCTGTCGTGTAAGTCCGTCCTCACTGACGAAGGCCACAGCCCAGACCACACGGTCCGGGGGTAAGGTCACGATCTCACTGTTGTGAACACGACTCTGCCTACAGGTGAAATCACGACGACTCTGTCGGGAACCCTCGACCTCAACGTCGAGAAAAACACACAGAAGTCACCCGGAGAACCATGACCTAACTGTCAGGAAACTAGAACCTCGAGTTGGTAGAATCTCATCTTGTGTGACGGGAGAACTGTCCACTAGAAGCAAGGCCGGATGCGTCCACTGACGTCATATTCTGCGTCTCAGGTGTCACCCACTCGCCTCAACACGGTAACTGGGACATCGTACATAAATAACATAAGAACAAGAGTCTAGCCGGGGTCATGCTCGTCAGCACGCATCCAATATCTCCGACCACGTGTGCACACACTGATTGACTGCGCTACGTCAGGCCCTCTAGCTGGTTTTCCTTCTAGTCAAGACTCAAGTCGCCACAGTAGGAGGTCCTATAGAAACCAACCTAAACAGTCTCTCTAGGTCTGTTCTCGACCTCTCCCCAGTGGGTAAGTGCACGCGTGCCCAAGAAAGCACCGTCTAGTGGAGGGTCACTCGAAGTAGGAACTCTCGGTAGAAGAAACACCGGAGTACTAACGGGTTACGCATGCACCCATCATAAATATCACGGAACACAGGGCTGCCCAATGCCACCATACTCAAGATATGGTGAAAATTTTCTAGGTACGATGGTCTAGTTTGACGAGTATTCGTTCAGCTTCCTCGGAGAGAAGGTTCAGATGGATTTGGACAGAGTCTCGATACTTCCTTGCTAACAGAAAATACTATCTTTATGTGTGGTTTTCCTATGCTTGTAGATATATATATATATATGGGTGAGAAATTCTGAGAAATCCATCATCTGAGGTCTGAACTCTGAAACGATGATGAAGAATAATTAGAGAGGATTCAGAAAGATCAGATGCAGGTAATGTCGCTCAAATGAAAAGTACATATGCAGAATTGTTCTAGTCTCTTGATCTCTACATAGATGATGTACGTAGCAAATGTGCTTGATCTCTCATAATCCTCTTCATTCTTTTGATCTTGTAGGAGAATTAGTGAATTCTCTCATATCAATTCTCTTTTCATTTCTTGTTTCCAGACAAATCCAAATCTATAACTGATACACTATGGAAAATAAAACTGTGGTGTCTCCCACCTGTTTGTTTATTGGGTCTGTTAGCTACTAACATATGAGGTAACGACCCAAGATCCGAGTATCGGAAAGGAACCAGTGCAGCCCGAATCCTAACCAGCCACTCACGAGCCAGAAGGCTCGAAAGGTTATTTTAGTGTCATGGAGATGTATTGGAATCTAAAATAATGTGGACATAAACTACACAATTAAGTGTTTAAATAACATAAAATAAATATATATTTTTTATTAATTAAATTAACTATAGAGTCTAGTCCACTAGTACAATCAACAAAAAAGAAAATGTACCCAAATTATCGAACACGTCCCGACTCTGGCAAGCTGGCAACTACAAACTGCTACACCAATCCTCCAATCTCGAGGAGGAGCCGCTACACCAGTTAAAAAGGAAGGGGTGAGTCTAATCTCATTGATTCAGTAGGAGTCTCACAGATCCCCACCATAAAATAGCTGCGGTAAACAGCAGCAATAACAACAATAACCACAGGAGTAACAACAGTAGAAAGAGCAATAACGACAGCAGTCGGTGGAACCATGGCTACGCTACTGGGAAAGGAACCACGACACCTCTGTCGTGCAAGTCCGTCCTCACTGACGAAGGCCACAGCCCAGACCACACGGTCCGGGGGTAAGGTCACAATCTCGCTGTTGTGAACACGACTCTGCCTACAGGTGAAACCACGACAACTCTGTCGGGAACCCTCGACCTTAACGCCGAGAAAAACGCACAGAAGTCACCCGGAGAACCATGACCTAACTGTCAGGAAACTAGAACCTCGAGTTGGTAAAATCTCATCTCGTGTGACGGGAGAACTACCCACTAGAAATAAGGCTGGATGCGTCGACTGACGTCTTAGTCTGCGCCTCAGGTGTCACCCACTCGCCTCAACACGGTAACTGGGACATCGTACACAAATAACACAAGAACAAGAGTCTAGTCGGGGTCGTGCTCGTCAGCGCGCATCCAACATCTCCGACCACATATGTACACACTGATTGACTGTGCTACGTCAGGCCCTCTAGCTGGTTTTCCTCATGGCCAAGACTCACGCCGCCACAGTAGGAGGCTCTATAGAAACCAACCTAAACAGTCTCTCTAGGTTTGTTCTCCACCTCTCCCCAGTGGGTAAGTGCACGCGTGCCGAGGAAAGTACTATCTAGTGGAGGGTCACTCGAAGTAAGAACTCTCGGAAGAAGAAACACCGTAGTACTAATGGGCTACGGATGCACCCATCATAAGTATCACGGAACACAGGGCGGCCCAGTGCCACCATACTCAAGTCAAGATAGCTAATTAGATCGACTAAATTATCGGCCATCGAGTCACGCGACTCATCTCAAGGCTGCTGTACATTACGACTCTACGATGTTAAATCACCCTAAGCAAGGTACCAGAAAGGCACGCTGCCATGTGTGAAGAAATCAACGCACTCCGCCGCAATGGCACCTGGTCCCTTGTCCCCCCCCCCCCCCCCCCCCCCCCACAGGACACAGGACAACATCGTCAGCTACAAATGGACCTTTAGAATTAAGTGACATGTGGAAAACTAAATTGCATACCACAAGGCATGGCTGGTCGGTAAAGGCTTCACACAACAACATGGTCTCGACTATCTATCACGAGACGTTCAGTCTCGTGCCGAAGCCCACCACCATCCGCGCTGTCCTAGCCGTCGCCATCTCAGGGGACTGGTCGATTCGTCAATTAGATGTCCAAAATCCATTCTTGCATGGTCATCTCGAGGAGGACATCTACATGCTCCAACCGCCAGGCTTCATTGACAAAAATCACCCCATTCATGTCAGCAAGCTGCACAAGGCGCTGTATGGCCTCAGGCACCGCGAGCATTGTTCTTCGGCCTTTATGACCGGCTGACATCCCTCGGATTTCGCAACTCCACCTGTGACCCGTTGTTCTTTCTTCTTGACCGTGATGGCATTTTGCTCTATTTTATCATCTACGTCGACGATATAATCATCACAGGGAATAATGTCATTCAGTCAATCATTGCTAATTTATCCAAGGGCTTCACCATCAAGGTTCTTGGCCCCCTACACCACATTCTGGGCATCCATGTCACCAAAATGGTAGGTACATTACCCCTCTCCCAGCATCAATCTGTATTGGATCTCCTCCACAAGGCAGAGATGGACGAAGCCAAGCCTATCACCACTCCAATTGCGCCCTCCTCCAAGATGTCCAAGTCAGATGGCTATCCCTTGCTGGATGCAATGGAGTTATCGGGCGATTGTTAGCTCCCTCCAATATCTCACACTCACTAGGCCTGATGTAGCCTTCGCTGTCAACAAGGCTTGTCAGTTCCTTGTGGCTCCTACAACATCCCATTGGTGCGCGTCGTCAAACGCCTGTTCTGCTACTTCAAAGGGACTCCGCAACATGGTCTCCTGCTGCGAGGCTCCCCTCTGGAGCTGGAGGCCTGCTCAGACGTCGATTGGGCAGGGTGACCCGATGACCGAGACGATCCACCGGCGGCTTCGACATAATTCCTTGGCTCCAATCTCATCTCATGGTGTGCCAGAAATAGCCAACGGTGGCATGATTCATCACTGAAGCAGAGCTACGCGCCCTTGCCTCTGTGGCATTAACTAAACTCCTATGGACGCAGCAACTCCTTCGGAACCTTTGCATTCCCTCCCCGCCACCCCCAACACTCTGGTGTGATAACATTGGGTCCCTATACCTCGCTGCCAATCCCATGTTCAAGACTAGGACGAAGCACATAGAAGTGGACTTCCATTTCGTCCGTCAACTCGTCCTCCACAAACAACTCAATGTGTAGTACATCTCCACTCGTGATCAGATCGCAGACATCTTCACCAAAGGACTGCCCACACAAAGCTCCAGGAATGTCAGGGACAAGCTGCACGTCTGCCTTCCTCCGTCTAGGTTGCATGAGGGGGCGTGTAACAACCTCCAGACGACCTGGCAAGGCAACCAGGTCAATTCCGTATGAGATCTCCCTTCCCCTTCTCCTGCAGATTCCGGCGACTTTGTTTCACCCAACAATATCTGATCCATATAGAGCACCATCCTCCCTACCTGTAATTTATGTCAAGCAGGGATTACAGTGTTCATCCTCATCTGTAAAACTGCAGACATACCTGTGTAATACACATTAGAAATTCAAGCCGTTCTGATTGATGCCATATTCCTCTTCCCGCAATCACAAGATCATACATGTCTGAACGTGTTAAATCCACAAAACCGTGATTTTGAGATACAAGGGTCCAAAGTTATAAGTACATGAACCACAACTCATTTAATTAATACGGGACTATTGCCCAGAGACTATATTCGAATTCCAACAGAACGCACTGAACACAAAGCATACTCTCTCATGTTTAATGGCCTGGTAACTATGCTAAATGGCAAAAAAGTGAATTATATAACGTCCATATATTATATATATATATATGTGTGTGTGTGTGTGTGTGATGTCAAGTACTGGAAGAAATGTCACCACCGCAGGTTTGCACTGGCATCTGCACGTTGGTCGCAAACCTTCGGGTAAATGGTCACTGCAGAGTGTGGTCCCATATGTAGAATGTCTGTTTCTACCATTCTATGCCATTTCCACCCATGCACACATGTAACCGTGTTGAGCGTGGAAGGGAGTGGTGTGATGGCCCTCACGGATGTGCTACTGGCAGTGATGCTTATAATATCAGATCTGTTGCAGCGCTAAAACAACCAGTACGTCCATTTTTATAATATTGTACAAGGCATACTGTGGCAGCATCCTCGAATCTACTTGCCCATGTTAACCTGGTTCGGAATTCCCTTGGGGAAGCGAAGAGGGAGAGAGTGAGATCGCATACGATTGTAGCCATGATTGAGCTCATGTGATGGAACGTGAGGTGGGGGGAGAGCATGGGAATCTCGGGTGGTGGTCGCTTCCCCCTTTTCCCTTTCCTGTTTCAGCTAGCAAAGAGAGACGAGAGAGCCCAGGCCAGCAGCGAAGGGACCCCTCACCCTCCTTCAAAAAGCTAAAGCTGCCTCACTTCCTGCTGCTTCCCCGCCCCCCCTCCCCCCACCCTCCATCAGCGAGTCTGCGACAGAGAGCCTCACGCTCCTACACAGCCATCATCTTCATACATCCATATATCCATGTACAGATCGCATCTAGCTCATGGCGCTACCTTCCCTCCCACCCACCCACCATCTCTCTCTCCCTCTCTCTCTCTCTCTCTCTCTCTCTCCCTCTCTTAAGGTGGTGCATGTTTAAGAGAGTATAAGTGGTATTCACCTACATAAACCATGCATGTGACACAACCCAGCTACCAAAAGTTCTATCTACCAAAGTAAGCTGCTTAGAACCGACAACTGGCCAAGTTGATGCTGATGCATGGTGTTCCCAATCCCTCCACCAATCAAGACACTGCTTCGGGTTGCACCATGGAGCACCCATGCACGCCCCCACCCTCATTAGCTCCCGTACGGACTTGTTCCATCCTTTACTGTGCTCCGCTTTTCGCTTTGCAGGTCTTGCTGTCTCTCTAAGCACCGGCCTCCGTCCCCTACTGGTTTCCATTTCTAGTGTCACCTTCCGACCTGCAAAGCTCATGAAGGGGTTAAGGGGTTGTTCTCCCTTTTCCTTCATGGGGTTCGCTTTATTCTCTTCAAGAGGGAAGACTGCCTTGGTCCTCGCGAAAGCAGACGATAACGCAGATTCCTTCGGACATGGACAGATAAACAAATGGAGCGTTTTCTTGGAAGTTTAGCCTTTTCCTCTCCTCCCCACCCCCCCCCCTTCTCTTTTATCCTATCCCTTTTCTTTTCTGTGTTTCAGTGCATGTTTTATCGTTCTTTAATTCTTCCCTGACTGGTTCTGGTCTATTGGTTTTTCAAGGATTGTTTTCTCTTTTTTTGCTGCATGGGATTTAGCGTGGTTTTGGAGTTTTCTTGGGTTGCCAATGCTCTCCCACAATCACACTCCTTTTTCTTCTCTGTCCTTGGCTTTATTATGTATTGAGATATGTGAATTATTACACAAATTACAATACCTAGGATAAAAGAAATGATCAAAGCATGTCAAAGTCGATTGGTTCACTCATTCGAGGCGTAAACCCAAATAAAACCCAACAAGTCGATGCTATCAAGATAAGTGTGGTCGTCTCTCAATCTCTGCATGTCTGCATGTGTTCACTCTTTACATACATACATACATACATGTAGTCGTGTACAAATGTCACCTGACGACTGTGTGCGTGTGGCTATAATTCAAAGATGAGAGTGGGAATCAACCACGAAAAACAAAATAAGATTATTAATTATGCAAAACCATTCAATGGGGCGGCTTTAATCACTTGGTACTGCAAGCACAACTGCACGAAAAGCAATGAATATCTAACTCCTCCTAAAGAAAAATTAATATAAACTGATCAGCATAGAATGGATTCCGCACGGACGAATGAGGTCCAATATATAACATTAAGTCCTACAAAGTATCCCTCAACATGGAACGAGAAACTATAATTTCATACCTGAGCACAGATTTCATAGTTCCTGGAGAATGACTGGAGAAATAATATTCCTAGATAACCGGAAATTCTCGAATCACAGAACAGCAGGGCTGCTGAAGTCGAGAATGCTAATCATAACATCTCACGCCAAAAAGCTTCACAACCTCCAACATGTACGTACAGATGGTAGTGATGGGAAACATAGCTGCAAGACATGGTCGTTTTGTGGAACATAACCCCCAGTACTCCTGCCCCGCCCCCCTCGGAGAGGGAGTACATATGGAGAGATCGAAGGCTTCCATGCAAACAATTACGTCCTCAAGAAATTGATAAATGATTCATCAGTGAGTGTATCTCCCAAACTGATGTAAAACTACGTACAAAAGACCTGATCTGTCATAAATGCCAAGTTAATTAAGAGGGGGGAGAAGCTTATAGGTGGTAACATTAATGCTTCGACATTTTGCTAGCTGTTTCAGATTGGATGTCGCACCAGCCATTCCGACTAGCTCTTGTTCATAAGTTCAACATAATAGAATAAGGAAATATCACATAGAAATCAAAGAAACAAATAAAACTTCGATTGGAAATAAAGACAAAAGGGCGCAAAAGATCGAGAACATTTCTTTTGTTTCTTTTTTTCATTGGAAGATGTGGTGTTGAAAATAATAAAGGGATCTCAGAACGGTAGAGATAGTCTACCTCAGCGTTGGGGGTGTGGGCACACACACACACACACACACACACACACACCCCAATCTACGTTCTACTCCCTCTAGATTATCTCTAAGTTGGGAATGTAGTAACTTCTAAACACCACTGCTGACAGACCATCGAGTTTGAGCAACTTCCATCCTCAAGATCACCAACGAAATCGAGCATTCCGTGAGTGTCTAATCATGTGTGTGATAATATGAATAAAATTAATGTGGATTATAACAGCATATATAGCTTCTTCCCAAGATAACTAGGATAATATGACGTTCCCAATTAAACCTCAAATCCTTAAATCGCATAGCATAGCCAGATCGACTTCGTGATTCCTACGGATCTTGAGATTGGAAATGCAGGATAAATGCGCAATGAATTCCATATATGCGGAAGGATTAGAACCTAGAACATACGCAGAACATTCAGTTGATTACAGTGAAATACACTAATGTTGCTCAGTTCTAACAACTAAATCTTCGGTCAGACATCAAGCTACATGTATATATCCATGCACCCATCCCCGTAAACATAACTATATAAAATACACCCCTTCCCCCAAGAAGAAGATAACAAGAAAAAGAAACAAAAGAAAATGGAAACACCAATCCAATAAAATGAAAAGCCAAGAGGCCTACCTACATTTCCAGTAGCTGAGTACCTGAACAGTCTCCAGACTCTCCACATCTTCCATCGCCAACTCCTATCATACATAGTCGAGGTGCTGAAACCTTGCAAGTTAGGATCACATACAGCTCACACTTGTACGCCCCCCTGCACCCCCTCTCCTTCTTTGAAGCTCCGGCAAAAATCTAAAGCTTCCAAGGTGTGGGGTTATAGCATATTGCTGCAGCTGGACGTAGAATTGAAGCCAGAGAAATCCGTCCATCCACCAGTAGCGCTGCCACTACCGCCGCCGGTGCTGCCGCCGCCGTCGCCGCCTCCACCCCAGTACTGATCGTTCCTGGTGATGCCCAGGTACTGTCTCGGGAAATTGATCCCTTCCGGCTCTTGTTCCGTCTTCACCGAACCCGGATGCGTGTTGAGCGCCATGGCGGCCGATGGCTTGCCTTGCACCTGCCCAGCTGCGAACCCTCCCGTGCCACCGTCGATCACCCCTTGTCCATTATACGGGAACAGCCCCAGCGCCGGTGGCTCCAACCCGGAGAAGAAAGGGAACTGCGCCTGCACCTGCGGGAGCCGCCACTGCTCGAGACCTGCACCCGAGCTGCCTCCCACCTGGAAGCTTACTGCGTCGATGGCATGGGCGGCGCCGCCGAAACCTAACCCGATATTCCCTGGCGCCCCGTAGTCGGCTACGGAATGCAGGGACGCCATGAACGGGAGCTGCGGCTGCGGGGAGATGCTGGAGGGGAATGCACTGGCGGCTGCTGCCGACGTCACGCTGGACGCGGAGGTGCCTGCCTGCCGGTCGGCGGAGGCGGCGGCCGAGGACTTGGAGCCGCCACCGCTCTTGCTCCGCTTGTTGCGGCGGCACCCGCCGCCGACGGGGACGTTCCGGAGGGCCCCCCCGCGGGTCCAGTAGCGGCGGCAGGTCTTGCAGAAGTGGCGGGGCTGGGAGAGGGAGTAGTTGTTGAAGTAGCAGAACTTGGTGTTGGTGGACTCGCAGCGCGGGCACTTCAGCCCCGGCTCCGGCTGCGGCACCTTGGCCAGGCGCGCCCGGTCGGTCATGGAGGCCGGCCGGGCGCCGGAGACCGCCGCCATGTTGCCCTCGGGGCGCTGCTGCACCGTCGCCGGGGGGAGATGGCGGGCGTCGCCCCCGCCGTCGGCGCCGCCAATTGCCTGCTGATGTCCCGGATGCTATATACCACAAACAAAAGAATGGCATCAGCCACAGCTCGAAGCAAATTTAGTGGAAAGCGTTGGCGAAGAAATCAAATCGTCAGGTGGTATATTCAAGAGGGGGTGGGGAAGAGAAAAGTTTGCGAATAATTCCCCCTTTTTTCTTGCTTTTATCATGCTTTTTTGGCTAAGAAGCTATAGAGAGAGAGAGAGAGAAAGAAATTGGAAAAGATAAAGGGAAGGAGGGGAAGGTGTGAGGGAAGAACTTCACCTGATTCCAGTTGGGTGGATCCAGATAGAAAGGAACAGATGGAAAAACCATAGTGCTTGGGCGATCTTCGTCTTCTCAATTCCCCTTTCCTGCAAAGCTTGGTTTTTTGAGAGGTGCTTGGAGAATCACATCAGGGGAAGATCGATCAGTTGCAGAGAGAAGGAAGGGTGCGTGAGATATGAGCTTGAGATCTAGAGAGAGAGAGAGAGAGGAGTGGAAGAGGGGTGGCTGGGGATTTTATGATCCTTATTGCTTTTCTTAATTTGTCATGTTCTTCTAGTATAATACTTTTGAGAGTAGCTAGGAGGCTCCAGATCGAGTTCCTTAACCTTCAAGCTTCTTAATTTGTATACATCGCTGTGTGTGGTTAGTGGCTGCTCGATCATGCATGAAAAGTTGGGATAAAAAAGAAGGGAGGAGAAAGGACGGCTAGCTCCTGAGGAAGCCCATGGAAACCCTAATAGCCAGGCAGGTCATTTGGAGAAACAAAAGGATATATACACACATCTATATGCAATGAATCATCAAATGCTGTAGAAAGAAAAAAGGTGGAGGAAGTGGAAGGGTCGCCTTCGAACCTCTCTCTCTCTCTCTCTCTTCCTTCACATTCCTGCATGGAAGATCAAATTATGTGTATCGTACGGCCTCATATTTTCCGAGGCCACGTCCTTCGACAATTGTCAGAATGTTCCAAAAACCTTGTTATTTTTGTGCAATTACCGAAGTACCACTTGGCTTGTAGTAGTGGCAGCATGAGTTGGTCAATCTGCACGTCAACCCGGCTGTGTCTTCATATTTCCACGAGAAATACACAGTGCAACATGCACTAATCACACCAAATTAGTGTTATATTTAATTTTTAGAAAATATTTTTTTAGTGATTATCATCTCAAATTATTTAGACATGAATATCACATCATCAAATCAGATGACGTGATGTGAAGATTAAATAAAAATAAAAATTAGATCATGTAAAGGGTTTTATCTGACTAACATTTAATCTTGGAGAGATGTGAGTTCGAGATTTTATGGCGACGGTACAAAAAAGGGGTGACAAGATGTGTAAGATAAGATTCGAACTCGGATGACTCAATAATCGCTCAGCTCTCCGTACCACTCTACTAGATTCTCCGTTATCAAATAAAATAAAATAATATTTTTCATTATTCACATAGAATAAATTTATTTTTTAAAACCCACATCACGTCTCTGATGATGTGGCACTTACATCCAAAAGATTTAGAGCAGAGATCAATTAAAAATATTTAAAAAATTAAGTGTTATATTAATTATATCTATTGATATAATTAATTAGTGCACATGTTACATTAAACATTTCTCTATTTTCATACGCTATGAGCATTTGTGTTGCATTAACCGTTTTTTATTTTCAATTAGATTCGATATGTGAATCATATCACAATATTACAGTATAAAAACAATCTTCTGTATTTTCCATGCTCGCCATATTATTTAAGAATAGGATAATTACTTTGGGAGTATCAAATTTAACTTTGTCACTTTACGTGACTCAAATTCTTTGATCTAGGATCAGACAATTGAGTTGACTGACAGTCATTAATTAATAGTTAACAATATTTTAAACTATGTTACGACAAATTAAGGGTCCGATGATATTACCAGAATGTAGTATGTCATCCTTTTTTATCTTTGTAATCTAATCTTTTATTCTTAGACTGCACGGTGATATTATAATATGAATCTCTTGATTATCATTGGTAATTTAAAAGAATCGAGCATAGTTGATTTAGAACTTAGTATGTTGAGTTCAAAATTTAGTAGAGCCACTAATTAGAGTAGTATTTTCTTCCAACCAACACGTCAGTAAATTGGATGTGTACTATATACCTAGTAATTTTTCACTCACCAGAAATTACATACCGGGTAAATTTTCACTCACCCTGTATCCGAATTCGAACACACGGTATCTCAACCACGTGAGAGGGCTGTTCTCGAAAATGAGTAATATTTTGTGCACTGAATTCAGTGCACAAAGTCACTTTATTATGTAACATTCTCTCTCATTGACCTTTAAATTATGTGAAATGATCATTTTTACATAGAAAATGACGTCCGCGTCAGACTCGTTCGACTTAAATTTTCACGTATTAAATGCGGAGCGCACTTGATGTGAAAGTTTAGGACTGAAATATTTTGTAAGACTAAAATATTTTAAATACGAGTGAAACATTTGATATAAGATTGAAATATTTTGTTAAATTCTTGTAACAAAATATTTCGTTCATATAGTAAAATATTATTTTTTATAAAATATTTTATTAATTTATTTTTATAGCCGAACAAAATATTTCGTTCATTTAACAAATGTTTCATTCTTGTAACAAAATATTCCTTTCATATAACAAAATATTATTTGTATAAAATATTTTCTTTACTTTATTTCTATAGTCGAATAAAATATTTCATTCATCTAACAAATGTTTCATTCTTATAAAAAAATATTTCATTCGTATGTAAAATATTTCAATTTTATATTTTCCCGTCAAATGCGATCGATCCGCATTTAATGCGTGAAAAAATGGGTCATGGGAGTTTGACAAGGATATCATTTTCTGTGCGAAAATGATCATTTCACCTTGGCGTGACTTCGTGCCACTTAAAATCTCTTGTTAAATAAATTGTTGAGTGAGTGAGCTTAGTTGATTAGCCTCTCAAATTAATTGAGAGGCTAATTGTGTCATTTACCACTTAGCTAGGGGTAGGGGTGTTCCCTCTGCCCCCAAAGTCTCGTTACCCCTCTCGAACACTGACTTACAATTAACCCACACTCACAACTCCTGCACGTAGCTAGATAAACGCCCAAAAGAAAAAGCAGGTAATCACACCTTCGAGCCTCGTGCGACGACAAAAGGTAGCGACGTTGGAGACAAACGAATATATAAACATGGATATATGTCTGCACAAGTCTAAAGTGGGGATACCTTCTTAATTCGCTGCCTCTCTCATGCGATGTTACCACGTACGTGCGTTCCATAGCACAAACCGGACCCCACCAATATGCCCGTCATGATGGACCCGCACTCCAGTAGCAAGGATGCAAATGGCCGTGGATGATATAAATCAAACTTGGTCATTAATATTCTGATTAATTATGCATAATACTTAAAATTAAAATTAAATTTTTAATAAACGCACATACGTAACAGTGAATACATGGGGGTGCGTATATATATATATATATATATATATATTCACATGAAGTTGATACTAAAACAATTTATCATGAGACTGAGATTTGAGCCGTTAAATACATAAAGTCAACACGAAGAGAGATCATCTATTGTATATTTAAAGGCTCAGATTTTGACATCACGATAATTTGTCATAAGATCGATCCTGTGTAAACATCTCTCTCTCTCTCTCTCTCTATATATATATATATATATATATATATTGATCGCATGTCATTACTGATCTTAGGGTTCAGGGATAGAGCCTCTCTTTATAATTTGTCGAGGAAAAAGTCATAAATGTAAATTCTACTTTATCCTGTTATCGAAACTCGAAAGAGGGATTTAATTAATCCGCAGACCTATATATATGTTTTAGCGTTCTTGTAAGTTGTAGAGATTGTTTTGAATTGTGTATTATTCACGTATTATATTATTTAAATAACCGTACAATAATAAACATGGAAAAATGATCGTACAAAGGACAGACCACCGTCAAACAGTAACCACAACCCGCTGGCTGCTATAAAGTGTGATGCAAATTGAAGTGGGAGTTGCACCCACTATTTTAAAATCCGGTCTGGATCGATCGGTCAGATCGGTTAATCTGAGATCTGATCTTAAAATCGGGTTAGAATAATATCTAGATCATTTTAGACTTAAAATCTGATCAAACCCAGTTAATCCGATGCAACCCGGCCGACCCACTAAAACCCGTGTGATTCGATCGGGTCCGATTCCTAGACATATTTTTTATTATTTAATTTTTATTTTTTAATTTAGCATTAAAAATATAGAAGACGAGGAGTCTTCTAACTCCTCTCTTTAAAGTTATAGATGTATAGTCTTTTTGAGACTCTAACTTTCTAACTTTTGAAAGTTGAAAAGAAATTTAGAGAGAGATGAATAGATAAGGACGAGGGAAAAGATGAAAATTTAGATGAACAAAAAATTTGAATTTACACGTCATAAAACTTGTGTCTCGTGAGATATTAATTATAGTTGATAAATAGTCATATGTAGTATTTATTTAATATGAATTTTATTCTTTTTTTAGACTAGGCAAGTGGTTATTTAATACACTTGTTTTAATTTTTACAATATATGTTTAAGTGTTTGTTTCATATTTCTAACTCAAGGTATCTTAAGATCTTATGATAATTTATAATATTAATATAAACGGTTCTAGTCTTACGGGTCACGGGTCAACTCGAACGGTTAAACTATTGACCCGTGACCCACTAACTTAATCGGGTCAAACTCCGGGTCAAATTTTAAAACAGTGGCAGCACCAACACTGTCAAACGTCCACAGTATAGTATACTGGAATGAAGGTTAAAACCTATATAGATAAATAGGTGAGATTTTGGCTCCAACACATGTGAGGATATTGATGCAAATTATCTGCTGGGATAAGCCTGCGACGTACCAAAAGTGGGAATAAAAGTCAATTCCTGTTTTACTCCAGGCATGACTATAAATTATGTTCAATCTAACCCATCTGTTGGGGATCGTGAAGAGTAGGGGAAGAAGAGAATTGAATAATGCCAAAATAAGATGCAATCACATGATAACACAAAAAATTTCCTTGATAAATCCCAAGATGGGAAAAAATCACGGAACCGCACACAAATCCACTTGCGTAGAAATGAAACAAGAGAGACGAAGAAAAACGGTGCCCTAGAACCCTAGCTGTCGCTTTCCTTACGATTTCAACACCCTCCGACACCTTCTAAAGTCATTCGCAACCCTATTTATACAAGCTAATTACCAGGGTTACACCGGACCTTAATTGGGATCAAACACGGAAAGTTTGCTTTAATTAGATTTGCATCGGACCGAAAGTGGTCGATCGCTTCGAGCAACACGATCAATCGTCCCGACCGCAGCACAAAACGGTATATATAGGATGCGGCGATCGGCGTCTTCGGGTCTTCTTCCTTGATCCTTCCATGGTAGTGATCAAGCTCCACACTCTCAACAATCTCTCACTTGGAGACTGCTCGTTAACACAACAATTGTGCTTCATCATCTCTCAACTCATATATAGTGAAATTTGTGCCAACTCAAACTTGAGTCTTTAGTCTTGAAGCTCGGCATAAGTTGAACAAGCTTTTAGGTTCTCCACATTATCCACCTTGGTGAACATATCTGCAGCATTTTCTGCTCCATGTATCTTCTCAAACGACAAAGTACGCACCATCCTCTAGCAACCCGTGAATGAAATGATACTTCAATTGTATATGTTTAGTCATTGCATGAAAGACATGGTTCTTGACAAAATGAATTACACTTTGACTATCATAACACAACACACAGTTGCCTTGCTCATTACCAAACTCCTTCATAAAATTCCTCAACCATATCATCTCTTTGTTAGTTTTAGTAACATTAACATACTTTACGTGGTCGAGAGAGCAACAATTTTTTGAAGTTGAGACACCCAATTTATAGCAATACCCCCAAGGTGTAAACGTAACCAGTGGTGCTCCTTCGAGTATCCAAGTCACCACCTAGATCTACATCAATAAAGCCTTGCAAGATTATATCATTCTTATTGAAACAAAGTGGCATACCTGAAGTACATTTCAAGCATCGAAGAATTCATTTAACTCCTTCCTAGTGTTGCTTGCCAGGATGTGCCATGTATCTACTCACAACTCCCACTATTTGTGTCATGTTTTGTCTGGTACATACCATTGCATACATCAAACCTTCTACAGCTGATGCATATGGAACTTTTGCCATGGACTCACAATCTTCAATAGTTTTTGGAGACGACTCCTTGGACAATTTGAAGTGACTTGCAGAAGGTGTGCTATTAGGTTTTGCATGCTACATGTTCAACCTCTTAAACACCTTTTCTTTGATGCTTTCTTGAGATAGCTTTACAATGTCAACTACTCTGCCTCTCACAATTCTCATCTCAAGGATTTGTTTTGCTGCCTCCAATTCCTTCATGTCAAACTCATTTGATAATTACTTCTTCGAGTTATTGATTTCTTTCATACTTGGCCGTACGATGAGCATATCATCCACATACAATAACAATATAATGTAGCAATCATCAAATCTTTTGAAATAACAACAATGATCCATATCACATCCAATGAAGCCATTGTCATACATGAATCCATCAAACTTCCTGTACCATTGCCTGGGAGCTTGTTTTAGATCATACAAGCTTTTGTTCAACTTGCACATAATGTTTTCTTTTCCTTGCACATAAAAATCTTCTAGTTGCATCATGTAAATATCATCCTCCAAATTACCATAGAAAATATTGTTTTCACATCTAAAATGCAAGTTTTAGCAACAACTATACTCAAAACTAACCTAATTGTAGTTAGTTTAACAATAAGAGAGAAAATCTCAGTATAGTCAATACCTTCCTTCTGCTAAAAACCTTTTGCAACCAATCTTACTTTGCAACTCTTGTTGCCATCATATTCCTCCTACAGTCAGTAAACCCATTTGTTTTGCAAGATTTTTTTCCTTCTGGTAACTAAGTTATCCCCCACGTATTATTCTTTTGCAATGAGTTCATCTCATCTTGCATAACTAACTCCCACTTTACAAAATCTTGAACTTATGTTGCTTCATCAAAACACTCTAGTTCACCTACACCAGTCAACAATAAATAATGCAAAGAAGGGGAATATCGTTGACTAGGTTTCGACACTCTACTAAATCTTCTTGGAATAATTACTAGTGTGACATGTTCAAGTTGCACATTAACATTTATAAGATCCTCCTAGATCTTTGTTAGATCATCCTCAGTGATATCCCCTAGCTCAACCTGCTCACTACTTTTAGTTTGTTTCCCTGCATTGTCAGATTCTATTATAGACCTGTCTTTATACAATACTTTTTCATTGAATATAACATCTCTTTGTCTTATGATTGTCCTATTTTGATCATCCCAAAAATGATATCCAAAATCATCGAAAGCATATCTAATGAAAAAATATTTCCTAGACTTGGTATCTAATTTGCCCCTGTCATCATAATTAATGTGCACATAAGAAACACAACCAAATACTCTTGAGTATGAAAGATTTAGTTTCATTCCTATCCATGCATCCTCTAGTATTCCATCATCCAAGGGAATAAGAGGACCAAGTTTGAACAAATAGGCTGCAGTGTTGACAGCATCAGCCCAAAAGCACTTGGGCAAACCAACATGCAATGCCATGCTTCTAACTCTTTCATTTAGGGTTTGATTCATTCATCTTGCAACCCCATTCTCCTGTAGTGTATCGGGAATTATCTTTTCCATCTGAATCCCATTTATTGCACAAAAGGCATTAAAGTCCTTGCTGTCATACTGGCCCCTCCATTGTTATATTACAAGCACTTGATTTTCACATCAGGCTGATTTTTCACCACAACTTTCTACCTTTTAAAGGTAGAAAACACATCATATTTATTTTTCAAAAAATAAAAGCATATCTTTCGAGTGCAATTGCCGATGAAGGTAACATAGCAGAGTGAGCTTCCAAATGATCGTACAGAGGATGGACCTCATACATCTGTGTGCAGTAACTCCAGCTTTCTTATCTTTGATGTTTCTCTAGTCTTTGAGAAACTAACTCTTTTCTATTTTCCAAAGACAGTCTTCACATAGACCACCATCCACAGACTTCAAACCAGATAATTTTTCCTTTGTAGATAAAAACTCCATCACTTTCTCATTCATGTGTCCAAGTCTACAGTGTCACAACTTTGAGTCAACCCCAGACTCAGTAATAGCCATTGTATCTTTGCTGCTTGAAGTCACGTATAAGGTTCTCATCTTCAAACCTCGTTCTACAACCATAGCACCTTTAACAACTCTCCAAGTTCCACTCTAAAAAGTGTTGCATAACCGGTATCATCTAGTTGCCCTATATATAGAGATCATATTTCCCTTTAAGTCTAGAATATGCCTGACATCACGTAGCTTCCATGTGCTCCCATTAGCAGTCTTAATATGAACATCACCCATCCCAACATTGTCCAAAGGTTCATCATCAGCTAGATAAACCTTCCCAAACTTTCCTGTCGTACAGTTATGCATAAATTCTTTACATGGGGTTGAGTGAAAGGAGGCGCCTAAGTCCAGAATCGACAATTCTATAGGACTACTCATGCCGAGAATAAGAGCATCATCAACTTCCTCTATTGCTGCATTTGTAGAGTCTTAATTGTGATCTTGATTCTTCTTCTTCTTCAAAGGTAACATGTAACCCTTCCTCAAGTGACCTTTCGTTCCACAATTCCAGTAGCTTGCATCACCCTGGAATCTTGATTGACACCTTCCCTTCGACTTCGATTTGCTATGGTTTTGACTCCTGTGATGGCTTCTTCCTCTACCTTCAGTACTAAAGGTAGATCCTGACGTTTCTCCTGATTCTCTTTTGTGAATGTCTTTGTTAAGAATCAAATCTCAGACTTCATTAAGATTCAACTTGCTTGAACCATAAGAACCGCTCACCGCAGTCACAGTTCTTGGGTAGGGAGGATAGAAAAATCAAAGCCTTAACTTCGTCATCAAAGTTAATATCTATAGAACTCAACTGACTTGTAATCACATTAAATTTATTGATGTGATACGTAATAGACGCACCTTCGGCCATCTTCAAATTAAATAAATGTCACATCAAATATACCATGTTTGAGACAGAGGGTTTCTCATTCATATTTGATAGCGCCTTCATGAGGTCTGTCGTCATCTTCTCGTTCACGATGTTGAAGGCGATGTACGTTCCGCGCCAACGTCAATCGGATGATGCCGAGCACTTGTCAGTCGAGGAGCTCCCACTCTTCCTTTTTCATCACCTCTGGCTTCTCTCCCTTTAGTTTTTGGTGCAATTTCATCTGATAAAGATAATCTTTGATCTGCATCTTCTCGACTCTGCCATCGAATTTCTCGATCCGGACCTTTCCTTCTTCCGTTGCCATTACTCCTACTACTCTCCTCAAATTTGACTCTGATATCAGTTGTTGGGGATCGCAAAGAGCAGAGGCAGAAGAGAAAGAACATAAAAACAAGATGCAATCACACAAGAACACAAAAGATTTATGTGGAAAATCCCAAGATAGGGAAAAATCGTGGAGCCGCACACAAACCCACTATGTGTAGGGATGATACAAAAGAGAGAAGAAGGAAGAAGGCATCGATCCTAGAACCCTAGTCGCCACTATCCTTGCGATTTCAACACCCTCCAACACCTTCTGAAGGCGTTCACAATCCTATTTATACATGTTACTAGGATTATATAGAATCTCGGGACCAAACACGAAAAGTTTCATTTAATTAGATTTGTATCGGACCGAAAGTGGTAGACTGCTTCAAGGAGTGGTCGACTGCCCTAACTATAACACAGAATCATATATACTGGATGTGACAGTTGACCTCGCGGTTGACCACGATCCCTTGGAGCCTTCTTCCTTGATCTTTCCATGATTCTGAACAGGCTCCACACTCTCTCGCCACAATCGATATTCTAATTCAAGTTATTCAACCA
Organism: Amorphophallus konjac; assembly: GCA_022559845.1. Classification (NCBI taxonomy): domain Eukaryota; kingdom Viridiplantae; phylum Streptophyta; class Magnoliopsida; order Alismatales; family Araceae; genus Amorphophallus; species Amorphophallus konjac. Next base: position 341,145,642 of record CM040124.1, read on the forward strand.
AGCACCCTCATGGTCTATCAAAATAAAGATATCAAGGAAGGATCCTACTTCTTGCCCATTACACTCTAGTCTTATTTGCCTCGCGTACATTCAGAATTGCCCTTTCAGAAAATCCATTAAGTTCATAGTAATATATTTGAGTAAGTTGGTCCAACAAATGTAGGCAGGTCAAATTAAAATAAATCCGGGGCACCTCAAATTTACTCAAATAAATTTGGGTTGGACCCGAGCTTGATTTCCTTCTCTACATAAAATCTGAAACTAGCTTAATTCAGGGCAAATCATTCACAAATTTGGGTTGTTTTGGGTTGACATGAACTCAAGCCTACTCGCATGAGTGAATGCTTGCATATATGTGGGTGTGAAAAATAGCAAGGGATATGCATGTAATTAAGAATAAGAATATAAGAAGAATACCATGTGATTCTAAATTGATATATCTAGTTCAGCACAGTCATGTGATACAGCCTAACACCATCCCCCATGACGGAGCAGGCTTCTACCATTTAACCCGTGTCCTATCGAGGTCACACCATGTTGGAATTTGAACATAGTCCCTGGATAATAGTCCCGTATTGATTAATGAGTTGTGGTTCATGTACTTATGACTCTGGGCCCATGTATCGCAACACCGCGATTTTGTGGATTCAATATGGTATCAGAGAAGGTCAAATGACTCAACTCCCCTTGCCACCTCCACCCAATTAATGTCCACGACCCATCTTGACCGTGAAGGGGATTGTGAGAATTTGGGCATAGTCCCTGTACAATAGTCCTGTATTGGTTAATGAGTTGTGGTTCATGTACCTATGACCCTGGGCCACTCAGCAAAACTCCTCCCGCGTGACAATCGTACGTAATTCTCTGTGGCTTTTTTTTTGACAAGGAATGCAACGAATCAAAAAATATCGGGTCATGTATCTCTCTCGAGGATTAAATACGTGATCAAATAAAACTTATATGAATCGAGTATGGGACCTTTTATTTTTTTGATATGAGTCTTATATCATCGGACCCACCGCAGGTCCTCAACTCTTTCTAGGATTGTCAATAGGTCGGGCCGACCCGATAAGCCCGCGGACTTGGCCCGATTTCGGGCTGGGCCGTAAGATTATTTTCGATCTGCAGACCTTTAGTCGGGACTAAAAATCGGATCCGACTAAACAAACGGGCCGGGCTCGAGCTTTGCCTTTGAGTTCGACCTGTGGGTCGATCCGACTCGTTCTCTTTTTTTTCTCCCTTCAAATTTTAAAAAATATTTAGTTAAAATTATATTATATTATTTAATTAAAAATTTTAAAATAATTTTTTTCAATAAATTAACTATTTAACATCAAAATTATAATAAATTTAATGAGATTATAAATTTATTATTATTAAATATATTATTTTTATTATTTTTTATTTAAATTTTTGAGTTTGACCCGACTTTAGTTGGATTTTATAATTTTTTAATAGTGTCGAGGTCGGCCCAGTCCGACCCGACATAACTCGGATCCGGGCCGAACTCGAACTTTAATTTTTAAGAGTCGGGCTCGGGTCGGGTCGATCTAAGTCTGACCTAAACCCGACCCATTGACAACTCTAATTCTCTCTAACTTTGCGGCTACTCACTTTGTTAATTACTTTTTCAAATATGTATTTCAGATGAGAAGAGAAATGCGAATTTTTTTAGACTTCTGCCAGGCTAGCTCTTCTGATCTTCGGTTTTATTTTTGACAACCCATAAATACATGTTTATTTCATAAACCGCACTCTCAAGAGATTCTTTTTTGAAGATTATATATGGAAGACTTTTCTCTGATTTTCCATGCGGTCAACTAACCTAAGACTGTGAGGAGCTTTAAATAAATGTCAAGTTTGGAAATCAATGTCAAGTTTGGAAAGATTAATTCCTAAACATAATAACAGAGGAATAGTATAATTAATTTTTTTATATAAAAATTATTATTAGAGGTTAATTTGTAAAAATATTATTCCTAAAAATATATTAGTAGATATATTACTGTGTAATTTTAAATTATGTAAAAATATTATAATTATTTACGTACATATCACTTCTACCTACTAACAACATGAAAATAAATCACGTTTAAATGATATTTATACACTATTTAAATTAATAAGATGATATGTCTGTTAATATATTTCTAAGAATAATTTTATTATAAATTCATCTTTAACAATAATTTTAATGTAAAAAATTTTAATACAATTTTACACAATTATTTGCAACTCATTTTGTCACTCTCACTTCAGCCATCCAATCACAAAATTTTATGATCAAGATACAGTTCACCCTAAACTTAATTTGGATTCTCCAATCGCAAAAATGTGAAAAACATAAGTTCTATTTTCTCCACCGTGCAATTTTCAAATTGGACGATAAGAAATAGAGAAGTTGTTAAAAAAAGGGATGAATATCTTCGCATTCATCGTAATAAAATGTGAAATATTACGTTGCCCACCTCTTAACCACTCGTATTTGTATCATTTGATCGCACGATCGGACATTTGAGATGAAGACGATTTATAATTTAATCGGATTTGAAGAAGTTGAACGGTAAAAAAGAAAAAGACAAATTACGTGACAAAAATGTGGCCTCCTTAATATCACTCCAATAAAATATTAAAATCCTTTTTTCTTATTAGACAGAGGAGAGCGGTGCCGCCGGATGCGGATTGGTTCGGGTGGGCCCGGCGCATGGATGGGCCGCCGTCGTCACTGGATGCTCACGGTCGGGAATTCCGGCCGCGTCTAACAATTGGCGGGGCCCATATCTCCAGTTTCTAACCCCCACCCCCGCACCTCTTTACGCCCGCCCCACCCCCTCCTCCATCCCCATTGTCCCCTCCCGCACATTATTCTTCTCACACCAGTTGGGCCGGCCCGCGTTGGAATCGAAGCCTAAGCATGTGGTCTACGGGGGATTAGGGTTATCAATGGAATGAGTCGGCCCGAGGTCTGACTAGATCGAGTCGTAAAATCTTTTTTGACCCGTGAGTTCTTCGTTGAGTCTAAAAATTTGACTCGATTAGACTCACGGATCAAACTCAGACTTTAAATTTGACCCGCAAGATGATCCGGCTCGTTTTCTTTTTTCTCTCTTTTTAAAATTTAAAAGTTATTTAATTAAAATTATTTTATTTTATTTAATTATAAAATTAAAAACTCTATTTTTAAATAATTAAATAATTAACATCAATTTAGTGTCATTATAATTTTTTTATTATTAAATTTATTATTTTTTATTTTTTATTAGAAATTTTGAAACGAGTCGAGTCTTAATTGGACTTTATATTTTTTTAATGTCAGATCCGATCAGACATAATTTGAATTCGAATAAGACTTAAATTTTAATATTGATAAGTTAGATCTAAACTGAGTCAATCTAAAGTTGATCTGAGCCGATCTAAGTCTAACCCTAACCGCCGAGATACATTGACACGGTTGGGGGGACGCTCTCTTCTCTGGTCACTCGTCGCTTTCTTCTCCGGTCACTTCGATTTACATGAGCCTTCTGATCGATAGGGCCCCTCCCCATCACATGTCGTGTTCTGCTTTCCCTCACTTATCATCATCACCATCACGTTAGCGGGGGGCGAGGGGACACTCGTGGCACTACAGAAACCATCGAACGTCAAGTGACTCGACGGGTGGGATCGTTGCAAGCGTCTCACAGGGATGGAGATGGGCAGAATGGGCCAGACCTTCCACTGGGTGAGAGCGACCTCCGGGCCCACCCGCCTTTGGTGAAGCAGAACGAACGACCACTGGTTCGTGTGTCGCGATCCGGCGCAACCCCGTTTGGGGCCCTCTCTTGCCCACCGTTCACGCTCAACTGAGAGCCGACGGGAATAAAGAAGGTGCGGACGTCCTGTTCAAAACCGTGGAGTCCGCTGGTCGGAACCGTCGATGAGGGATCCAACGGTGATGGATGCAGGTCGGCTGGCGACAAGGGACGCGATCTTCTGCAACTTTTGCAACACAGGTCGAAGCTCATATGCTTTGGCGTGGGGTGCATGGACAAGAGAATTGAAGAGGGGGAAGGCAAGGGGGATTCGTCTTCTGGTTTTGGACGAACCGAGTCCCCACAAAGATGCTGTTACTTGCTTTATCTTTTCTCTCGGGTGATAGATGGCCCACATGTTTGTTGTCAGCTTCTTCCTCGTTGATTTGAAGATAAAATATAAGCATTCCACTAGAGTTAGTTTAAGAATATATTTGATGATGTTTCAATTGTTTGGCGTCTTAAATTTTCGTCTAATCTCTAAATTATGATACATCATGATCCAGGAATCACGGCCTCAGCGTGGGCCCCCCAGCCACTGCCACAGCAGTGGCGATCAGTGGCGACGGCCACCGCGTGCCGACAGCCGAGCAGCTCCTGCAAGGAGACACACTTCCCTCTGCGGCGCCGCCTGCTATCATCGCTTCGGCCACGGCGCTGGTCTTGCTCGCGAGTGAACCCTCCAGCCCACCGCATCCGCCAACTACCACTCCAACACGCGAGGCCCGGGGGGGTGTGACGTCCGGACGGCAGCCCGTGGCGAACGTTAGTTGGATCGGAGGGGACGGCATGTCGGAGAACGTCTGCGTGTCTAATCATGTCCGCCATCTATTCGATGATACGTGCCCGGGGAATCCTGGATTGGTCTTCGGACAAAAAGAAAGATTACTGCATTATAAGGATGGCAGGCACTCCCAGTAATCTCTAATCCGGAACTTGTAAAAAATTGTTCTGTTTTCAACTAGATTGCCATGTTATTTTTCATCGTACGTATGTGACCTGACAGCAGTTGTTTCAAATTTCAATGTGTATCCAGGGAGACGTAGATATCAAATTTGGTACGGAAGGTAAGTTTGGCCTGCAAAATGGACATGTCGAAATCCCATGCATAAATAGGAATTGGGTCGCTGACTTGTGTTTGGAACAAGCTAATGATTAGGAAAGCGGATTATGCAGAGTAATCGACCATGATAATTAGTAGTTGCCAACAATACGAGAAGTGATTCGATTTCGTCCCGGATTCTAGCTTGCTAGCTTTAAGCTTGATACTAATAAAATGCAGGATAACTTAATTGGCTATCCTTCTGACTTGCTTGTCTACGACCTTCATAAAATTTCAGAAACTATTTTAGTACGAAAAGTGAGTAAGGAAATATTCGTCGGGCTCAGTGCGACCTAATATCCTCAAGTCCGTTACGGCCCAGTTCAGTCGAGTCTGTGACGGACCACTCTATCAGCCTCTAGCCCATTCAAAATGGTCCAATTGAGGTACAAGAAAACTCCGTCAGTCCTCAGGTGGAATTAATCCACGCATAGGGTGTGGACGCCGCAGAACTCGTCAACGGACGAACGTCGTCAGTGCCATCACAGGACTTTTCCCGACAAGGATCGAGTCACAACTACGCCGCCGAAATCCCGGCCACAAAACCTCCCTTCCGAGAATGAGCAAGTATGCAACGGACAACCCCACGATCAATAAGACGTTACACCACGATCTACGTCATTTCCTAATCGGAGAACGGCCAATGTCACGGCAGTCCATATAAATAGGTCTCCAGCCGGACCCAAATGAAAGAGGTCTACAAACGTACACACGCAGAGACACCCCTAGATACATACATGCATACTAGGACACAGAGAGAATGTGAGACGTCCTGAAGGTAGTATAGCTTTATGCCAAGAAGGAGAGAGGCTTCTCCACATAGCGACATAAGAGATCTCCATCCGGGAAGTAGGGCCAGAGAGGTTCCTCTCAGGTTCTTCTCCCCTGCCTCTCTCAGAACTCTCCAAACTTTCTGACTATTCTCTGACCACTCTCTCTTCCACTCGGGCTCATCCGATTCACTTTCTCTAACTCTCCCCTTCTCCCAGCTCTCTTTATCTTTGCCCCTACACATCTATGACTTAAGAATCAGAGGGTTATCTCTTGACACGTTATTTCTAACGTTAGTTTCTAGTGATTACAATTTTTCTCGGGAGATCGATTATTCTTTTCGAATAAATAAATCTTAAAGGTGTGGTAAAATTCAGAGAAACATTTTCATGTCTCTACAAAAAGCATTCCTTTGATGTGATAAAAGTTTATTACATTATTTTAAACTTTTTTTTTTGTTGTCACGGTCCCTGGTGCGCAAGTTGAACAGGAGAAACCTCCCAGCATAACGTTAGGAAAAAGGACAAAGGACGCAACAATTTTATATATATGGGGGCAACATTACACCTCGAGGGGTTTGTTAGTCTACTTAGATTTTTCGTCATCAAAACAAAAATACATCCAGACTTAGAAACAGTGAAAGTGTTACAGGTGAGTGGTGTGAATATTCGAAGAGAGTGTGAGGCCCTCGATTAGTTAGAGTTATCTGTGACTTTAATCTCACGTTAAAAAGTGTGTGTTGATCCATACGACGGTAAATTCAATGCTACTCATCCCGGATGGTTGTGATGGATAATTTCTTTTCCTATTTATCACCTCAAATGCATAGGTTGATTTATGTGAACACGGTTTGCAGGTTAACAGTCAATTGAGACCTACCTCCATGTCCTGCCAGTGTCGAGCAGAAAGAAGGCGACCTTAATGCCGTTCTTATAGAAAGACATGTAATTTGATTCATATCTATTTCTTTCATCGCTGTTCTTCACTTATGCTGATGACTAAGGGGGTGACTCTCTACTCTCTAGTGGGTTCTGGAAAAATGTGAACAAGAGATGCCGGGCTGGATGGCAAACGTGGAGGAGGCTACATGATTTATTTACGTCTTTCATTGAAGTTGCAACAGGGGGAGATTTATTAGTAGGCAAGCTTGTTTAAAATATTTCAAAAGGCTAAGTCGGGTTTAAACTATCTCAAAATCTGGTAAAAAAAATTGGTTCAAATTCGGCTTGATTTTAAAATGTGTTAGACCAGCTCGCAGTTAGCAATGGTCATTAGTATGATGCAAATAACCGGAGCCAAACAAAGCTTTCGGCTTCTTAAGCTCTGCTAAATCGGAAATATTGGGTTCAAGTTTTCTTTTTCTTATGTCCGGAATCAAATAAGATTAGCAAACTCCGGACTCACATTTCTCGAGGATTAAATGTGACTCAAGTAAATTCGGCTGAGAGTCATACTCAAGATCTCAATATCATGAGATAGCCACTTTGATAACGGGTTGGGTTAAGGGCCGGTGAGCCACCCTGGGTGGCTCACCAGCCCTTAACCCAACCCGTTATCAAAGTAGCCCTAACCCGGGTGAAGTAACTCATTCCACCTATTTAAGTGGAACGAGTTAATCCACTTTAACCCTATCTGACTCGGGTTAAGGAAAAAAATATCAAACAGAGAATAAATCACCTGACCCCGGTTAACCCACCCTAACTCACCTTAACCCGTTACCAAAGCGATCCTTAACATTCGATCCACTCGAGATTCTCTCTAAATTATTTTGTTTCGTAACAAAGAATCTAACATAACTAGTAAATCTCGTACTCACATCTCTCAAAAATAATAAGTTTAATTTACAATCCATAAATTGAGCTCAACTTTGACTTAAGTACAATTTTGTGGGTCTCATGTTTTGCGTGCAAGCCTTTTAAGTCGAATGATACTGGATTCTAGTATATAGTTCAAACTCAACTCAGCAATTGAGATGAGCAGGGCAATCTCGAACTCAACTGAATTGAACTGAACTTGAGCAGCTCACGAGTCATCTGGCTGATAAGTCATAGGAATATCTAAGCAGTAGAAAAAGCTGAAGAAAGGCAAGATAAAGTCTTGAAGGGATGCAAAGTGGGAGAAAAAAAGGGAATAAGGAAACCATACCTAGGAAGGAGAGAGAGGCCAGGGGAATAACAAAAAAAAGAGTTGTTTTTCTTATTCTGCCTTTCTTGCCAGGCATTGTATGTGACGTAAAACAAAAATCAGGTAGTCCCATAAATTAGAAATAGTAATATTTTGTGCATCGAATTCCGTGTACAAAGTCATGTCACATAATATAACGTGCATTCTCATTGGTCCTCTCAAAAGGTGAAAATGCCCTTTCTACGTAGAAAAATATGTCCCCGTCGGACCCGTACGATGTATTTTTGTTGAATCCATAAAATCACGATGTTGAGATACACAGACCCAGGGTCATAAGCACATGAACTTACGGGACTATGCCCAAATTCTAACACTCCTAAGCACATGAAACTACGAGACTATTCTAACACTCCCCCTCACGGTCAAGATGGATCGTGGAATTAGATGGAGGTGGCAAGAGGAGTTGGGCTAAACACCATGCTCTAATACTATGTTGAATCCACAAAGTCACAATGTTGAGATACACATGCCGAGAGTCATAAGCACATGAACCACAGCTCATTTAACCAATATGGGACTATTCTTCAGAGACTATGTCTAAATTCTGACAACTTTTTCACGCATTAAAGATTGAATCCACTCGACTAAAAAATATTGGACTGAAATATTTAATATACCAAAATAAAAATGAATTAACACGAGAGTAAGTTACCCAACTTAACCCGCTGCCAAAGTGGTGTCGAGACATCATCTGAGAGCTATTTTGGAGGAGAAATACTCGATCAAATTCCGTGACATCTGCAAGTCTCACGGGTACAGCACGAAGGGGATCTTTCTAATGATTCTGCTTGCTTTTCTAAACTTTTTTGAAAAAGAAAAGTGCAAAGTACGCTCTTCCGTATACTTATGATGGATGTTATCCTATGGTAAATTGGTAACTTCATTTGAAGATCGTCTCCACAGACAGGTAACAAATACGTGTCAAGCGGTTCATGTTCATACCGGAGACCTATTTAAAACGCGTTTGTGAACGTCCCAAGCAGCGACTTTCGAGATATAATCTCTTGATAAATTTTAATTTTTTTCAAACGTCTAAGTGTATCTAAATTTTTGAGCATAGATAAAAAATTTGAATTTTTAAAGACAGACACAAAACTTGCCGAATAAAGGGAATCCTCGTAAGCAGATTACAAGCGGATTTTAGAGATTTTTAATCATTATAAATCTTGATAGCAACGTATATTCGTAAGGTTGAAAGATTTTTATGGAAATTATAAGTCCGGGGCGTTCGCAAACGCGCCCTTTTAAGACTCACTTTAACCCACTTTGATCATTTAATAATATAACAGAGAGTGCTTCACATCGACCTAATTAACTATTTTTGTTGATACTTGCACTATCTCGACGTTTGGTGAACAGTGTCTTTATAGATTAAAAATGTCATCTTTGATCCGTGGGACACGAGCATCGAGCGTCCAGTGTCCACACGGGTACGCATGTTGGACACGACAGATTAAAAAAATTAAGACATAGAGACATTGAAATAATATCACTTTACATATTTAAAATCATATATATCAATATATGTTTATAAATTAATATAGAATGTTGATTAAGCTATTAAATTTCAACTTGAACAATTGTACATTGTTATATTTCTTTTATCACTAGTAAGATTAAACACGAGATTTTTGCGAAAATAATCTTGTTTGATATATAATTACAAAAACATTGCTCTTATATATATTAATTAAAGTAAGGTTACTATTTAAATATAAGCGCAGAAGTACTATAGTTACGGTTAATTACCAACAAAAAATAATTGACAGTACACAAATAAAGAGGTTTTTAGCACTATATGAATATCCAGCAAATCTATTTTCGTATTTATGTTTATACTAACAAGTTATCTTTGTAGTAATAAGTTAAGATGTAGGGATATTTTTTAACTTTAATTAGATTTTAACTTAAGTTCGGTATATTTATTTGACCAGGTTATAGTGTAATTGTAGGGACATTATTCACATATATTTATATTATGTGATTTTATCGATCAATATATATGTATACATAAGAGTAGATCTATGAACGGATCGTATAGAAAGTGAATAATGTGATATCTTAACTCGTATCCGATTAATAATCGAATCATCTAATTAATAATCGAATTATTTGTCAGATATTTTATTCAGATAATTATCTAATTAATACGAATTCGGATCGAATTTTAAATGGATAATTGCTAAGGCTATTTAGAGGTGAGTCGTGTGAGTCGTGTGGACCTACTTAGAGGTGAGTCGTGTGAGCCGTATGAGAGCGTCGTATGTTATTTTCTCAAAAAAAAAGAAAGAGTGAAAGTTATTTTTATTTTGAGAGATGTTATCAAAAGATAAGACTTCATCTAAAAAATAGGAGATAACTTATCAAATGCGTATAAGTGGAGTTCTTATTTTAAATTATATTTTGAGATAAAAAAGATAGAAAATAGCAATCAAATAACATATTAAGATTTGAGTTTATTATATGTAGAATATGTGTATCCTTATATATTTATCTAAGGGTTCATATTCGATCAGATAATATCCAACACGGATATCTTAATATCTGAATTCGTATCTAATTAATAATCAGATATTTGATATTCGATTAAATTATTCGTCAGATATTTTATTCGAATAATTATCTCATTAAATGAATATAAATTTGAATTTAATTTAAATTTTAAACGAATAATTACCAGACCAACATAAGAGTGATATCTTTACAATTGTATAATTTATTTTTAAAAAACTTTAAAATAAATGTTAAGATGGAAGGGATGTTCCGTATAAACAATATGGTTGAGGGTTTGTCTAAAATAAACGAGCATTATGACGTCTGAATCCAAAGTACTGCTTCTTGCTTCGTTGCTGATTACTTTTAATTTTTTTGACGTGAATTCCATGTCAAATTATCTTGACACGAGACTTACGTCACCTAAAAATTTACCGTACGTGATAAGTTAAAAAAAAATTGGTGTGCACTGTTTATGTTCAAGTTTTCTTTTTTTTACTTATTTCGGGATCCAAGTAAATTGATGTTTGAACTCCACTGCAAAGTAAAAGATTTTGGGTCTCACTCAAAAAAAAATCAAAAATAAATAAATAATTGATGCATTAAAATATGTAGGAAGCATTAGTCTGCCATTCTTGGAGAATGTTCTAGTAATTTCTCTTGCTGAATGGTTCTCATGTAGGGATGTGGATGGGCCGGGCCAAGCTGGGCCGACCCAAGCCCGGCACCAACCTTTCTAGGCCCAAGCACGAGTGGCATTGGGCTGGGCCGGGCCATGCCTGACTAATTCACCAAATTATAAGTCCTCACCTCGGCCCAGCCGGGCCCGAAAAATTTAATAAAATTTTTAATAAAAGTTATCAATATTGTTGAAAAATACATGCAAGAGAATAAATTAACCTTGCAATCTAACATTATCTATGTTTACATTCAAAGTCATTACTTCCATTCAAACTTGCAATGAAAAACTCAACTCATTACTTCCATTCAAATTTCAAAATATAAATATTTACATATAGTGGATAAGTTCCCAGAGGCATAGGTTCATTAGTACAAAATCTGACTGCCTTCCGAACAATCACATGAGCAGCACAATTAGTTATAATCATAAATTGGACTCAAATCACTGAATAAAGAGAAAGAAGACTTCATGTATCATGCTGCATCCCAGCAAAACCCTTCTGTTCAGATAAGGGGCAAATCGTAGGTGTGTTTGATGGAGAAGCCATTGGATCATGTGATCTGATGTCTCCATTGCTTCCCCGCTGTGTACTACCCAAAAAAAAATCCTCTTTGCAAATCAAGTGATTGTTTGGATGCACATGAGTTGGACTTTCTGATCACCTCATGACAGCTACATTACTGTGTACTGTCTGGTAGCATGCAGCAGCACAGATTTGCCTCATGAAAATTTGTGTTGCACCCCATTATGTGTATAAGAAGACTTCTAAATAAGTTAATGACTAGATTTCCAGTGAATTTCTGCGTGCATATAAAATGAACTTAAGCTAACCACTCATGCATGGCCAAGTTATACTGATGGCTGCTGCACTGAACAAATACAAGGGCATCCTATTTGAACCATTGTTTCCGAATTGAAGGTTAAGACCACAATGTCTCTGCCATTAGCTTGGCTGCAAAATCGGTAATTGAATTCTGGGGGTATAAAACACATTCTTGAGAATCATAATATTATCTTCAAAATTCAGTCTATATGTACCAACATCTTCTACATCCAGATAGACATTGTTACCCATATATATTCTCTGTTCGTCTACCTTACGCTTGTTTAGTGTCACCAGCCCTTTCTTTATCTTTGCAATGTGCCGAATGACTTTAGAATTGACCCACCATTCATTTGAGTCAGCCATCGCAATACTGCATTCCGTGATGTCGATGAATTCTCTTTTTTCATCTCTTCTATTTTGTCGGGTGTTTGTTTCCACCCTCATTCTCTTTCCTTTAGGGGCGCTTTAAAATGGTCAAACTTCCGGCATATGCAATAAACATCATGAAGAGTCTTTTTTCATTTTTCTTAGAATTTACAACCCTTAAATTGGGACCTATGTGTTCCAAGCGGACGATTCTAGCCGTTGGACTTCCGGTGTACAGCATGACCTCCTGTAGGTTCATCTCTAGTTTTCTTCTCTTGGTCATTATGTCTTGCTCAATTGCTAACTTGACTAGCAAGTCTATGACACTCACAATGAAACCACTCTTTCTTAAGATTGTGTCAGCCATATCTAGTTATGATGGCAAACTATTTAATAAGTTGCCACCAGTATCTTCTCTAAAATTTCAGTTCCAACAATAGATAGTTCCTTAGTTCTTTAGTTCGCATGCTCTACCACTGTATCACCTTCCTATATTATTTTACATGTGTTATAACGATGCGCCAGGAGTTGAGTATATATTCACCTCAATCTTGGTGTCATACTTCTCATTGATACATTTCCATAGTTCATTGGAAGTTTTGTAAGTTTCAAAAATTTTAATCAAATTATCGTTGATGAACATGTGCATTAGCCTCTTAGTCTTTTTGTCATCCATTGATCATTGCCTCTATTCTTTTCTTTTCCACCTCCGTGGATGTTTCATTAATTTTCGGAGTATTGGAGACAATGGCATATTCTATATTTTCATGGATCAGGGCATATCAGATTTATTGGTGTCATATGTCATAGTTAGTTCTATTAAGTTTGTCTAATTTTGCTAATTCCTAAGCAACGAGTTTGTTGACCATTCCGATTAAAATAATTCTAAAAATTAGATAACTTAATTCAATCGTAAACCTAAACAGGATGTTCAAAATTATTCTAAGATTTATGTTGATTAATTCTATCATTTATTTGTGAGTGATTTGTCAAATTAGTTTTGTCTTATTTAATTAAATTAAGAAGTTTTGAAAATATTTTTAAATATCTCAGAGTATACTTCTTGTCGGATTGACTTAGCTCTTCAGAGGTGGTGGCAATTGAAGGGAGACAAATCAAACTTTCGCTAGCTTGAGATCGGCTCCATCAGAAGACTGTAAGCTGGAGATTGCTGATGAGCTTTAAATTTGAACTCAAGCACAGTACAAGCATTATGAGTCTATGAGACCATAAACACAGAACTTTGACTTGCCACTATAGACTGTAATCTTTATCTCTAACATTTGAAACGTAATAAAAAAAGAGTTTGTGATTTCACAGTATTATTTGATGATTTAATCTTTTACGACATAATTTCATGTGGTTGGATTTAGATTGCGTTTGGGAATAAACCCACCGTTTCTCATTCTCGCAAAATTCACACTCCGTATTATATGAACAACATAAGAGGATTTACCATCATTCTTAATCTCAGGAAACTACTCTTTGCTTCATTCGTAAGATTACGAGAATCAGACACTTTTGTGCATGTGTTCTCTCTCTTTCGCAAAAGTTATTCTCTCAAAAATCAAGATAATTCTTTATCATTTGAAAGGGATTAAAGTTGATCGGGAGATTTTAACGCAAAAACTGAGATTGGGCATGTTCCCAAACGAGGCCTTAGATGAATAAGTAGTGATGGTACTCAATAAAAACTCGGTTTGCCTCGTTCAACCAAGTAAACTAATAAATGTTAAACAAAAGTTTTTACGCTAGATGAGACAAAGCTTGAACATAGAAATACTCAGTCAGTTTATGTTCATAAATAAATTTGATTAACACTCATTCATATTTCTTTAGTAATATTGTTACAAGATCATTTAATGACTTATTTATGATTCGGCTATATCGAATCTAGTAACATAATTAACATATGATATAAGAGAGAAATACTTCTTTAATTCAGTTTTATTTATTTAGTGATTCAAACAAGTTGGCAGGCAACAAATAATTTTAGATTATTTAATATTTAATGTGTTGAACTCTTGCCCATAAATGATGAGACTTTTAAGGACGACGATAAGGAAGAAAATCAAAATTACTCCTAAAATATACAACCAACAACGAAGGACAATTGAATATTGTGAAGGGTGTACATCTATATGGTACACTCAAGAAAAACATCTACTAAGTAGGAATTCATCAGTCGAACTCTCAATCTAGTCGAAACACACTGTTAAAATCTTTCACTAGAAAATCATTGACTAGTCAGTTGAAACATATGACTGTGGATATTAAATTAGTCAAAATAAGTCTCTGTCCTCTGTCAGAACCCCTTAAGTATGAATACCTTAGTCAACATCCTTGCAACTGAAGTTAGTAGAAGCAATCAACCAGATCACCACAATTGAAGTCATGTGACTAATTGTCATTTGACTGCTTATTCAACTGGATTTCTTCGACTTAACACCAAGGCAAAAACTCTCTCTCTCTCTCTCTCTCTCGACAATTGTTCAAATTCACTCTAAAAATAAATCAATTTTCTGTATCAATTGTTTGTCACAGTCAAAACAAATATCAACGCTGATCACTCCATTTGACTTAAAAAGGAGAAATACTCTGACGTTTATGAGCTTCTTATTCTGACTTGTCTTCGTTAGAGATGGAGTTTTATTTCCTAAGGACAAGATACCTTCGTTGTTGTCCCATGTACAATGGGAGGTGTGGGCTCGTTAAAATGGGATTGGAAGAATGACCGGGATGAAATAATACAATGGGGGATCCATACTCCCCAATCCAGGCAAGGGCAATAGAGAATCGTAGGCCATCTAGACCAACGGAACCCACCAGGGGCACCGAGGAAGTTATTCACATGAGTGCATCTCCCCTGTAATGTCCGATGGTTGTACGGTCCCTTCACCATAATCATCTCCGCTAGCCGTGGAATTCGCACATAGATAGTCTATTTTTCTAATACTCTGATAATAGGTTAGAATATAATGATTCAGATAGTTTAGGGATGAGTTATTTTTAAATTTTTAAAAATTTTAATTTTACATCTATCTTATCTGAAGTCAGATATAATATTTTTGTGAGAGAATTAGAATGAGTTAAAACTTTTAGTTAAAAGTCTTAACCATTTTTCTAGAATATTGTGATGGAATGAATTTATTACAAGGCCATTTGTACGAATCGAGAGAAGGCAATATATATACGTATATGTACATATATATATATATATATTTATTTATTGAAAGTAAACATTTATATTAATATTAATGACTATCATAAGAAACAAAAATTAACCGGGGAGTTTTGTTGGATATTGGGTTCCATTGGTACTTTTTTTTTTCGAACCGAAAAAGGAGACTCATTTGAACTAACAAGACATGGCGGCTTTGATAACCATCTAGAATTAACCGGTTAGAATAATTAGATCGAGTAAGATATTCCTAAAATTTTATTTTTCTAATTTAATAAAAATGTCAGACTTTACCCTGTGTTCGGCCTTAAGACCCAGTTTGAAATTCGAGCGGGGTTACCGTATTCGACCCCAGAGGGTCGAACACGGTGCCCGACCCTGAATTAACCTCGTGTGTGAGGCGTCGTGTGGACCCCCCGCTATTTTCTCTCTCATCGGGGCTACCGTGTTCGACCCCAGATGGTCGAACACGGTGCCCGACCCCGAATTAGCCTCTTGTGTGTGAGGCGCCGTGTGGGCCCCCCCGCTATTTTCTCTCTCACCGAATGCGACATCCAGTGGACCATTCGATTAACAAACCGAGTCTAAAGAAATAATTCAACGAAATAGGTTGAATGTGTTGGGGATACAACCCCGGAGTACCCAGAACAGGAGGACAGGCGACCCTCTTTCTCACGATCCACACACGAGATCAGAACAGAGAAATAAGGAAAGAATAGAAGAAGAATCACACAAGAACACACAGGGATTTTTACGTGGTTCGGAGGCAAGATGCCTTCCTACGTCCACGGCCGCAACAGGATTCCACTAGTAATCACCAACCAGATTCCAGGTTACAATACAAAGAGATAGCCCATCCTTTTATACTAGGAGATTAGGGCGTCATTAGTCAGGGCATTAAGGACAATAATACCCCTAATAAATATAAACCCTCTTCCGAGATACATCAGACACGCATGCTCGCCTGTCCCCCGAGATGCTCTCCTGGGACCGAGCATGCCCTCCAGCGACTGCAGATGCTCCCCTGGCATCAGACCAGATCAATGCATTTGCCAAGACTGCGTCGACGCATCGCCAGACAGGGTCGACGCATCCAACCCAGACAGCAATGCTCCCCTGACGCCAGTGATGCTCACCAGAGGCCATAGATGCTCCCCTGATACTCCATATGCTCCCGTGCGAGAACGCACAATGACATGCTCTCCTGGCATGCTCTCCTGGCACAGTGGATGCTCCCCTGGAGCAGTGGATGCTCCCCTGGAGCAGCGGTTGCTCCCCTGGAGACAGCAAGTGCTCGTCATGCTCCGCTGATGCAGCGAATGCTCCCCTAGAGCAGTGGATGCTCCCCTGAGACAGAGGATGCTCCTGAGACAGAGTGTGATCCCGTGCAGATGCGCATGAGTTCTGACTCCACACTCTAACAATCTCCCACTTGGAGTCTGAACTCCAAACAAAGCAAACATCTCAATGTATTAACCCTGCTTAATGTAACTGTAGAAATAAACTGCTACGGCACCCCTCCATCAATCATCCATGGAGGCCAACTGAGGACTTGCACAGCCTCAGTTTCTCTGTGGTAACCACCTTGGTGAACATGTCTGCTGGATTCTCTGCACCAAGTATTTTCTCCAGCAGCAAAACATCATCTTCAAGTAAACCACGAATGAAGTGATACTTCAGTTGTATGTGCTTAGTCCTTGCATGAAAGACTGGGTTCTTGGCAAGGTGAATTACACTTTGACTGTCACAGAACAACACACTATTATTTTGTTCTTTGCCCAACTCCTTCAGAAAATTTTTCAGCCATACCATCTCTTTGCTAGCTTCAGAGATAGCTACATACTCTGCTTCTGTTGTTGAGAGAGCAACAACCTTCTGAAGTTTTGAAACCTAACTCACTGTAGTGCCACCCAAGGTATAAACATATCCAGTGGTACTTCTTCTGGTGTCCAGATCACCACCAAGATCTGAATCAACAAAACCTTGTAGAATAACATCACTTTTCCTGAAACAAAGTGACTTGCCTGAGGTGCCTTTTAGGTATCTCAGAATCCATTTCACTGCCTCCCAGTGTTGCTTGCCCGGATCTGCCATATGTCTGCACACAACTCCCACTGCATGTGCTATGTCCGGCCTGGTACAAATCATGGCATACATCAGACTTCCTACAGCTGATGCATAAGAAATTTTCTTCATGGACACATGCTCTTCAGCAGATTTTGGTGACTGCTCTTTAGACAGCTTGAAGTGACTTGCCAAAGGAGTGCTAACTGGTTTTGCATCCTGCATGTTGAATCTGCCCAACACCTTCTGGATGTAACCTTCTTGAGATAGCTTCACAGTGCCAGCTGTTCTATCTCTCACAATTCTCATCCCAAGAATTTACTTTGCTGCTCTTAAGTCCTTCATAGCAAATTCCTTTGATAATTGTATTTTCATATTGTTAATCTCTGTCATACTTGATCCTGCTATAAGCATATCATCCACGTACAACAACAATATGATATAACAATTATCAAACCTTTTAAGATAACAACAATGGTCCATATTGCACCTAATGAAACCATTGTTACATATGAATCCATCAAACTTCTTGTACCATTGTCTGGGGGCTTGTTTCAAACCATACAAGCTTTTCTTGAGCTTGCACACAAGGTTTTCTTTGTTTGGAAATGAAAACCCTTCTGGTTGCAACATGTAGATGTCTTCCTCCAAATCACCATGGAGAAAAGCTGTCTTCACATCTAGTTGCTCTAACTGTAAGTTCTCAGCAGCAACAATGCTCAACACTAATCTAATAGTGGTTAATTTCACAACTGGAGAAAAGATCTCAGTGTAGTCTATGCCTTCCTTCTGCTGGAAGCCCTTCACTACCAACCTTGCTTTGTACCTCTTACTGCCATCAGGTTCATCTTTGACTCTGTAAACCCACTTGTTATGCAATGCCTTCTTGTTCTTAGGGAGTTTAGTTAGCTCCCAAGTCTGATTCTTTTGCAATGAGTTCATCTCATCTTCTATAGCTAACTCCCACTTAACAGAATCTGTAACCTGCATTGCTTCATCATAACACTCGGGTTCACCTTCGTCGGTCAACAGTAGGTAATGTAAATATGGAGAATACCTTTGTGTAGGTCTAGGTATTCTTACAGATCTTCTCAGTTGTACCGGTGTACAAGGTTGTGCTTCTATTTCAGATACATCCTGTATCTTAGCATTCACATCATCTTGTGAAATTTCTTCTAGCTCAACCTGTCCACCATTCTCATCTTGTTTCCATGCACTGTCAGATTCTACAACAGCCCTGTCTTTGTACAATACATTTTCATTGAATATAATATTTTACCTTCTGAGAATTTTTCGATTTTCATCATCCCAAAATCGATATCCAAACTCATCAGAACCATATCCAATGAAAAAACACTTTATAGACTTAGCATCTAGCTTATCCCTGTCATTAGAATCTACATGCACATATGAAACACAGCCAAAGACTCTCAAGTATGAAAGATTTACCTCTTTCCCTGTCCAGGCCTCCTCTGGAATTTCACCATCCAAAGGGACAGATGGTCCTCGGTTTATCAAGAAAGCTGATGTGTTAATTGCATCTGCCCAAAATGTTTTAGGCAGTCCAGCATGTATCCTCATGCTTCTAGCCCGTTCATTCAAGGTTCTATTCATGCGCTCGGCAACTCCATTCTGCTGCGGTGTTCTTGGAACAGTTCTTTCCATTCTAATACCACTAGCTGCACAAAAGTCCTTAAATTCCTTGTTGTCATACTCTCCACCATTGTCTGATCTCAGACACTTTACCTTCAAACCTGTCTCATTCTCTACAAGGGTCTTCCAATTTTTGAAAGTAACAAATACATCAGATTTCCTTTTCAAAAAATAAACCCATACCTTGCGAGTAGAGTCATCAATGAAAGTGACATAGTAGAGTGAGCCTCCAAGAGATGATATTGGTGAAGGACCCCATACATCTGTATGTACAAGCTCTAGCTTCTGTGTCTTCAAAGTTCTTACAGTCTTTGAGAATGTAACCTTCTTTTGCTTCCCAAAAATATAGTCTTCGCAAAGACCAACTTTCACAGATTTCAAGCCAGACAATTTTCCTTTTGACAGCAGTACCTTCATCCCTTTCTCACTCATGTGACCAAGCCTGCAGTGCCATATATTGGAGTCAACTCCTGAATTTGTCACTGCCATTATATCTTTGTTGTTGCTAGTCATGTAGAGAGTACCCATCTTGTTACCTCGTGCTATAGTCATAGCACCTTTGGTGATCTTCCAAGATCCACCCACAAAGGTTGTGACATAACCTTCATCATCAAGCTGTCCAACAGATATCAAGTTCCTCTTCAAGCCAGGTATATGCCTTACATTCTTTAACTTCCACAAAGTGCCATTTGTGGTCCTTACAATTACATCACCCTTCCCCACAATATCTAAAGGCTCATCATCAGCAAGATAAACCTTCCCAAAGTTTCCAGCAACATAATTTTGCATACTTTCTTTATGTGAGGTAGAGTGAAACGACGCACCTGAGTCAAGAATTCATGACTCTAAAGGAGTGTCAACACAAAGAACTAAAGCATCTTGAACTTGCTCTGCTGCAGTTGCATTGGCGGACTCTTCATTGTGATTTTTCTTCTTTGGAGCCTTGCAATCTTTCTTTAAGTGCCCCTTTTTACCACAATTCCAGCACCCATCACCACCAAACTTTGATTGACATTTCTTCTTGGACCTAGATCTGCTCCTATTTTGACCCCGCTGTTTTGTTCTTCCTCTGCTCTCTGTATTCAATGCAGAACCTGAGACTTCACCTGATTCCCTTCTGCGAATATCTTCGCTAAGAATCAAGTCTCGAACCTCATTAAGCTTCAACTTGCTTGAACCGGAAGAACTACTCACAGCCGTCACAGTTGCACCCCAACTTTCAGGTAAGGAGGATAAAATAATCAAGGCCCTAACCTCATCATCAAAGTTTATTTCTACAGAACTCAACTGAGTTGTAATAACATTGAATTCATTGATGTGGTCTGTAACAGAAGCACCTTCAGTCATCTTCAGATTAAATAAACGACGCATCAAATATACCTTGTTTGAAGCTGAGGGCTTTTCATACATATTTGATAGCGCCTTCATCAATCCTACCGTGGTCTTCTCGTTCACGATGTTGAAGGCGACGTTTCTGGCCAACGTCAAGCGAACAACTCCGAGTGCTTGTCTGTCTAGTAGATCCCAATCTTCCTTCTTCATCCCTTCCGGCATCGTTCCAAGAAGCGGCTCATGCAGCTTCTTCTGATACAGGTAGTCTTCGATTTGCATCTTCCAGAAACCGAAGTCCTTGCCATCGAACTTGTCGATCCTCACCTTTCCTTCATCTACTGCCATTACTCCCACTACTCCCTCGAACCAGAATAAGGCTCTGATACCAGTTGTTGGGGATACAACTCCGGAGTACCCAGAACAGGAGGGCAGGCGACCCTCTTTCTCACGATCCACACACGAGATCAGAACAGAGAAATAAGGAAAGAATAGAAGAAGAATCACACAAGAACACACAGGGATTTTTACGTGGTTCGGAGGCAAGATACCTTCCTACGTCCACGGCCGCAACAGGATTCCACTAGTAATCACCAACCAGATTCCAGGTTATAATACAAAGAGACAGCCCATCCTTTTATACTAGGAGATTAGGGCGTCATTAGTCATGGCATTAAGGACAATAATACCCCTAATAAATGTAAACCCTCTTCCGAGATACATCAGACACGCATGCTCGCCTGTCCCCCCAGATGCTGTCCTGGGACTGAGCATGCCCTCCAGCGACTGCAGATGCTCCCCTGGCATCAGACCAGATCAATACATTTGCCAAGACTGCGTCGACGCATCGCCAGACAGGGTCGACGCATCCAACCCGGACAGCAATGCTCCCTTGACGTCAGTGATGCTCACCAGAGGCCATAGATGCTCCCCTGATACTCCATATGCTCCCGTGCGAGAACGCACAATGACATGCTCTCCTGGCATACTCTCCTGGCACAGTGGATGCTCCCCTGGAGCAGTGGATGCTCCCCTGGAGCAGCGGTTGCTCCCCTGGAGACAGCAAGTGCTCGCCATGCTCCGCTGATGCAGCGAATGCTCCCCTGGAGCAGTGGATGCTCCCCTGAGACAGAGGATGCTCCTGAGACAGAGTGTGATCCCGTGCAGATGCGCATGAGTTCTGACTCCACACTCTAACAGAATGAGCTATTCGACCTTAACTGGTATTCCCCCGAATAACTTGTCCGATCATTCAAACTCGCATAAACAAATAAGATCGAAATAAGTTATCCTAATCATACTTATTTTATTATCAAAGTGGCCTTATAAGAATACGAAATTGAACAAATATATGTCAAGCTCTGGTACGAGAGAAACAGAATCAGTAGGTCATTCGAAAGAAAAAAAATGGTACAGCACCCAAAAGCATCATGATTATACATTCAGAAAAATGAAGATAATATAGACCCAAGAAAGAAGAAGAAGAAAAATATTGGGAATCTTGCTTTGACTTCTAAAGGCCATAAATATAAAGATGGCATTTGGAATGTATAATCATGCCTAGTATTTTGATATTTTCAGAAATGGTAGTGTTGCCATCATAATTTCATGAAGCAGATGCTTGCGATTTTTATTTTTGAATTCCTTCTCTTCATTATTTGCCCATTTATTTTTGTCGACAGATTATTTCTGTCACTCTTCGACCTCTCATGCCTAGTTTCCCTTATTTTTCAATGGAAGTGCACCAAATTGGTGACCATCTGATCTCCGAGGAAAAGTGCTCTGGAGTTCTTGGAGTTTTTGATGGATATTTGTTTCCTTTTAACAATATCATGAAGAGGATTGCATGACTAAATGATGAACTTACTTTTATCCATAGCACTTTGATATTTTCAAAAATAGTAGTGTTGCCGTCATAATTTTATGAAGCAGATGCTTACAATCTTTATGTATGAATTCCTTCTCTTCATTATTTGCCCATTTGTACGTGTCATCAGGTTATTCCTGTCACCCTTGACCTCTCATGTCTGGTTTCCCATATTTTTCAATGGAAATGCACCAAATTGGTGACCACCTGATCTATGAGGAAATGTGTTCGGGAGTTGTTGGAGTTTTCGTTAGATGTTTGTTTCCTTTTGACAATATCATGAAGAGGACTACATGACTAAATGATCTAGCATCTATCTGCACGTCTATTTTAGTTCCTTAGCTGTCCATTCCAATGTGCTATTAATTATTATTTTGAATTAGGCATATCAGGTTTACAATCCTATTTATTATAAGTTTGTATTGTGCTTCTTCCTGATATAATGATTTTGCTTGCTGATGAAATTAGTCCCAGAGTTTGGACTTTTGAATAGTCTTTTTCTCATTCATATTTGGTTATGTACTTTTAAACCTGTCAATTTTTATGTTTTTCATAACACATTTTGAGACATTATTTCTGACTTTCCACCTGATTCAATTTCAGTGGCATGCAAGTTATCAAAGAAGAAGCCTGCTGACATTAGGTCACTTCACCTGCTTCTTTTTTGGGAGAAAGGGGAAGGTAATCCTTAGTCTAAACAAGCATTTATGTACAACTTGTTTTTCATATCAACTACTTAGATCGGTGCATTGACTTAGTCGAATACTCATTGTTCTAGATTTACCATATCAACAATCTGCTCCTCGTATAGCCTATTGTCCAATTTTATGTGTTTGCTTGTATTTCAATGTTACGTAAGTGATTTGTATTTATGCACCTTAGTTTGGTTAATATTTTTCACAATGTCTTTAACTTATCTAAAATGCAAAACTCATGGTGGTCAATTAGTTCTGATGTGAAGAGGTGGTGTACCACAAGATTCCTTCTTCGTATGAATAGATATTCACGATTATAGTTGAGGTCAAAAGTTATTTTTGCCGCAATATTTCTTCTTTATAATGAAAAGCATCCTGATGTAAGAAGGATTTCCACCCTTTGTCTTATGAGATTAGCCGATCATTATAACCATTTCCCAAGTCCTAGAAGTATAAAATGGAAGACACTGGAAAAATTGCTTGTTTGAATATTATGTTTCCCCAACCAAACGTAATTGAAATTACATGGGGGCAAACCTTTTTCATGAAAATTTTCAGCTTTGAATATGTTCAGCCATGATTCCATATGATGAGATCTGCATGCTTCACCTTCGGAAGCATAAGCTCCTCAAAGAAATCTACAAACATTCCTTCATGGCTGGGGAAACAGTAGACACCGAATAGACCCTCTAAAGAAACCTGTCTGAGGGAACTGATGCCATTCTAAGCATTCAAGCAACCAAAAGTTGTTGTTCCAGTCAACTCTTCTTCTCACTTTTCTTCCGAGAAAAAAGGATTATGGAGCATAAGTCATTTAACCAAGTTTTCAAGACAAAATCCAATACTCATGCTGCTCATAGTTCACAAAAGGGCTCATCATTTAAAAGTTTGTAAATCTCTTAAAATAGACGTGACTGCCTAAGCACAGCCTAACCAGAAATGGTAGATCAAGCTTGGAGCTTTTTCCGACACCAAATAGCTAAGAATCCCAAAAGAAATCAATGAAAAAATAATGGGCCAAAATGTGCTAAAAGATAGGAAATTGGCATGAACGTCTATTACTGTGAAGTATTGCTATCTCCGTGATTTGTATCACTCTCTGCAGAAATTAAGGCAACTTTCAGAGTCCGGTGAAGTGACTTGAAGACACCACTGTTATGATTCCCACCTTGTTCATGACCTCCACTGTGTTCACTGCAGTCAAAAGATAGGATTTACTAAGATACATAGGACCAACATCAGTGAAGGCTTAGCATTACCTGAACTGAACAGGTTATCACCTTTTGTCATTGGCAGTAGGAGAGGAGGGTGGTTTTGTTGAAGAGCCATAGAGGACAGGCAGTGACGAAGAAACAGAACCCGAACCGATTGAACCGGCGAAAACACCAGGCACCGGGTACGTGGTTCGTAAGGAGGATGCGGGGGGCGGCGGAGACGGCCGGAGCAGGGGCGGAGGCTACGGGAAGGGGAATGGCGGGACGGCGGCGACAGCGATGGTGGGACGGCGGTGGGCTGGGGAAGGAGAAGGAAGGAAGGTGGCGGGCTCGGTTACGAGACGAAGGGGGAAAGGAAGGACGGCGGCGAGCTCGGAAAGGGGAACGGGAAGGTCGGCGGAGGGCTGAAGGGGAACGGGAAGAGGGAAAGGCGGCCAGTGGGGGAAGGGCTAGTGGGGAGGAGAAGGGAAGCGGCGGCGGGGTGGAGAAACCCTTGGACCGGCAATGGGGGGAGGCAGTTGTGGCGAATGGTTTTGGTGGGGAGGCGTCGAGGATGAGAGGAGGAGGAGGAGAGAACCAGCGGCAGGGCGAAAAAAAAAACGGTGGACCAGCGGCGATGAACCGGGAAACACACACCATATCATGTCCTCGAAAAGTCAACACATCGTCACGATGACACGCAAGCAAGTCATCTCGAATCAACAGATTGCACAATCCAGTACCGCATGCATGTGGGATATGCGATCAAACACCGATACGTGCGTGACGATGAAAAAATACACAACGAGATGGGCTTTTAAGTCATATGACTTAATTGAATATCAATTATGTATATGCTTTCATGAGTTTATCTATTTTTATTTATTTACATAATATATTTAGTTATATATAACTAAGTATATTCACATATAAAAAAATAAATTTATTGTTCTTAACTTAAATCTAATATTATTAGAAGTTTAAAGTTAATCTTATAACATTAAATTTTCATTAAAATATTTATTTGTTACTATTTTTTTTCTTCTGTAACATAATTTGTTAGGTCATACTAAAGTTTGTCGGATCGTTCGTACCGTCCGTCCTAATTTTTTATCGAGACGGAACAGTACAATAGTGTCTCGCTCTATACCGTAAGGTGCGAAGAATCTTGATATATATAGTTTATGTAAAATAATACAAAAAAATTCGTGGTTAGTTGGTTAGGTAGTTTCTACCTTTCATCTGAGCGTCTCAAGATCGAATCTTGTGAAACGTCAATGTGTATGCAATTGGTGGGTTTCAAATCGAAACCGTCGTTGAACAAACAAAGAAGATTAATCAATTTACTTATAAAATATTAAATATATAAAGTATCCCGAATGTATCTCATAGATCGATTATCACGATCTGTCGATATGTGACTGAGACGATCAGAGATAGACGATTCAAGCCGTCTCATAACGGTTTCACAAACCCTGAGTCATACTAATCTAAAAATGACACGACTGGTACAACCGACCGTACGCCCCCTAAAAATATTCACACAAACACCCCTGGATATTTAAAGGGCATAGGCGCAAATATTCTCAGGTCTGATGCCTCCTCTCGGGAGTCGGGAGTGCGAACCATGAAAGGCCCGAGCGTTCAAAATGAGGGAGGAGCCATAAGTGCCTAAGTGGCTCCCCTGACCCGCGTTCACATCGGACCGTCAAACTAATCGGACGGTCAGATTCAATCCATTCAGAACTTTCCAGAAGCCCGCCCGCCCTCCCCTCTTCTACATTTATATCTCTGCCTGCTCCACCTCCCCACAGAGGATGCACCCTCACAAGAAACCCTAGCCGAAGACAGCTCCGAGCTGCGGCACCGTTCTCTTCCCTCCCCAGTCTCCCTCCCCCCTTCTCTACCTGCGATTTATCCTTCCAATGGCCGGAAAGGGAGAAGGGCCGGCGATCGGCATCGACCTCGGCACGACCTACTCGTGCGTCGGCGTCTGGCAGCACGACAGGGTCGAGATCATCGCCAACGACCAGGGGAACCGGACCACCCCGTCCTATGTCGCCTTCACCGACACCGAGCGTCTCATCGGAGACGCCGCCAAGAACCAGGTTGCCATGAACCCAACGAACACTGTCTTCGGTGAGTTTTTCCCCTCTCCAAGCTTCTTTTCCCCTTGCTTCTAAGTGGCCCATGTGTGGATCTGGGGATTTTCCTGGTTGCATTAGTTGTTATTCTGGGTCTTCGGTGGTCGGACGTCCCTTGAGAAGTGCCCGAATCCCGATCTAGTCTTCACTTTGATGGTTGGGCTTGCCTGCTTTACATGCTTCACTCTTTTGCTTTTTAGGGAATAGATTTGGGCTTTTTTATTTGGATGTTTTTTTGTTATATTTTCTGATTTTGTGCCTTGATCTCCTGTATTATCTTATCAACTAGGCCCGATTCTGGTTTGAATTTGTATCTAATAAAAAGACGCGCCACTTTTTGGTTCTCCATTCTGGCTTTCTCATATTTTGAAGTAATTCCGATAAAGCTTCGTTTTTAAAGGGATCATGCCTATATTAAACCAAAAACGAAGGGGGGGGGTATTTCAGTCCGTTGTTCTTTCTGTCTCTTAGATCAACTTGAACTTTGAGGCGTGAAAAAAGAAGAGGTGTTTTTGAGACTTGGATTGCTATACTTCAATGGGGTTATCGCAGATCCGGTTTATCTTTCCTGACCGATATAGATTAGAATATTAGTATACATCTGTCTAGCTTACGTTGTTATGCTTGCACTGAAGTAGTGGAGTTCGATCTTTATCTGTCTTTCAGATGCGAAGCGTTTGATTGGTAGAAGATTCTCTGATCCCACTGTTCAGAGTGATATCAAGCTATGGCCATTCAAAGTCATAGCCGGTCCCGGGGACAAGCCCATGATCGTTGTCCAGTACAAGGGCGAGGAGAAGCAGTTTGCTGCCGAGGAGATTTCTTCCATGGTTCTCATAAAGATGCGTGAGATCGCGGAGGCTTACTTGGGCTCCACCATCAAGAATGCTGTTGTTACTGTGCCCGCATACTTCAATGACTCCCAGCGTCAGGCCACGAAGGATGCTGGTGTCATTGCGGGCCTCAATGTGATGAGAATCATCAACGAGCCCACGGCGGCTGCCATTGCCTATGGTCTTGACAAGAAAGCCAGTAGCGCAGGGGAGAAGAACGTGCTCATCTTTGATCTTGGTGGGGGTACTTTTGATGTCTCCCTTCTCACGATCGAGGAAGGCATCTTCGAGGTGAAGGCCACCGCTGGAGACACCCACCTTGGTGGGGAGGACTTTGATAACCGGATGGTGAACCACTTTGTCCAGGAGTTCAAGAGGAAGCACAAGAAGGATATCAGTGGGAACCCCAGGGCGCTCAGAAGATTGAGAACAGCATGTGAGAGGGCAAAGAGGACTCTGTCATCCACTGCCCAGACCACCATTGAGATCGACTCCTTGTATGAAGGTATCGACTTCTATTCAACCATTACCCGTGCCAGGTTCGAAGAGCTCAACATGGATCTCTTCAGGAAGTGCATGGAGCCCGTAGAGAAGTGCCTGAGGGATGCTAAGATGGACAAGAGCAGCATCCACGATGTTGTCCTTGTGGGTGGTTCCACTAGGATCCCCAAGGTCCAGCAGCTTCTGCAGGACTTCTTTAACGGCAAGGAACTCTGCAAGAGTATCAACCCGGATGAGGCTGTTGCGTATGGGGCTGCCGTCCAGGCCGCTATCCTGAGTGGGGAAGGCAACGAGAAGGTGCAGGACCTGTTGCTGCTCGACGTCACCCCTCTGTCCCTGGGGCTGGAGACCGCGGGAGGGGTCATGACCGTGTTGATCCCCAGGAACACCACCATTCCCACCAAGAAGGAGCAGGTGTTCTCCACGTATTCGGACAACCAGCCTGGTGTGCTTATCCAGGTGTACGAGGGTGAGAGAACGAGGACAAGGGATAACAACCTGTTGGGTAAATTTGAGCTGTCTGGTATCCCTCCCGCCCCAAGGGGTGTGCCGCAGATCACCGTGTGCTTCGACATCGATGCGAATGGCATCTTGAATGTCTCGGCTGAGGACAAGACCACGGGGCAGAAGAACAAGATTACCATCACCAATGACAAGGGCAGGCTCAGCAAGGATGAGATCGAGAGGATGGTGCAGGAGGCAGAGAAGTACAAGTCCGAGGATGAGGAGCACAAGAAGAAGGTGGAGGCCAAGAACGCCCTCGAGAACTATGCTTACAACATGAAGAACACCATCCGGGACGAGAAGATTAGCTCGAAGCTCGACCCTGCTGATAAGAAGAAGATCGAGGATGCCATTGATGGGGCAATCAGCTGGTTGGACAGCAACCAGCTGGCCGAGGCGGATGAGTTTGAGGACAAGATGAAGGAGTTGGAGAGCATCTGCAACCCCATCATCGCCAAGATGTACCAGGGCGCGGGTGCGGACATGGCTGGTGGCATGGACGGGGATGATGGTCCTGCGGCAGGAGGAGGCAGCAGCGCTGGTCCAAAGATTGAGGAGGTCGACTAATTCCGAGATCTAAGATGTTCCCGGGAGATTCTCTTCCTGGGTTTCTCCCTTTTTCTCCTCTTGTTATCCTCGCAGTACTATTTCGAGACTCTCCGGTTTTTCTCGTTTTTTTTTTATATCCCAGTTTGAGATTTTGTTATTAGTCTTTTTCATATTTAGATCCTCCGCTATAGATGTATAATGCCGACGGACCTTTGCTTAGATTCCAGAAAATTTTTATGCGTACTGTATAATTCCGGTGGATATTTCTTGACGAAAGGAAGGCTGTGATAGTATTCATCTCCCGCGAAGTGAGAGGGGTTCACAAAATTGAGTTGGTTTGAGGTCTAATAATGACATCAGGGACTGGGATAACAGACTTGTTATTATTAGACGGAAAAAATAGATCTTAACAACAATTTATTAGAAGAAGAAACAAATATTAATATCAAATTTGCTCTATAAACTGGAGTATACGTAGTTAGCTAGCTTTTAATCTGCAGCCTCGCCTCCCTTCTTGGGGCGCATCCAAAGATGTAACATATAGTATATGCAGTTGTATAAAGATTCCCGGAAAAAGAATTTAAACCGTCGTGGGGACGAGTTTTGGAAGTTTTTTTTTTGCTCTCCAAGTCCTGTCAGTCCTCTGTGCATTAATGAAGACTTCGGGTACAGCAACTCAATACTTACTTTTTGTCCGTTTAGGTTATTACACCTAAAAAGTAAAAATCTTCGTATGGAATAATACACATACTATAGACTATGGAGGGGGAAAATTTATGAGACTCGTTACGGTCTATTATCAATTGGCTCAGAGTATTATCAGTTCGCTCAGAGTTTAGGAATATTGTCAATCAAGACTCACTTAGGATTGGGTTACCTCACAGTAATAATGGTGGACGTTATCTCATGTACTGGTTAAGTGGAGGGTTATCACATATGTCTTCGTATCATTTGCCATTTGGTTCGCCCCTTCGCCTCTCACGCAACGGCAAGGGAGTAACAGGCGAATCCATGATCATGTAACTCAGTAGGAGTAGGCAAAATGGACGGACTTCACCTGAATCCTATAAGGTCTTGGAGAGACTTACACGGGGCACACGGGACACGGTATACAGTATTTGCTCACAAATATCATTCCATCTACTCTCATCTCTCGACTCTAATTCTCTTCTTCGAGCACTCACCTCAACCACCAGATGTCTTGTCTTAAGCTCTTACCTCTCTCTTTCTTCTTCTGAGCATTTGCTCCCTTCTTTCGAGTATTGTGTTGACTTAAGTATCGGAGAATTGTCTCTTAGATCACACTCAGGCTCCTTCTGACTTATCATTCATTGGTTGTAGGTTTCGACGGGACAGCTGATCTCTCTCCCAACAAACAAATCATAAAAGTTTGGTACGAGATTTGAGATATCAAATTTCTACCTCTACACCTTTTGGCGTCGTCTGTGAGAACGAGAGCATACAGACATGGCTCTCCGTGAAAACTACCGCAGCGTGAACAATCGTCGGGAGGCTTCGGGTTCTCAGCGTGTCTTGCGACGGCTCAACCCACTCACACTTGCCTCGGGTAGTTTCACCTTAGCCCTTGGCGAATCCTGCCACGACGGAGTTGGTCAAGATGCGCCGGCAACTCCAGATGTTGACAGAGGCTTATCAGGATCTTCTGAATCACCAGGCGGAGTAGGACCGTGTTCCAAGGGCTCCTCATCAGAACGGTTGGACCCATCAGTGGCTGACTCACGGCGTGAGTGTGAGTTATCTTTGGCATCTGCTACCCATACCCTAGGTCCGCGCGGTGAACCCTCTCAACACCCCGTTAGCCCGCTCCACTCCAACCCAAAGATGGTGCAGTAGCTACGGCGCTACTAGGAGGTAGAGCGCAAACTAGAGGGAAAAACCCGCTACCTGGATGGCATCCTCTAAGCGACACGAACGAAGGGGCTGCTCGATAACGACATCGACTTCCACATCCCCTTCTCCCAAGAAATGTTGGAGGTAGCCATCCCTCTAAAGTTACAGTTCGCGGCATTCACTCTATACGATGGCACAACCGATCCCGTCGACCATTTGCATAGCTTCGAGTCCAACTTGGTTTTTCATCGGGCCTCGGACGCTGTCAAGTGTCTAGGTTTCACCATGATGTTGCGAGAGAACGCTCGAGCGTGGTTCGAGTCTCTCCCTGCTGGGTCAATCACCTTCTTCCAACAGATGAAGAGGATGTTCAAAAAGAACTTTCTCAGTTGCAAGAAGGAGGTCAGATCTGCCGTTAACATCCTCGCCATCAAGTAGGGCCGCGAAGAACCCATGTGGGATTTCGTTGCCCACTTCCAGAAGGAGGGTCTCCGCATCCCTCGCCTTGACGTTAGTATCGCCACTACCGCGCTGACGCAAGGCACCCGAGATGCAATCCTCCGACAAACTCTGGGGGTCGAGTCCCCCACCAAGCTAATGGAGCTCCTTGCCCTGGCTCAGAAGTACAACAGCTGCGAGGAGAGCACAACAGCGTTAGGCCGAGCGGTCGGAACCGACCACTCTGACTGGAATCGATCGAACGAGTTCCCCTGTCTAGATTGAGGCAAGCGGGAGCACCACAATCAAGATGTGCCAAGAGGGAGAACTCCCTTCAGGTAGTACAGACCCTTGATCACCACTCCTGAGCAGATCCTCATAGAGATACGTGGGGAACCGTTCCTATGCTAGCCCACGAAGATGAAGTTTGATCTTAAGAGGAACCAGAGAAAGTATTGCCGCTTCTATCACGACTACAGCCATGACATTGCGAAATGCGTCCAACTTAAGGATGCCCTCGAGGATTTGGTCCGCCGAGGTCTTCGGGATAAGTTCATAGCCAAAGCCGTTGAGTGACAAAATCGGAGGGCCGGTACTCCCCGCCCATCGACAACCGACCTAACGGATGTGAGATTATGATGATCTCCAGTGGGGCGACATTAGGCGGGAATAGCTCCAGCAGACGCCGCTCCTATGCGCGTTGCGTAAACTAGGTCGAGCACAACGACTCCGGCCGTCGAGACTCACCTACAAGGATCCCTGCCCGAGATCATTTCAAAGAGCCCATCGTCTTCTCAGACAGGGATTTAGAGAGGGCGACCACTCCCCACTCCGATGCTCTAGTCGTTTCCGCCACTATCAATATGTAACGACCCGAGAATCCGATTACCGAGAAGGCCCGATAACCTGAAACTCGCACCGCCACCCACGAGTCCGAAGACTCGGAAGGGTTAGAAGGATGGTGTGGAAACTACACAAGTATCACAAGTAATTGCAGAAATTAAACAATTCATAATTAAGCAGGAAATGAATTAACATTTTACATGGTCCACAAAATAACAACAGTAGTCCACAACTAGTACAGAGACAAGAAAAGAAAGTACAGTTACACGGGACATACCCCGGCTCTGACCTCTGGCACTACCTCTGGGCACCAGCACCACGCTGCACCCCAGACGCGCTCCCCTGCGGCGGCGCCTCACCTGAAACACGGTGAAAACACGCAGGGAATGAGTCTCAGAACAAGACTCAGTAGGGATCACTCGAACCCTACCTCGTAAAACGGGAAACCACTACGCTAGCGGTAGGAGAGTACCTCGGAAAGGAAAGTCCTGTACTCTACAAAACAAAAGGTCCTACGGCACGCAAACCGGCACACGTGCCAAGGTGAGAAGACCGAAGCTCAACGGTCGACCTGGCAAAACCCGAAGGTCGGAAACACACGACTGACAGTCTGTCACTCCGTACTCGACAGGAATATCTCCCACTAGAAGCACAGCCGGTAGCGTCCCCTGACATCTTACACCCCGCCGCAGGTGATCCGCCTGGCGTGGTAGCTCCTACCAAAGGCGCGAACACCGTACAAGTAACCACAAACAAGTGATTAGCTGGGGTCACGTCCGTCGACGTGGGTCCAACCGCCCTCAACCACGTGTGCACACATAGACCGCGCGTCCCTGGTCTGGCCCTCTGACCGATTTTCCCCTCAGCCGGACTCTGGCTGCAAGACGTGGGGCCCGACGGCAACCGGTCCACAAACCGCCTCTAAGGGTAAGCCCGTACACCACTCCCTGGTGCGACCAGCACCCCGTAGTGGTGGGCTGCGACTAGTAAAGGGTCACTGAAGGAGTAGACTCTCAAGTCACGGAAAACAACGTCACAATCGCAGGTACGCGGAACGCTCCTTGTACCAACACCGACGCACGGCGACACAAGCCGAAATCACCACCTCCCACTATCAGAAAAAGCGGGATTTCAGACGGCCGGTATCCGTCTGAAATCCGTCTGAAAATCCGCCACAAACCACGTTTGTGACGGATTTGCGACATATTTATGACTGAAACCGGCCGTCTGAAATTCTTAGTCATAAATTTGTGACAGTTTATGTTTCCGTCGAAAATTCCGTCTGAAAATAAGACAGAATTTAATCAGTCACAAATTCCGTCTGCCTTTCATACGAGACATTTCCATCTGAAATTTGAAATTTTCAGTCTGAAATTTACGACGGATATATTTTCCGTTTGAAATTCCGTCTGAAATTTCAGACGGTTATTACGACGGAATATAGTTACCGTCTTAAAATGAAGCCCAACTCTTAATCTGAAATCATGTTACCGTATGAAAACTCGTCCGAAATCCGTCACTATTTCAAACGAATATTACGACGGATAAAATAACCGTCTGAAATTCAACTCAACTCCTGTCCGAAATGTGGTTTGAAATCCGTCTATATTCCAAACGGATTTTACGACGGATAATAGACGGACAATATTCGTCGCACATCCCGTCTGAAAATCCGTCTGAAATCTATGTTTTTTTTTTTATAAATCTTAAATTATTTTACAAAACATGTTTAATCATAAATAAACATCAAGAAATTCTACATGTTGAAAAAAAAATATTGGGAACATGCTAATCAAATAAACACCACCGAAAAATAAAATTCTGATCAAATAAATACCACAAAAAAAGACATTAACCCTGCTGATCCGTCTGAATATCAAGAAATATCCGGTACATCGTCCATATCCTCATCGTCCGTATCCTCACCGCCCTGCTCATCTCCTCTGTCGCCGCCCGCAGAAGGATCCCCCTATATTAAAAAAATAATAACATTCATTCATAGATAAAAAAATTAGTGCGAAGAAATTAGCATAAATTGAAAGCAAACATATCAAATTGATAACTGCATATTTTATAAATCAACCACTAGTCTGAAACAGTATTTAAACTAAGTGTATTTTAGAAATGAATTTTGATTCCGTCAGTTCTGACAAGTCACTTTCATCTCCCCGGTCGTGTTGGAACGATCGGCACGGCCATCCGGCCGGTATTTCAAGTTTTAGACCCCCGGCCCTGACCTGTCAGTTCATTTCAACCAAGTGTATTTTAGAAATGAACTTTGAGCGCCGAGCTCAAACCAGGCATCCGATTTGGATTCCGTCAGGTCTGACAAGTCACTTTCATCTCCCCGGTCGTGTTGGAACGATCGGCACGGCCATCCGGCCGGTATTTCAAGTTTTAGACCCCCGGCCCAGACCTGGCAGTTCATTTGAACCAAGTGTACTTTAGAAATGAACTTTGAGCGCCGAGCTCAAACCGGGCATCCGATTTGGATTCCGTCAGTTCTGACAAGTCACTTTCATCTCCCCGGTCGTGTTGGAACGATCGGCACGGGTATCCGGCCGGTATTTCAAGTTTTAGACCCCCGGCCCCGACCTGGCAGTTCATTTGAACTAAGTGTATTTTAGAAATGAACTTTGAGCGCCGATCTCAAACCGGGCATCCGATTTGGATTCCGTCAGGTCTGACAAGTCACTTTCATCTCCCCGGTCGTGTTGGAACAATCGGCACGGCCATCCGGCCGGTATTTCAAGTTTTAGACCCCCGGCCCCGACCTGGCAGTTCATTTGAACCAAGTGTATTTTAGAAATGAACTTTGAGCGCCGAGCTCAAACCGGGCATCCGATTTGGATTCCGTCAGTTCTGACAAGTCACTTTCATCTCCCCGGTCGTGTTGGAACGATAGGATATTTCAAGTTTTAGACCCCCGGCCCCCGGATTTTCTCTATTCTTCTAAAGTAAATGAGTTTTAAAATTAATAATGAACATAATTGAGTAATTCTATCAAAATAAAATCATAGTAAACACTCACCTGTGCGGCCTATGCTGTGGTGGTGGTGGATTGCTGAGGGACCATTCCACTCAGGGAGAGGAGGCCACTGATTGCCTGTAAGAATACTGACACTTGGCTAGAGATCTCTTGCTGGAAATGCTGCTGCTGCCGCTGCATATCAGAAATCTGTGATCGGACCATGTCCATCATGTCGCTGGCAGAAGCGCTGGGGGCAGCGGAAGGTATAGTGAAGGCACTGCCACTGGAAGAAGTATAGCTAGAACTCGCACATGCTGATGTCACCGCGCTTGCGTCTAGGCTCTCCCCAAAACCATATAGTCGGCCTTTCTTCGGTACGCCAGCTGCTGCCACCCACTCCACCGGATCGAACTCCGGCTGCTGCGTGTCTCCCTCCCCGTACTTATCTGTCACTGCTTTGCTATATGTTTCCTAAAAATTGAATAAAATAACTAGTCAATTTCATATGAATTACATGCCGATTTAAATGAACGGTACAAGTTACATATGTAGATAAACTTACCGCTGCTGACTTAGCTGTGTCACTCACAAAATCATTAGTCCCCTTCTTTTTGTGTGTTCTGTCGAACACCTCGAGGAACGACGGAGGTCGATTAAGCTCCACAGCCTGTTATACAATTCATAGTAAAAAAAGTCAAATATTGGGATAAATTGTAAGAAGATAAATTGGTATATTACTTACCAATTTTTGTTTATGAGCCACATAAGAGATGGACCCACTCGTATGCAAATTTGAACCTGGTTTTGACGTCCTGTTTGCTTTGGCTTTTTCGGACTTTTCTATCCACTTGGGGTCGGCAAAATGGTCACAAGATATCTCCCAATCCTCCTGCCTCATCCATAGAGGGCGATGCGCCTTCCACAATTGTCGGTCTTCACTCCCCCCACTCAATTTTTTAGCGTGTGCTCGGGCCTCATGTATTTTCCTCTTGTAACTTGAGAGCATAGTAGACTCCCAGGCACGACGACATCTCGCCGCGTCACGTCCACATGTGAATTGAAAAGACCGCTGTAAATCAATTGCTTTTCACACTTAGTATAAAGTTGTAAATTGACTTTGGAAAATACTTGAACTAAATGACGTAATTACTTACTAAGAACATGTTGTACAATGAATCGCGGACGAATATCAGAAAATCTCTGAAAGTGGAAGCTGCCCCGGGCACATGTGCCAACATGAGTTCGGTGGAATGATGGACAGCGCTGTGGGGTTCAAATTTCATACTGCAATTGCAAATGTCAAAATATTCATATTAGACAGTTGAGGGCTAATTAATGTAATATAACCTTATAGATTTACCCGGATACCCAACACGGGCGACGTCTATCATGGGTCGTGCCTCCCTCGTGACAACAGCCGGCATCGTCAAGGGGCTGACTAGTGGGGGTGGGCCCTGTACAAGTGGGAGGTGGTGGGAGGGCACTGAGACCTGCAAGAATTTATTGTCATGTGGAGTGATACATATACTGCGAACATATAATTAAAATATACATACCTGCAGCGGGAGGTGGTGGGGGTGGCGTCTGCACAAAAGGTGGGAGGGCACTGAGACCTGTAAGAATTTATTGTCATGTGGAGTGATACATATACTACGAACATATAATTAAAATATACATACCTGCAGCGGGAGGTGGTGGGGGTGGCGTCTGCACAACAGGTGGGAGGCCACTGAGACCTGCAGGAATTTATTGTCATGTGGAGTGATACATATACTGCGAACATATAATTAAAATATACATACCTGCAGAGGGAGGTTGTGGGGGTGGCGTATGCACAACAGGTGGGAGGCCACTGAGACCTGCAAGAAGTAATTTTCATAAGTAGAACAAATATTGAAGAATTTAAATTAAAATATACATACATGATCCTCGAGGTGGGAGGCCACTGAGACCTGCAAGAATTTATTGTCATGTGGAGTGATACATATACTGCGAACATATAATTAAAATATACATACCTGCAGCGGGAGGTGGTGTGGGTGGCGTATGCACAACAGGTGGGAGGCCACTGAGACCTGCAAGAATTTATTGTCATAAGTAGAACAAATATTGAAGAATTTAAATTAAAATATACATACATGATCCTCGAGGTGGGAGGCCACTAAGACCTGCAAGAATTTATTGTCATGTGGAGTGATACAAATATTGCGAACATATAATTAAAATATACATACCTGCAGCGGGAGGTGGTGGGAGTGGCGTATGCACAACAGGTGGGAGGCCACTGAGACCTGCAAGAACTTATTTTCATAAGTAGAACAAATGTTCAAGAATTTAAATTAAAATATACATACCTGTAGCGGGAGGTGGTGGCGTATGTACAAGTGGTGGTGAGCCGACACTTACACCCATAAATAAATTCTTTTAAGTTTGTAAATAATTAAAATATTTATATAGCTAACTTATTGATCAAATATACCTGTGTCTGAAGAAGATGGTAGCGAGGAGGGAGTAGCGCCCCTCTCACTGCTAGATCTCCTCCCACCCCTAGTACGACCTCCTCGCACCATTTCTTATTAATAACAAAACAATTAATACATATTAATCCACAATTATATAAGGCTAGACAAATGTTATTTAAAATTATGCTTAAAAGTAAGAATCTTCTTACTAAATTATCAAAACATGCCTCCCTCATGTTGATATATCTAGCTCAACTTCATCATCTTCGTCATCCATAGTAGTCTCATGAGATTCAAAATCTTCGTCTTCATCTGATTCTTCCTCCCCTCTAACATCAACATTTAGCTCCGTCGGATCGACTTCTTCCACTCCATCTCGCGTACGTAATGACAGTGGCTCATCAGATTCGTCCAGATTAAACCTAGAGGAACCGACAACGCCAACTTCGTCTGATTGATAATATTCAGCACGAGCAACCTCTGAGACATCTCCACTCATAGTTAACTCATAAGTGGGAAAGAGTTTTGAATTAACCCTGCAAACTGCCCACCAATCTCTATTCTTGGATGATGGATAGCTTGAATAGTACACTTGCTGGGCTTGTGCGGCTAAAATGAACGATTCATAGGTCTTAAGTTTAGGCCTATGCTTGACATTGACAATCCCATAATTTGTGTCATGTAGAACAGAATTAGGATCAAACCATTGACACTTAAATATGTATACATGATTATCTTGTCCCAAATACTGAAGTTCTAAGACTTCTTCAAGAATATCATAGTAGTCCAATTCCATTTCATTGTATAAACTTCCCTTCACACATACGCCGCTGTTCATCATAAACTTATTTCGCCCATAATCCCTTGTATGAAATTTGTATCCATTCACAATATATCCCGGATAGACACGTGTCTGGTTCGAGGGGCCATAACTTATCTGTTGTACTCTTTGATCAGTAATGAGACCTTGTTCAACCTATATTCAAATTAGAGTAGTTAAAATAATAACAATTACCTCAACATACGTAAATACAAACATATATATTCAGAGTTCACACTAACTCGGTTTCTTAGCCATTTGGAAAAAAACTTCTCGCGTTCTTTTTCAATCTCCACATCCTGGATATTTGGACATTTTTTAGCTAATTCTAAATCAAATTATCTGCAATATAAATGTAGCACCCCGTATAAAAATGATTAAAAAAATTTTATAAAGCCAATGTATAGACTTTGTGAAGTCAATGTTGTATAGACTTTGAGGAAGCCAATGTATAGACTTTGAGGAAGCCAATGTATAGACTTTGAGGATGTATAGACTTTGAGGAAGCCAATGTATAGACTTTGTGAAGTCAATGTTGTATAGACTTTAAGGAAGCCAATGTATAGACTTTGAAGAAGTCAATGTATAGACTTTGAGGAAGCCAATGTATAGACTTTGAGGAAGTATAGACTTTGAGGAAGCCAATGTATAGACTTTGAGGATGTATAGACTTTGAGGAAGCCAATGTATAGACTTTGTGAAGTCAATGTTGTATAGACTTTGAGGAAGCCAATGTATAGACTTTGAGGAAGCCAATATATAGACTTTGAGGAAGCCAATGTATAGACTTTGTGAAGTCAATGTTGTATAGACTTTGAGGATGTATAGACTTATGGAGTTGCTGGAAATGTGAATTAAGATCTTACACAACAAAAGGTTCAATCTCGAGGCAATTCAAAAGAATATATATCTCAGCGGCGTGCAACTCTCTATCTTCGAGCGTGCGAGTCAAGCAACGTCCGAACGCACGTCCAGGATGCTTAAATATGGAGAGCCGATCGGACGATTCATCCACTCCCCCATCATCATTACGTGGAGGTCGAGTACGACGAGTTTGAATCTCTGGCTCAAAGTACATAGAACAGAAGTTCGAAATTTCTTCAAGAATGTATGCCTCAGCAATCGAACCCTCCACCTGTGCCTTGTTGCGAACTTTCATTTTTAATTCATGCATGCACCTACAACAACAAGTCAGATGGCAACAATATGTAGCGGCTATGGACGACTTATAAGTTAACAAAAATTGTCACATACCTCTCAAATGGATACATCCATCGAAATTGTACTGGCCCTCCGACGATAGCCTCATATGGCAAATGAACGACCAGGTGCTCCATCGAATCAAAGAATGCCGAGGAAATATCTTCTCTAGCTTGCAAATGGTTGTGACAACTTCTTGTTCGATAGTTTGTACATCCCGAAGTCTGAGTTCAGATGCACATAAAATCTTGAAAAATTGACTCATCTCAGCTAGTGCTCCCCATATCTGCTTTGGCAACAAATCACGAAATGCAATGGGCAGTAGCCTCTCCATGAACACATGACAGTCGTGACTTTTCATACCATATATTTTCCCCTCATTAACATTCACACAACGGGCTATGTTGGATGCATATCCATCTGGGAATCTCAGCTGTTTCAACCACTGGCATACTTCCTTGATCTGTGTATCATGAAGCACATAAGTTGCTTTAGGCT
The DNA here is from genome assembly GCA_022559845.1 of Amorphophallus konjac. Lineage (NCBI taxonomy): Eukaryota > Viridiplantae > Streptophyta > Magnoliopsida > Alismatales > Araceae > Amorphophallus > Amorphophallus konjac. The sequence goes on from CM040124.1 coordinate 341,185,453, forward strand.
GCACAGTTTTGCCATTGACACTTTGTAGTTCCAGTTCTGGACGTCTACAAAGCATCTTTAAATCCATACGTGCTTTGGCGTTGTCCTTTGTTTTCCCTTTAACATTCATGATCGTATTGAACACATTATCAAAAAAATTCTTCTCGGTATGCATGACATCCAGATTGTGTCGTACAAGAAGAGTTGACCAATAAGGTAATTCCCAAAAAATGTTTTTCTTGACCCAGTTGTGATCCTTTCCAAAATTAGGGAGTTGCCGTGTGCTACCAGACAATTGAACTACATCTGGTAAATTGTGCACCCGTGACGCCATATGTAGACCCGACACCCGTTGCAAGTCAACTTCATCCATTTCAACAGTATTTTTTTTAAACGAGTCTTTTTGCCTTCGAAAAGGATGGTCACTTGGTAGCAACCGCCGATGGCAATCAAACCAGCAGCTTTTCCCCTCATGTTTCAATACAAATGATTTGGTATCTTCCATACAGTAAGGACATGCTAGCCTCCCATGTGTGCTCCAACCAGATAGCATTCCATATGCAGGGAAGTCACTTATTGTCCACATCAGTGCAACCTTCATAATAAAATTTTTCTTCCTATATGCATCATAAGTAACAACTCCATCAGTCCATAAAAATTTGAGCTCATCAATCAATGGCCTGAGATATATGTCCAAATTTTTTCCGGGACTTTTTGGACCAGGAATTACTAGGGACAAAAATAGATTTTCTCGCTTCATGCACATGTGCGGCGGAAGGTTGTACGGTGTCATGAACACTGGCCAACAAGAATAAGCTGCCACTGAACCACCGAATGGATTAAAGCCATCTGTGCATAAACCCAATCGAACATTACGTGACTCCCTTGAAAAGGCAAGATGAGTACGACTAAAGTGAGTCCAAGCTTCACCATCGGCAGGATGACTGATTATATCATCGGCACGACGTACTCTTTCGGTGTGCCATGTCATATGTCGAGCCGTCTTTGAGGACATATACAGTCGTTGCAGCCTAGGCACAAGAGGGAAGTATCGCACCGCCTTGTAAGGTACATCTTTTGCCTTTGAATTGACCCCCCCCTTAGGTTTGAATCTGTCATGGCCACAAATGGAACATGATATCTTATCTGCATCATCTTTGTAATATAACATACAATGATTCGGACATGCATCTATTTTCACATATCCAAGTCCTAAGTCATTGACCATCTTTTTTGCACGGTAAAAGTTTCTGGCAACTTCTCGTCTCGAGACAACATACTCTTGATCAAGAGGAGGAGACGGTCAAAGCAAGTCTCACTGATGTGAAATTCAGATTTCAAGTTCAACAACTATGACACTGCAGACAATCGAGTGTGCTTTTCACAACCATCCCACAGCGGCTCATCAGCATCCCTAAGTAGTTCATAAAATCTTCCGGCTGTCTTATTCGGCGCTTCATCGTGAATATTAAAACAAGGACTAGCAGCATCTACAACCATATCCACGTACCCACTTATGCCTGCAATATTGTCGGGCTCATACCTCAAGAATTGCTCACCATGACACGTCCAATTCGTATAACCATCCACGAACCCTTTCGTGTACAAATGATGTTGCACATCCCATGTTGAACACCACCTCAAGTTTCTACAACTTGAACAAGGGCATCAAATGTGACCGTCGCGATCTATTGCTGCATTTGGATTCCCCAATGCAAATTGAATGAAACTCTCAACCCCAAGCTTAAAGTCATCTGACACCACCCGGTCAACTATTCTACGATACATCCATGAACGATCTGTCGACATTTTGCCTGCACCCAATAAATGACAATACACATCCTAACTTTCAAATCATTACTCATAATATTACACCCGACCCTTTCCTCACATCGTTCATCATAGACCATTTGCAGTTGGAAGAGGAATATTGATTAGATTATCACTTTTTAACCCATCCATGAAGGTTTGATCGCACAATCACTTACTATATGTGCTGCACGATTTGCTAAAAATTTCGGCATCATCTCCCCACACTTCTCCGATATACCAAATATATTTATTGATTTTAAATTTTCTTAAACACTTACAAGTAAGTGGTTAAGAAAACACTCAAAATCAATAATGGTATATCAGAGAAGAGTGAGGAGACGCAACCGAAATTCTCAACAAACCATACAAACATATATAGTAAATGACTGCCTAAGTGCGATCAAACATTCACAGACTGTCCAAACGGGACAATTCAAGACTTTGAGGTAGATATATACATTCTCATAAACAAATGAGAACATACACATCAATCCCAAAGTCTTGAACGGGAAGGCACATTGACACGGTTTTAACGCGCTCTCCTGAGGTGCGTGTAATGTTAGGTCGCACCCACGCACCTCAACTCACAGGGAATACCCCATGCATTTATATAACATAAAATTAAATAACAACGCAATTATCATTATGCACATATCAAATTAAATAACACCCAAATTATAAAAATTTTCAAATGAAGAACATCGAAGCTAAACAATCTACATTTTTGAGTCAAATTAACATCAAATTTCTATTAAAATCAGATTTAAAAATATATTTACATGCAATTAAAAATAACTGCCAAAAGAGTTACTGTGGTGCACAGCCCTCGGTACCTCCCCACCCACCTCTTTGCCCCCACCGTCCACTCGACATTCATAGCTTCTCCCTTGCTCATCCATGCTCCTTTATTACCTCCCTTAAGAACCCCCCATTGGTTGGGCATTCATGTCGCCCACCCATAAGATGAGTGTCTTATTGGTGCACGCACGACTGGGGATCTCAACCAGCCATGCTAGAAGGTGATGCAGCAAAACATTATTGGTGCAGTAAAGGGATCTCCTACAAGCCAATGGAGATCTACGTCCATTGTTGATAAATGTAGAAGCTTTACTTAATCCGAGGCATAAAAGTGATCCTCGACCATGTTTGGTATTCGAGTAGGGTAAAATCAGTTGGGATATTCGCCGGTTCTTAATCGGTACCTTACGTATTCGCCGGTGAATGTCTTAACCGGCTTTGACAAAGGCTACTAAAGTCGGTCGAATACGGGGTTAAGTGGTGGGTTTTGTGCGGATATCACATTCTACTGTTGGTGGTCGAATACGCCACTCGGGTCGAATACGTCACCCCACGAATTGGCGATTCTACCTTGTTCTATTCAAATATCAAAGAAGTCCTTTTTAAATTTAAGGAAGAACATGCATGGCAGGAGGAGATTGAGTGGCAACATGTGAATCTTACGGAAAGAGGAGGCCAAGGGACGTGTTCATGGAAATGTGTTCTTTGAATAAAAGAAGATGGAAATGATTCAACTGGCAATATATATCACTACATAAATTGAAGTTTGTCATCTACCCCGCTGCACAAGAAACACAACTAGGCACAGTACTAAATTTAGCTCTGGCAATCACTAAGATTCATAACTTGCATGCTAAACCTCACACTACAATTTTTTGGAGTTCATTTGTCAGGACGTTGATCAGTTCCAGGTCAATTGTCATCTTCATCCCCACTGATCAGAAGCTTCTTTCTCAGACGGACTTAGAAGGCCCGCCTTCTGCCCCCTACCTTTGAAGCCATCGAGATGACGGATCTGAGAAGTATCCCAATTATCTTGGCTTTGATCTGGCCTCGCGAGGGCAAGCGCCTATTCTTCGCTTTCTTCTGGTCGTTTACCACTCCATATGCCATTTCAATGAGCCTCCTCCAGAGAGGCAACAGGACGGTTAGAAGGGAAAAGGTTACAAAAAAAAACAAAAATGTATGCAGAGAAATTTACTGAAGCGGATGGAAACTCTGTAGGAAGAAGAACAAAGAGAAAAGGATCTAAGATGACCTCAGGACCAAGAGAAGATTTCCAAATTCTATCGAAGAAGAGGAGAAAGATATGGTATCAAGTGCATGTTCTGCTGGGTGTGCATATATATATATATATATATATATATATATATATATATATATATATATATATATATATATATATATATATATATATATATATATATATATATATATATATATACTGCAGGGTACTGGACAGTGGTCCTTCTCGCTTTCAAGAAACTCACTCGGTATTCCAAACTTCAGATAAAACTGGTGGTGTTACCCCAATTTCCCCGTATCAAGAGTGGTGCCCTCCAAGGAATGCTCTTGCCTGGTACTGCTTCCCGGCCGTGGGTCCAACTATGAGAAAATCCATGCGTGAGCTTGTTCTGCCACAGACTCCTGATGGGTACTGCAGATTTGGCTTAATTTGGGTAGAAGGGCCACCTAATCTGATATGGTCCCCAAATCCCACACGCACTTCCATGCTTCAAGGTTTGAAAGTTAACCACTGTGAGTTATGGGTCCAATTGAGTTGCCTGAGCCTTGGAAGAATCTGCAGAAAATGCCACTCATAAACTCCATGGTCCTGCGTCCATCTCCATCTCCACAGCTGTCTGCCCTCACAGTGCTTTGCTCCCTTACCAGGATCCAGACGGGAGAGCGAAGAAAAGAATGGAACACACACAGAAAGGGTGCTAATTAAGGACACCTGGCGCTTCCGCCTAGTGAGAATGAAAGACAAATTAGAAAGAGGAGGTTGAACCGGAGAAAGAGTCAAACCTACGTTGGACCATGTCTCTCTCCCTCAGTTCACACCCTTTTAATGCTTATCCAACATGAGACAAAGTCTTTTGTATCTGATCAAGAAAGGGGAGAGGAGAATTCAGTGATCCCTGGGAATCGACTCACAGTGGCAGGTGTGCCGTGTCTATTGCACTTACGTACCCATCTCCGTCCAGAAAAAATGAAAAAAAAATTGCACACTTAGCTGGATACAGTGCAGGAAGTAGACTGGGTCGCTGGGTTCAAAAGACCAAATCGACCAGGTTACGTCTACACGGAAATATAGCAAGTTGGATGCACTCTGTTGCCACTCAATCTGAATGCACGATTACAGATAATTAGGAAATTCTCTTCTCCATTCGGTATGGAGCCATCTTAATGTACGTCGGTGCGTAAGTTTACTTAAATTTTATTGCGTAAATTGTTTCAAAGGTAAATTATAGGATTTTTTTTGCATGAAAATTATTGTTAGACGAGAATTTGTAAAAAAAAATTTACTCGTGAAAATACATTAATAGTTATATCACTCTGTATTAAGGGCTGTCAATGGGCCGGGCCTGGGCTGAGCTTAAGTTGACCCGGCCCGAGCCCGACTTGTTAATATTAAGCTCGAGCTCGGGCCGGGCCCGATATTATTTAAAAAATATAAAGCCCGACTAAGGCTTGGCTCGGCCCGACAACGTAAATAGAAAAATAAAAAAATAAAAATTAATATATTTAATAATATAAAGTTTATAATCTCACTAAATTAATTAACAAATTGATATTAATTACATAATTTAGGTGAAAAGAGAGTTTTAAATTTTCTAAGTAAAATAACATAATTTTAATTAAATAATTTTTAAATTTTAAAGTGGGAATAAAAAAAGAGAACGGAACCAGGTCGGCCCGCGGGCCAAACTCAAAGCTCGAGCCCGACCCGCGGGTCTAGTCGGGCCGGGCTTTTAGGTCCGACTAAAAACCCGCGGGCCAAAAAAAATCTTGTGGCCCGACCCGAAATCAAGCCAAACCCGAGGGCCTGTCGGATCGGCCTGCCCCATTGACAGCCCTACTCTATAAACCCTAATTGTGCAAAAATGTCATTGTCGTAATTATTCGATATTGCCCGAGAATCTAACCATGATTAATTTTAACCAGACATTGAGAAAAAATTAACATATACCTAACTAAAATAAAATAAAATAAAAATAATTTGTAACACCCTCCCCTACCTCCCACCGAAATATGCCCCCACACTCCTACCCCACCGTATGCTCCCCATCCCCGTCGGAGTTAAGCCCCCTCCACCACCCCACCCTGCCACTACAACCCCCCCTCCCCAGTCCCCACCAAGGTAAATCCCCCTCCATCACCCCACCTTGCAGTTGCAGCCCCCCTCCCTGCATGAGTAAGCCCCCCACACACCCCACATCTATGATGCCTCCTCCCGGTGGGAGTAAGCCCCCCACCAACCCTGTTTGACCCCCTCCCCACTGGAGTAGCCCCCACACCCTACCCCCCTCCCCGCTGAAGTTAGCCCCCCCCCCACCCCCACACTGTGAGCCCCCCTCACCCACCGGAGTAACCCTGCCCCACCCTACCCCCTTCTCACCAGAGTAAGCCACCCCCACCCCCCACACTATATGAAACCCCCCTCCCCATCTGAGTATTCTACCCAACCGACCCCCCCGTCCCCTCGCTGCCGGCCGCCGCAGGAACCCCCTCCCCTTCCAAAACACCCGTCCCCTCACCGCCGGCCCCCCTCCCCTTCCCAAACCCCCATCCCCTCACCCCCGGCCGCCACGGGAACCCCCATCCCCTTCCCAACTGCCCTCCCCAACCGACCCCCCTCCCCTCGCCGCCAGCCGCCGCCACGGGAACGACGCCCCTCCTCTCCCCTTCCCCATCGACACCCCTCCCACACCCCCAGCGAGAACAAATGTAGGTTAAAAAAAAGACAGAGGGTGAGGGGGACATACCAGCGGCGATCGTCTGAGCTTCGGCGAGGAAGGTGGGCACGGCTGCGAGCTAACACGAATGGCGGTGGGCACGATAGCGAGGACGTCGACGTTGAGGACGGTGAGGATGGCGACGGCGGCTTCTGACAGCTTTGCGGCTCCGGCGGCTCCGGTGGCGACGACCGGAAGCAGAGGGCAGAGGAGAAGGAGAGAGTGAGAGGGAGAGTGGGGGGGGTGGAAATGGGGTCGGGTGGAAGGGGTGGGAGGGAGGGGCCGACGGTGGCGGGAAAGGGGGAATTTTGAGACGAAAATTCGGACGGAACTTATTTCCGTCTGAAATTTCAGACGGATTACTTCCGTCTGAATATCCGTCCTAAATTTATGACGGATATAAAGACGGAATATATTCCGTCTATAATTATAGACGGATCTTCAGAGCGAATGTAGTCTGTCGTTAATAGAGATGGAATTTGTGACAGAAATTAATCCGTCACAAATACAGACGGATATTAAGACGGAAAATATCAGTCTGAAATATCCGTCTGAAATCCCGCTTTTTTTGGTAGTGTCCCGGGACCCCACAGCACCCTCACGTGTGGCCCCCACATGATGCCCAGCATCAGTCAGACCACGGGTCAGCACAGGGATCGAGACTCGTTCATCCGGGACTCGAATCGACAAGGGATGGGAGACGCGGTCACCAGAGGACCGCCTCCTTTAGTCGCGGTCTGCTCAGGACCGCAACCACACGGTCGCGGTCCTCCTGGGGCCGCGACCATCCCAGCACGAAAAGATGAACGCGGTCACCTCGTGACCGTGTTCACACAGTAGCGGTCTCCTGGAGGCCGCGACTGGCGTGCAACGGTCAAAAATAACGGTCAAACGTCTCGGGGTCCGTGCCGGTCCCCACGGTGAACGCGGTTGCCACCAGACCGCGACCAACAGTCGCGGTCTGTCGCAAGACCGCGTCCGCCCACCAACACTTTAAAGCCCAACGGTTCAAAACCTGATGAAAGCGGTCCCCGCCTGACCGCGACCAGTGAAGACGGTCACTGGTGGACCGCGATCACCTCGGAAAATCGAGAACGGCGGGAAATGGCCGAAAATACCATTCCACGCCCCAATCACCCCCGGGTGATGGGGAAACAAAGGGGGAACTCGTCCCCACGCCCTAGAGTACCGAATGATGCCCCCAAAACTCCAAATGGCACGGTAAAACTCTAGATCGACACTCAAACCCCCAAAGCATGCATTTCCTGTCCCGAGCTCAAACGAACCCCTCTCGGCTCCCCGTCGGCCTAGAAATCATGGGAAAGGAAAGCACGGAGGTAGAGGATCATCACCCTACCTCGGGGTTGTCCGAAATGTGGCGCATCGCCGCCGATCCTCAAGAATCGCTTGAAACTTCACGAACTCCCACGCCCTCACCGAGCACCGCCGCGATCACTATGCCGCCGCCTATGCCACGACGTCGTCGCCTCGTCGCGTCCGCAGCCGAAGGGGATGGCGCCGGGGCTAGCACCGGAAGAGGGGGGCCGGCGGTGGAAGCGCTCATGGGAGAGAAGGGAGGAAGAAGAAGAAAGAGAAAGGGAAAAGAAAAGAAAAAAAATGGGAATATATAGAAAATCTGATTTTTCGAAAAAATACCGAAAAATAGAAAAACACGTTTCCGGAATCCTCGGAACGCACCGATCGCAACGGTACCACTCATGCCTAGGTGAACGGCCCGGTCCACCCGCAGCGAGCTTCCGAAGAAAAAGTCGAAACCCGTATCGGAAATCGGAAAGCACTCGCGGAAAAAGCCGCGGAACGCTTCCGGGCCTCCGAAACAACTCCGGATCGCGCCGATCCGAACATGAAAGATGTCCGAAATGAAATTTTAGACACAACAGAGCCAGACGCTTCGAAAAACCAGATCCGGGACCCACAAAGAGGGATCCGAAAGGTCCGGGATATTACAGCCCTCCCCCCTTAAAGGAATTTCATCCTCGAAATTGAGAACAACTCAAGGGGAAAGAAGAGGAAGACTCACTCGAACGGGTACAGGAACTGCTGACGCATCTCGTCCTCACACTCCCAAGAAGCCTCACCACCAGAGTGCTGCTACCACACCACCTTTACCAAGGGGATGACCTTGTTCCGCAGGCGCTGCTCTCGCCTATCCTCCACGCGGATTGGAAACTCTGGGAGAGAAAGATCTGGAGTCACCTCAGGCCAAATAGAAATCTCGAGCACATAAGAGTCATCGGGCATATACTTTCGCAACATCGAGACGTGGAACACGTCATGCACCGACGCCAACTCAGGGGGTAACTGCAACCGGTAAGTAACCTCACCGATGCGCTCCATAATCATAAAAGGACCAATGTAGCGGGGACTCAGCTTCCCACGCCGTCCAAAACGCACCACCCCCTTCATCGGAGAAACTCTCAAGAACACATGATCGCCCACGGCGAACTTGAGGGGCTGCCTCCTACGGTCAGCATAGCTCTTCTGCCGACTTTGGGCCGCCAACATGTTCTGACGAACCAAGTGCACAACGTCCACACATTGCTGCACCAACTCCGGTCCCGTCAAAACACGCTCACCAACCTCAAACCAATCGAGTGGAGTCCGACAAGGATGCCCATACAATGCCTCATAAGGAGCCATACCAATGCTCGAATGATAGTTATTGTTGTAGGCAAACTCCACCAACGGTAGGTGATGAATCCAACTCCCCTGCCACTCCAGGCAGCAGGATCTCAGCATGTCCTCCAACGTCTGAATGGTCCTCTCAGACTGACCATCAGACTGAGGATGATACGCCGAGCTAAATGCCAACTCCGTGCCAAGAGCTAGCTGTAAACTCCTCCAGAATCCAGAAGTGAAGCGCAGATCCCGATCTGACACGATCGAAACGGGAATCCCATGCAACGGAACGATCCGCTCCACATACAAACGAGCTAACTTGGACACGTTCCAGCTGACTTTGACCGGTAACAACAGAGTCACCTTGGTCAGCCTATCCACCAGCAACAAAATAATGTCCTGCCCACTCGGGGTCCTCGGCAACCCCACCACAAAATCCGTCGTCACATGGTCCCACTTCCATGCAGGAACATCCAATGGCTGGAGAGTACCTCCTGGACGCTGATGCTCCGCCTTCACCTGCTGACAGGTCAGGCACCTGACTACAAATTCTGCGACATCTCTCTTCATGCCAGGCCACCAGAACTGTCTCCGCAAGTTCCGATACATCTTCGTCGTACCCGGGTGTACGGTGTACCTGCTCTCATGAGCCTCGCATAACACCGCACGACGAATCTGCTCCTCCGCTGGGACGTATAGCCTGCCAAGAAACCTCGCAGCACCGTCCTCGCCGAGCTCCACATCAGCCATCGCCAAAATCCGGGGCAACTCAGGGTCCGCATGCTGAGCCTCTGTCACCTGACGACGGATAGCAGGAGTGATAGTCAGACTCGCAACCACCGCCAACCCTGGCTCCTGGGGAATCTTGAGCCTGAAAGATACTTCGGGTACTTGCTCCCAGAGCCTCCATTTCCTCAACATCAAGGCATTGACCGCGACCTTCCGACTCAAGGCATCGGCGACGACATTCATCCTGCCCGGCTGATAAGATAAGGTGAAGTCATAATCCTTCATGAATTCCATCCAACGCCTTTGCCTGAGGTTCAGGTCTCTCTGCGAGAACACATACCTCAAACTCTGATGGTCAGTGAACACCTCGAACTTCTCACCGTACAGATAATGCCTCCAGATCTTCAGCGCGAAGATCACCGTCGCCAACTCGAGGTCATGGGTAGGGTAGTTCTCCTCATGGGATTTTAGCTGCCGAGATGCATAAGCCACCACTCTACCATGCTGCATCAACACAGCACCCAATCCCACCTCGGAAGCATCTGTACACACCACAAAACCTCCCGATCCAGAAGGCAAAACCAGCACCGGACCCGAGGTGAGCAATCTCTTCAGTTCCCTGAAGCTCTGCTCACACTCCTCAGACCAGACGAAAGGCACATCCTTCCGTGTGAGCCTAGTCATCGGGGCCGCAATGCGAGAAAAATCCTGGATAAACCGGCGATAATAACCTGCAAGCCCCAAGAAACTCTGGATCTCCGTCACCGACCTTGGCCTTGGCCACTGCATTATAGCCTCGACCTTGGAGGGGTCCACGTAAATGCCATCACCAGAAATCACGTGCCCCAGAAAGTGCACCTCGCAAAACCAGAACTCGCACTTGCTGAGCTTCGCATACAACTGGTGATCTCGCAACGTCTGCAGCACCACACCCAAATGGTACGCGTGCTCCTCGGCAGACCGCGAATAAACAAGGATGTCATCCACGAAAATGACCACGAATTGGTCCAAATACGGATGAAACACCCTCTGCATCAAGTCCATGAAGGCTGCAGGGGCATTGGTGAGCCCGAACGGCATCACCAAAAACGCATAATGCCCGTACCTCGTACTGAATGCAGTCTTCTCCACATAAGACTCGCGAATTCTCAGCTGATGGTAACCGGACCGCAAATCAATCCGTGAGAACACTCGCGCAGACTGAAGCTGGTCGAACAAATCATCAATCCGTGGCAACGGATACTTGTTCTTAATGGTCACTTCATTCAGCTGCCGATAGTCAATGCACAGCCGCAGACTACCGTCCTTCTTCTTCACAAACAACACGGGCGCACCCCAAGGGGAAAAGCTAGGACGAACGTACCCCTTGGCCAACAGCTCCTACAACTACGCCCTCAACTCCCTCAACTCAGCGGGGGCCATACGGTAGGGAGCCTTCGCCAAAGGTCCCGTACCTGGCACGACCTCGATCACAAAATCGATCTCCCGCTGGGGAGGTAATCCAGGCAATTTCTCGAGAAAAACGTCGGATACTATCCCTGCTGCTGCTGCCTCTGCTGCTGGGGAACCTACTGCTGCGGCGGTTGCCTCTGAGGACAGTCACGCGCCATGTGCCCTGGCTGGTCACATCGAAAACAGATGATCGGCGTTGTGCACTGCCTGCCTGGGTGGAACCCACTACACCGTGGACACGGTCCTCGCGACCCACCCACTGATCCCTGACGCTGCAAGGGGATCGGCTGTTGTACACTGCCCGATGAAGCTTGCCCATGATCCTTGGTCTTCTTCTTGCCGAACCCTTTCTTGAAAAACTTCTTGACCTTCGTGCCAAAAGACGCAGATCCTGTCCCCGACGCTGCCTGTGCCGGCACTCCTGAACCACCCGACGCATGCTGGAAGGAACCCTGCTGCTGGGTAGCCGACTGCTGGCTGCGACCTGACAGAGACTGCCCCTGGCTAATCGGTCCTCGAGTCCTCTGCATATCCATCTCCAAGGAAGCCGCAACACGAGACGTTGTCTCTAGATCAGTGGCCCCGTTCGCGATCAGATGGTGCCTCAGCTCCTGCCTCAAGCCCTGAACAAACTGCGCTCTCTTCACCCTCTCATGCTCCATGATGTGAGGTGCATACCGACCCAGCTCGACAAATCGGACCATGTACTGCAACACGGACATGTTGCCCTGCACCAGCTCAAGAAACACCCACATCCGCTGCGTAGCAACATAATCTGGACAGTACGTAGGCTCGAAAGCACTGACGAAGTCGTCCCACTCGACCTGCTCAAGTGGACGAAGCTGAAAGGACGTCTTCCACTCGGAAGACCACCACTTCCTAGCCGTACCCTGTAACTGGTTGTAGGCCAACACCACTCTGTCCTTGGCAGCACTCTTCGCAGAACTGAACACCCGCTCCATCTCATCAAGCCAATCACGAGCCGCATCAGGGTCTGCCTGGCCGCTGAAGTAAGGTGGATGAAACTGCATGAAGTCCCTCACTGCTCGGCCTGGCCCACCCCTAACAGACGAGCCCTCAGCAGCCTCTCCGCCGAACTGTTGAGACATAAGCTGGTACATGCCACGGAAGAAATCCTCGACCCCCGGAACTCTCGCAGTATCCGCTGCCTCAGTAGCCCTTGGTGGCACTCTACTATGCTCCTCCTGGTCCCTCTGGACCCCCTGTTGGATCTCCTGACCTCCAGCCGACTGCCCCTATTGAGAGCGAGTGCTCCGCCTCGGTGCCATGCTCGCTCCTGAAGCAAAAGACAGAAAACACGAGAATGGCAAGGTCAAGAAAGCGCGCGATGCCCAATGCCAGTGTCAACTACACATCATTGCTATGGACTAGTGGACCACTACAAGTACCTATTATTCTCATGTAATTCCACAACCGGCTCTCTGATATCAGCTGTAACGACCCGAGAATCCGATTACCGGGAAGGCCCGATAACCTGAGACTCGCACCGCCACCCACGAGTCCGAAGACTCGGAAGGGTTAGAAGGATGGTGTGGAAACTACACAAGTATCACAAGTAATTGCCGAAATTAAACAGTTCATAATTAAGCAAGAAATGAATTAACATTTTACATGGTCCACAAAATAACAACAGTAGTCCACAACTAGTACAGAGATAAGAAAAGAAAGTACAGCTACACGGGACATACCCCGGCTCTGACCTCTGGCACTACCTCTGGGCACCCGCACCACGCTGCACCCCAGACGCGCTCCCCTGGGGCGGCGCCTCACCTGAAACACGGTGAAAACACGCAGGGAATGAGTCTCGGAACAAGACTCAGTAGGGATCACTCGAACCCTATCTCGTAAAACGGGAAACCACTACGCTAGCGGTAGGAGAGTACCTCGGAAAGGAAAGCCCTGTACTCTACAAAATAAAAGGTCCTACGGCACGCAAACCAACACACGTGCCAAGGTGAGAAGACCGAAACTCAATGGTCGACCTGACAAAACCCGAAGGTCGGAAACACACGACTGACAGTCTGTCACTCCGTACTCGACAGGAGTATCTCCCACTAGAAGCACAGCCGGTAGCGTCCCCTGACATCTTACACCGCGCCGCAGGTGATCCGCCTAGCGTGGTAGCTCCTACCAAAGGCGCGAACACCGTACAAGTAACCACAAACAAGTGACTAGATGGGGTCACGCCCGTCGACGTGGGTCCAACCGCCCCCAACCATGTGTGCACACACAGACCGCGCGTCCCTAGTCTGGCCCTCTGACCGATTTTCCCCTCAGCCGGACTCTGGCTGCAAGACGTGGGGCCCGACGGCAACCGGTCCACAAACCGCCTCTAAGGGTAAGCCCGTACACCACTCCCTGGTGCGACCAGCACCCCGTAGTGGTGGGCTACGACTAGTGGAGGGTCACTGAAGGAGTAGACTCTCAAGTCACGGAAAACAACGTCACAATCACAGGTACGCGGAACGCTCCTTGTACCAACACCGACGCACGGCGACACAAGTCGAAATCACCACCTCCCGGGACCCCACAGCACCCTCACGTGTGGCCCCCACATGATGCCCAGCATCAGTCAGACCACGGGTCAGCACAGGGATCGAGACTCGCTCATCCGGGACTCGAATCAGTAAGGGATGGGAGACGCGGTCACCAGAGGACCGCCTCCTTTAGTCGCGGTCTGCTCAGGACCGCAACCACACGGTCGCGGTCCTCCTGGGGCCACGACCATCCCAGCACGAAAAGATGAACGCGGTCACCTCGTGACCGTGTTCACACAGTAGCGGTCTCCTGGAGACCGCGACTGGCGTGCAACGGTCAAATGTCTCGGGGTCCGTGCCGATCACCACGGTGAACGCGATTGCCACCAGACCACGACCAACAGTTGCGGTCTGTCGCAAGACCGCGTCCGCCCACCGACACTTTAAAGCCCAATGGTTCAAAACCTGATGAAAGCGGTCCCCGCCTGACCGCGACCAGTGAAGACGGTCACTGGTGGACCGCGATCACCTCGGAAAATTGAGAACCGCGGGAAATGGCCAAAAACACCATTCCACGCCCCAATCACCCCCGGGTGATGGGAAAACAAAGGGGGAACTCATCCCCACACCCTAGAGTACCGAATGATGCCCCCAAAACTCCAAATGGCACGGTAAAACTCTAGATCGGCACTCCAACCCCCAAAGCATGCATTTCCTGTCCCGAGCGCAAACGAACCCCTCTCGGCTCCCCGTCGGCCTAGAGATCACGGGAAAGGAAAGCACGGAGGTAGAGGATCGTCACCTTACCTCGGGGTTGTCCGAAACGTGGCAGATCGCCACCGATCCTCAAGAATCGCTTGAAACTTCACGAACTCTCACGCCCTCACCGAGCACCGAACACCGCCGCGATCACTATGCCGCCGCCTATGCCACGACGCCGTCGCGTCGCCGCGTCCGCAGCCGAAGGGGATGGCGCCGGGGATAGCACCGGAAGAGGGGGGCCGGTCACGGTGGAAGCGCTCACGGGAGAGAAGGGAGGAAGAAGAAGAAAGAGAAAGGGAAAAGAAAAGAAAAAGAAATGGGAATATATAGAAAATCTGATTTTTTGGAAAAATATCAAAAAATAGAAAAATACGTTTCCAGAATCCTCGGAACGCACCGATCGCAACAGTACCACTCATGCCTAGGTGAACGGCCCGGTCCACCCGCAGCGAGCTTCCGAAGAAAAAGCCGAAACCCGTATCGGAAATCGGAAAGCACGCGCGGAAAAAACCGCGGAATGCTTCCGGGCCTCCGAAACAACTCCGGATCGCGCCGATCCGGACACGAAAGATGTCCGAAACAAAATTTTGGACACAACAGAGCCGGACGCTCTGAAAAACCAGATCTGGGACCCACAAAGAGGGATCCGGAAGGTCCGGGATATTACACAATATATTGTGCATCAAATTTTAGTTGATAATGAAAGTGGTCCCAACGTGATTTCATACGACTGTCTCCTTCTCATCTCACACCACTTCATACTTCTCTTTTCGACTTCTCTAGCTCTACAGTCTACCCTCAAGGATGGATCTCCCTACCGATCACATTAGGGACTGCCCTACTACATGTGACTTTTATGGCCGATTTCATTATCGTGCGAGGAATATCCAGTTACAATGCCATCATCGATCGAGGAATTCTAGGAGTATTAAAGGGAGTCCCCTCACCATGTCACCAAAAATTGAAGTTCCTCACTCCCGACGGAGTGGGGGAAGTCCGAGGTGACCAGAGGGAGTCCCGACGATGTTATTTAATCTCCACTAAGGAGAGATCGACAGAAGAAGCTCCACCTGAAAAGAAGACTAAGACAGATGAATCGGGGACCAGTGGAAGCACTCCGGTTAAAGACCTCTTCCTCATCTAGATTAGTGAAGACCCCAGCCGCTCTCTGCAAATTGGCTCACTCCTGTCTGAGGAGGATAAGAAGGTCGATCAGTGCTTCCTAGAGGTTAACCATGACGTGTTCACCTAGTCCGAGGATGAGCTCCCCGACATCTCTCCTAAGGTAATTACCCATCAGCTCAAACTTGATCCTCATTGTCGCCGGATTCAGCAGCGGAGGCACCGTTGCAACCCTGAGTGACAGGCAATCATCCGAGAGCAAGTCAACGAGAAGATGTGGTCAGAGCTACTAACACCCACTCCGTACCCAAACTGGGTCTCTAACATAGTTCTGATTCCCAAGAGCAATGGAAAGTGATGGATGTGGGTTGATTATCCCGACCTCAATAAAGTCACGTCAAAAGATAGCTTCCCATGTCGTGCATCGATTAACTCATTGACGCGACATTCGAGCACGAGATGCTCTACTTTCTGGATGCGTACTCTAGGTACCACCAGATCAGTATGCACGAACCCGACTAGGATAAGACCGCATTCGTCACTGACCACGACCTTTACTACTACACCAGAATGTTATTTGAGTTGAAAAATTCAGGGGCAACATACCAACGCTGGGTCAACAACATGTTTGACTCCCAGATCGGCCGCAACATGGAGGTTTAGATTGATGATATGCTTGTCAAGAGCCTACATGCAACTGACCACCTGGGAGACCTAACAGAGACGTTTGTCACCCTGCGACAGTACAACATGAAGCTCAACCCGAACAAATGTGCATTCAGGGTGCGATCAGGCAAATTTCTGGGGTTCTTGATCACTCATCAAGAAATCGAGGCCAACCCAGAGCAGATCAAGGCCGTGTTGGAGATGAAGCACCATGAGTGTGTACGTGATGTACAGTGCTTCACCGGTCACGTTGCAGTGCTCAACCTATTTCCATCTAGAGCAGTCGAGCGGTGTCGCCCATTCTTCAAACTGATCAAGCCGGCTCATAGAACGCCAAAGAAGAAATGGTACATCAAATGGAATCATGAGTGCAAGCAAGCCTTTAAAGAACTCAAAAGGTACCTCTCCTCGCCACCTATCCTCTTCAAGCCTCGCCCTGGCGAATAGTTATTTCTCTACTTGTCTGTGATGCCGAGCATGCTCAGTGTTGTGCTCACTCGAGAGGATGACATAGCAATGAAGCTAGTCTCTTATATTAGCAAGGCCCTCCTGGGGGCAGAGTTCTTACATTCACGGGCTGAAAAGTTCGAGCTTGCTTTGGTGATGATCGTATGAAAGTTGCGGCCTTATCTAGTCTCTCACCCCATCGTGGTTCCCACGGATCAGCCCATGCGCTAGGTTATTCAGAACCCTGACGCACCAGGGAGGCTGGTCAAATGGGCCATCAAAGTGGGGGAGTTTGACATCCACTTTCGTCCAAGAACCACTATCGAAGCCTAGGCCTTGGCAAATTTCGTCGCTGAGTGCACACACCCCGACGAGGGTGGGGATACGTCATCCTCGGCCCATACCTGCGAGCTATATGTAGACGGATCCTCATGTGCAAGTGGAAGCGGAGTGGGCTTGGTCCTCTCTTCGCTGTAAAGGATCGAGCTCCAGTATGCTGTGCCCTTCAACTTCCCAGCTACAAACAATGTAGCCAAGTATGAGGCCCTCCTCTCCGGCATTCGCATGCCTAAGCACCTCGGAGCTCTCCATCTCCGTGCCTCCAGTGACTCACTATTTGTCGCTAAGTCAAAGGGGAATACGAAGCCCGAGAACCATCCATGTCTAGCTATCTCCTGAAGATTAAATAGATCTCTTCAGATCTCAAGCACTTTGAGATAATACACATTCCAAAGGTGGAGAATGCTCGAGCAGATGCCCTATCTCACCTCGCCTTGTCAACGACCTTGACGAGCTCTCAGCCAGTCCTGATCGAGGAACTCCAGCGATTGACCATTGGGGATCTAGAATCTCAAGTCAATGCCATCGACTATGAATCATCCTAGATGGACCCTATTTTGGACCACCTATGTCAACAACAACGTCCTAATGATCACTCGAAAGCGAGGCAGGTGAGAGCTCGGGCGGCTCACTTCACACTCGTTGATGGATGCCTCTTCAGATGTTCACACTCCTCGTCTCTCCTCAAGTGCTTGTTCCCCATCAAAGTTGGGCAGGAAATACGAAAATCCATGAAGGGTTTTGCGACAGCCAGGTCGTGGGACTAGCACTCGCCAGAAGTCTTCTCCGACAGGGATATTGGTGGCCCACTATTCAATGGGAATGGCTCAACTATGTTTGAAGCTACAATCAGTGTCAAAGGTTTGGGCATCTCCATCACCAACCTACGACCCCACTCTACACCCTCATGGAGCCTCACCCTTTCACTCATTGGGGAGTAGACATCCTCGGTCCCTTCCAGGAAGCTCAGGGGTGCAATAAATTCCTGATCGTCGCATCAACTACTTCACCAAGTGGGTCGAGACAAAACCGCTAGCCAAGATCACGGGCGAGGCATCTTGGAAGTTCATCCTACGCAACATTATATGCCGTTTTGGTATTCCATGTGTCCTCACCATCGACAATGGCCGTCAGTTCGACAATACCTTCTTCTGAGAAAAGTGCTTGGAGATAGAGATATGGAATCACTATATATTAGTGGGACGCCCCAAGGCCAACGGCTTGGTTAAGAATGCAAATCGGACTCTCTTGCACGGCATTTAGACTCGCTTGCAGCAAGTTAATGAGTCATGGGTGGACGCGGTGCCTCGCATCTTATGGCACACCGTACCATTACACGAACATCCACTGGAGAAATTCCATTCCACCTGGCATATAGAGCCGAGGCAGTGATTCCAATGGAAATCTCCAACTCAACACTCCGAATCAGCCAGTTCGATGAAGCATGCAACAACCAAGCATTGCGAGAGAAAATGGATTTACTATCCGAGGACAGGGCGCGAGCCCAAGCACATTTGATCGCATATCAACGGTGACTGATGCAGCACTACAATGCTCGGGTGAATAAATGCCTCTTCCTCCCAAGTGATCTAGTGCTCTGCCGTGCCAGTGTCGTTGACTCACGAGCAATCGTAGAGAAACTGGCTCCTAATTGGGAAGGCCCATACAAGATTACAAAAGTGCTCGAAAAGGGGGCATACATGCTATCCTTCCTTAACGGCTAAGAAGTCCCTCCCACTTGTTAACTCTGTAAGCCTGAAGACTTTTTATCAATAAAGGTTGGAATCAATATTGATGATATGTCCCTTCTCCATTTCTCACAAGGATTTTATGGGTGGTTAAGAGGGGAAGATCTACGGCCCAACATTTACATGGCCCAAAGATCCACCAAGGTTTGCGCGGCCCAATAATTGACAGTCCCAATAGGGCTCACTTATTACGGGACCTCAGTTAAAAGGACCGACAAGGCCCATCGAGCCTTAGCTCAGTCGCCCAAATGAGGGCCTCCCCAATGCTCGGGAAAAGCCCAGTAGGCAACTAAATCGAGCCATCTGAAGGGAGATGAACACTCCCTCAGGGATGCCCAAGCCTCGGACCCCCCACCTAGGCAGGGGATATCCCTTATCTCTCAAGGATTAACCCATCGTCAAGACTTCTTAATGAGTCAAGGTGAATTCCTCGCGGCTAGGCACCTATCCCTAATAATCCAAGCGGATGTTACGCTATCACCTGAGAGTAGGAAGCTCAAGAGGATAAGAGGAGGGCAAGAGTCCTTGAACGGTAAGAGTTCCTACCACAGACATAACTCTCCCCCCAGACTCTCACGCTTCCCCTACTTAGGAATGGGAGCCAGCAGCTATACAAACTCAGAGAACCCCTCCGGAAAGGTAAGCCAAATTCTAGCCACTTCAACTGGTGAAGAGCAGTCTCGTGCACCTCCCTTGCCTCCTTTTCGCACCTCGCTCATACCTTTACTAACTTAACCATCAGAGGATTTTCCTTGGGATCACAATCCCCCCCCCCTTGATCGCTTCTTTCTTTTTGCAGAACTATGTTCTGAGGTGGCTACAACCCGCGATTGTCCTAAATTTGACGGTCCGTGACTTTGCACGAGATCTCGCCTCTTCAGGTGGCACTATACTTCTGAGAGACTAACTAGCCAACTCCTCCAAGAGACTTGACTACCTAGCTCCCTCCAAAATCCTATGGGTGGTAAGTGATACCTCCAAGAGGTGAGCTGAGAAGTCTCCTACTCAGGAGAAAGACGCTCCCTCCAAAATCCTATGGGTGATATGTGATACCTCCAAGAGGCAAGCTGAGAAGTCTCCTCCTTATCAAGAGAAAGACAAACAAGCCCCTCCAAAATCAAGCTCTTCAACTCACGTCTGTTGGAAGGCCAACTATCTCGCTCGCCACGAGACAGGCCAACTAGCTACAATAACAAGGGTCAACTATCCCGCTCCTCAGTGAGAAAGCGGCCAACCGAGTACCTGCAACAACAGACTTTCTCGTTCGTCGGATAGGCCAACCATGCCGCTCCCCAGGAGTAGGCCAACTAGCCGCTAATTATGACAGGCCGATAGGCACATCGAAACGATGGACCGACTATGGACCACTGGTCTCCTATCTGAGCTGAGTCTTTCATGATTCATTTAGCCACGAACATAGCCATGGATCATAGACTACTCAGTAGAATGAACAACCCAGGTTTCATCTAGTTGACGCCGTTGGAGTGAACATGTCCCGAAGAAGAACTGGAACCTACTAATCTGAGGGCTAGACTCTCGTCCCCTCGTAACTACAGTTTGTGTGCAGACCACATGCATAAGCACGAGAGAGGGGAACATAGATTGAATATTTATTTACTTGAGAGGAGTTACAAGAAGGCCCTAGTCATCAACCTTAGGGATGTACAGATCAGGGGAGAGACTTAGCACCCCCTTGATAGCATACAAACGGTGAACCTTCTCAATAGCAGTATGCCAAACCTTCATGTATCCTCTCTTGAAGTCGTCGGACACCTCCTCTAACCTAGAGCTCTCAACCTAGGATGGGCTTGGGCCAGGCAAGGGTTCTTCTCGAAGGCGAGGATGCTTGGAAGACGCCTCACTTCACCAATGATGAACCAGAGCCCTACTGTGACATCCTTCGACTAGAGAGGAGAACTTCCTAAGGGGAATAAGACGAACCTGGGAGGAAGAACCAAGAAGACTTGGTGCACTTTTTTTTTCCGGCCAATACCTGCAGGGCAAGACGAGGGAGACCATTCACCCCTTCAAGGAAGGGAAGGGACGCTCCACCCCCGGCCACCCGACATGCAAATTTTATATATAGCAAAAAGAGGGAATACAAAAGATAACAAGGGCCTCACCCTACCGTAACAAGACGATAGGGGCCACTACAACAGAGGGGAGTTCAGCCCAACAACATCAAAGAACTAAACAACCAGCAGAACCAACAGAAGTGCCAACCAGCCGGGCATGGGAACAAGACCTCAGTGGGCCCGAGATGAACTAGTAGAATTGGATCTACGCAGGGAGCTTCTGATGGCAACACCTTCAGACTTGGCAGGCGCTCTGGACCGGTCTTTGCCATGGACAGGACCGGTTGGCTCAAAACCCGGGACAGTAAGAACTTGAAAGAGAATAGGGGCCTTGACGGTGCCATCAGCAGGAGAGGGCAAGGCTGCGACATCAGGAGACCCATCCAAGGGTGCAGAGACGATGGCCGCAGGGGGGCGCACATAAGGATAGAGCAAACCGCAGTCAGAATGCTTGGGACCCCGCCGCACTGCCTGAGTGAAGGAGAGCCGGGGAGAAGCATGCTCAGTAGCAGGCGGACGCTGGGCACCGGTCGCCTCAGGAGAACCAACAGCATCACTTGCACGTGGGCCCAAGCTGGCAAAGGGAGCAGCTAGAGGAGACCAAGAGGGAGCCTCTGCGTTGAGCGCTAGTGGGGGAACAAGGGGACCCACAGGCGAGCGGCCCTCCGTAGCAACAAGAGCCGGAGGTAGACCAACGGTAGCCGGTGAGGACGCAGCCGCAAGTGCTAGAGACAATGCAGCAGGCCCAGGGCGCGCGCCACCGGCAGAGGCAACATGGGCAAAAGATGAACCAGAACAGGGACCCGACAAGGATGAAGCAACAGCCGCAGGCAGGACGGGGGGAGCAGCAGGTAGGCGGGCGGCCTCCACAGTAGCCCAGGCAATGGCCAGTGCGGCCGAGCGGGCCGGATGGACCCCAGCAACAGCGCCGAGATCCAAAGGCACAGGCGCATCAGCCAGAGGTAGGGCAGGCGGGCAAGCAGCATGCATCACACCCTCCGCAGCAGCACCAACCCAAACCCGAGCGGCGGGTCTCCACTAGCCTCCCTATTTATAGCGAAATTGACCTCTCCAGAAGGTCACGGGAGCCACTTCTTTAATAGGCTACTTTAAAACGAGACAATGACCTTGGAGACTGCACTAGTCATGGGTCATTACTCACTAGGAAACCCAACGGTCCCCTACTTCACCAGAGAGATGTAATATGTGTTGACTCCCCAAATCTCACTAAAAATATCTTGACATCAAAGTCCTAAGTATCCAGTCCCAGACAAAGATATGCAAGCAAACTGACAAGGTACTTCTATTCCATTTCAAAAGGAAGAAGAAAAATTACAAGTAGAAGCACGCCTTTTTGGACGTGCCCATCTTCAAAGGAAAAACAAAACAAAAATAGAAGAAAAGGAAACCAACAGGCAGCAGATGGGCCCCCTAAAGCATCGGCATCTCCCTGCTCGTTGGCGTGCGGTAATGGGTCTACGAGCGCTACACCAAACAATTGAGGGTTGTCTGGGAGACTAAATCCATGTGGTTCTCCGACCACTCCTTATGGTTCGCCCTGTCGTTCTGCCCCCGAGAGGCCATGGGAGCGATAGAGAGAAGGAAACATAAGGAAACCTCACCAGAGATAAGAGAAAGTAGGGGAGGAGCGAACGTCGACACCGGAGAAGGATGCCGAAATGTCTCCTTAGACACTTCCCGCTCCTTTTTAAGAATGAAAATGGTAGCATACTCCTCTCACTTCGATGGCTCAGATCGAGCCGCCCCCATGAAGATTAATTGCCACTGTCGGTTCACAAGGCCAAAAAATCTGGGCCTACGCCCCTCGCCATTCAATCCCGCTTCCCTAGAGACGAAGAGACACTGTCATGATGGTGGTGACGTCACATTCGCATGGGTGGAAGCTATCTTGTGCCCCAAGTAAGGCAATAAGTAGCGCAGCGCCCTAGGCCCCGAGATACAGGAAGGTTCGAGAAGTATCGGCGGAACGCACTTGTGAATAGTTGAAAACCTCCTCAGCTGACCTCTATCAATCCTCTGGAGCACTCAATACCCTCGCTACTTGGGAGTGGGGGGCTAGCAAAGAGGGAGAATTTTTTTAGGCCCACTACGGCCCATTATCAACTGGCCCACGGTTTAGGAACGTCGCCAACCGAGGCTCACTAAAGATTGACCCAGCTCACCGACACATGGTTCGCACACTATCGTGCCTCACATTCCTAGTGGGTAACTATTACCGCAATAATGGCGGACGTTATCCCAGGTAATGACTAGGCGAAGGGTTATCAACTACGTCTCCATGTCATTTGTCATCTGCTCCGCCCCTTCACCTCTCACGCAACAGATAAAGGAGTAACCGACAACTCCACGATCAGGTAACCCCGTAACTCCACTCTCCGCTAAGTCAGAGAGCATGTAAAACAGACGGACTCCACTGGAATCATATAAGTAAGGCCCTAAACAGACCTCCAGGACACACGGGACACAATACACAGCACTTGTTCACAACAACCATTCCAACTGCTCTCATCTCTCCTGACTTTCCAATTCTCTTGTCCGAGCACATACATTAACCACCGGATGCTCTTTCTTATGCTCTTAGCTCCCTGTGTCTTATTACGAGCACTTACTCCTTTCTTCCGGACACTCTGCTAACTTAAGCATCATAAGATTATCTCTTAAGATCACATCCAATACTCCTTCTGACATGTCGTTCATTAGTTACATGTTTCCAATGAGACAACTAATCTCTCTCCTAAAAAATAAATCATAAAAATATGATACAAGATTGGAGATATCAAATTTATGACTGTGCAACACCAAATCTTAATTAAGCAATACAATCCGTTATCATTACGTCAATGGTGTCATTCACCAATTCCGAAATAATTGTGGGCAGAAGTCAAATCCTATAATGTAATTCTACTCTACAAGTTATCATAGTAACATTTAACATATCTGACTTAGTCTCTGATCTTACAATGGCTTGAAAAGTTTGTCTACGAATTCTGTGATTTGCTGTCATCACAGGCATTTTCCTCCACCCCCTATTCTGTGACTTTCTTTATAGCTCCTCGGAACACGCCGCCGCTCCAGCTACATTGCTACCACGCCTTAAACAGTAATAATAGAGTACTCGAAGAAAGTTCAGTGAAACGTTATTCCCAACGGACGTTTTGCCATGTGTTTTTAACATGAACGCTAGTGAATAGAAACAAAACTGCCAATTTGAAACAATTACAACATTCAGTCTCTTCCTCATCCCCTTTACCCTTTTACACGCAAGGAGTTCCGATTAGTAGCCAAAAGGTGACATACCCGCCATCAAATATTCCTTCCTGGCAAATGTAATTGAGCTGGAAAATGCGCAAGATCAAAAAACGTTCTCCCTTAGAAGTGCAACCAAACATGTTCTTATGCAATACTGATACATTTGCCACATGTGGTACACTCCCATACTGGCTCCGCGTGCAAAAGAGAAGAGAACCCGTGGGAGGTGAATACCATTAGGAGGCTCGGACCAATTTCATCATTTTCGCCATCCATGAATTGACGTGGCAAGGACGCTCAGTCAAATGTGACTTCTTTACAGAGAATTTTTCAAAATAGCCTCAGAAATCGAATGGGTAAAAGTTCCCCTCAAGTACAACTATATTTTCCCAGCATGAGGTAGAAAATATGCATGGGCATCTTACATACAGATGTGACGGAAGAACTTACATGGTTAGCCTGTCACAGAAACAGAGGGGAGTATTTCTTCAGAACTATTTACACTGTTGGGACCGCAAATTCTCAGGTTCAAGAAGTTTCACCAGCAATCTTTCCAGTCTCCATGAACTTGCCGTAGGCCTAATGATGGATGGATTGCCACCAGAACCGCAAGAATCCATTCCAACCACGGTGCCATTCCAGCACCAACCACCTGTTGTAAACCCACCATTTGTTCTTCTTAACAGTTCTTGATCAATTCTATCCAAAACAGGATCGCCTGCAACAAACTTGCGGGCAAAGGGTGCCCCACTCTCGACCATCAGTTCAAAATGGGTTGAACCCAATGTAATGGGGTGCTGCCGAGGTGGATTATCCCACATCATAAATCGCAGATCATGGTTGATGGTGGTGTTCTGGAAGTCCTGGGAATTGCATATGACAGTATGGAAATAACCCTCCGACGATGACAAGAAGTTTGTATGGTACATGAGTAAGGTTCTAGGAAGATTGTCCCAACCCCAGATGCAGAACTCCATGAAAGACCGTGTCAGCACCATCCAGGAAGACCCTGAAATAACGGATTTTATTGATAGGAAATGAAAAACTTAAACGTGATGGATCAAATAAAATCAGGCTAAGTAAATAAATATGGGTAGAAGAGGGATAAATATAATCCACTACCCTTCAGTGTTATCTGTTATTTTTTTAATATAAACTAACATTTTTATGTCCAGTCTAAGGACATGAATCCACTTAAAAGATGTTCTTGAGTGCTATCCAATCCATCCTAGTATCCTACTATAAGGTTTGCCTCTTACAAAAGATGCTCTTGAATGCTATCCAATCCATCTGTCTTAGAGGCTTTGCCACCTATGCGAAAGGAATCTCTAGGTATTATTGCACATGAATCAAGGGTCAGTCATAATTGCTACCAAGACATCACCGATACACTCATCAATAAGTAATAACCCAATCTTTTCTCATCTAGAAACTGCTGTCCTCACGTCATCAGGATATGCCAATGGACTCCTCTGCAACAAGAAAGCATTAAACATGTACAAGCTCAGCTTTTGACAACCAAAAACTTACAGATTGGCAAACCCTTTATAGTGTCCTATCCATCACCGAACGTCAGAAGATTGTACTATCTACTTAGAACAGGCAAAGTGCATCTCTTCCCAAGCCTCATACATCACTCCTATTTCCCAGTGTTGCAAGTAAGAAAGCGTGCACATTACTGAGAGGTGAGGTTAAGATGAACAATGGCAGACAGGGACAATGGCCAAGTGATGTAGAAGATGTAATGATCATAGAAGAATTGCAGAACGCTGGTGTAAAAAAAGTAACATAAGAGATCATCTAGGGCCATCAATTCAGGGCAAGCCTAACTTCCAACTGGACTTATGGAGTCATTTAATTTGGTCCATGAACCAATAAAAGTGCAGGCTCAGGTGCAAAAGCTGAGGCAAAGTGAGTCTTAACTAAAGGGTGAAAAATGGCTACAACCCTTCTGCTTCTCATGTCTCTTCCTAGCTCATCACCTAAGCAACAGCCAGCCCCACCCTAGCAAAATGGTTATGGCAGCATCCTACAAGTATAGCCAAGAGATACAATTTGACGTCAAATATGGAAAGTCCAGGGTTCCAAACAAGTGTCACACCGAGAATTACATGAAAGACACGGGAGAAAATGATCCTTATACTGTTCAAAATAGTAAGAAATAGGAAGATGATCACCCAAAAAAATAATGAGCAAAGTTTGGTGACACATGAACGTGAAAGGCAGAAAAGAAAATGGGCTTTTAGCATGAATGTAACCAACTGTCAAATAGCATAAAAAACTTGGTTTAACGACACTAACTTATAGAAGATGGAAGAGAATGGTACACTTAGAAAAGTTATTACTAGTGAGCATAGTGAATAACTCGTGAAGTCCTAGCTGACAAACATATTCATATAAGGAACTACAGCCACAGTGAATATTCATAATCATCAGGAAAATTCATACAGGCCTCTACATCAAGATCACAATGGATACGAGTCAACATGGTAGTAGTTCCTGAATGTCTACAAAGAAGTCTAACCAGGTCATAATCATCTAACTTTATTATGCACTATCTCTGTTTAGGGATGAAATTGGTAGTGCAGTCTGCCTTTCTTTCAAAAAAAGAATCACCTAAATTTTTATTCATATGTCAATAAGAAACACTTCTTAATGAATAATGCCATGGAATCAACAAATAGAGATGAATAAAACCAAGCATTCATAGGTTGTGTTTATCAAAAGATCACCAGATCAAATGTTGCATTTTATCAGACAAAAGTACCAAATTTAGTCTAACACTGCTGCTGATGACACGGTAGTTATCCTTCAAGCTATCATCACCAATTTTCGTAGATGTTATGCACCAGCCTTATTAGAAACAAAGGTTTTTACAAAGAGCAATTTCGGCATCTGTTTTCATTCTCTTAATTTCTTAAAAGGGATTTTTGCAAATAGACCATTGTTAGAAGTGAATTTATAAAAAAAATATTCCTGGAAATGTATTAGCAGATATATCACTACGTAAAATAAAATAGTGCATAAATGCCATCATGGTTAACTTCCGTCAACCGGAGAGTGAATATTCTAAAAAGATTCCTATATTCATGTTATTTAAGTGTTAAATGACCAATATACCCTTGGTCCACTGCTCAGAGAGAGAGAGAGAGAGAGAGAGAGAGAGAGAGAGAGAGAGAGAGAGAGAGAGAGAGAGAGAGAGAGGGGGGGGGGGTTCACGGCGACACTGCTGCAGCGGAACCCTATGCGAGCTCTACTGGGCAGCCATGGGGGGTGATCGCTGGGGTTATTTTGGCTTTTGATAACCTCGTAGAGGCGGAGGAAGGTGTGCAGCGCTAAGTCTCCCCCCATGGCATGGATCGATAACCCTTTTTCTCTCTTCGAGGTTGATGACGACGAGCTCGACCCCATTGTGCTCCTCGCCCATGCTGAGGCCAAGAGGATCTCGGAGGCGAGTGCGGCGACCACGGACCAAGATCTACAACTGCCGCAGTTGGGGAAGAAGGACAATGCCGGGCGTACGATGCCTCTTCTGTGTTCTT
This sequence comes from Amorphophallus konjac, assembly GCA_022559845.1. NCBI lineage: Eukaryota > Viridiplantae > Streptophyta > Magnoliopsida > Alismatales > Araceae > Amorphophallus > Amorphophallus konjac. The sequence goes on from CM040124.1 coordinate 341,213,291, forward strand.
CTGTTCTTTTATTTTTCCTTCTTTTCCCCCTATTTGGCCATATTTATTGGGTTGTTCTTGCGCTCGTGTGTTCTGTTGAGGGGGTTTCGCCAGCCGTGGGAGGGGGATTGGGGGTTTCCCCAGAAGGGATGGTGGGAGGGGTGGAGCAATTGGGAGAGGGGGGAGGGATGGTGGCGGGGGGAGCAACGGGGGGGGGGGGGGATTTTGACGGAGGTGGGAGGGGGGCAGAGTAACAGGAAGAGGGGGGGAGCAGAAAAGAGAGGGGGCTTCGCGGCGACTCCAGGAGGAGGAGGGGGCTTCACCGTTGTAGGGGGAGGGGGAGGGGGGTACCGGCGGCAGGGGGTGGGGGTTCCGATAGGGGGAGGGAGGGGGGCCAACGGGTGAGAGGGGAGGAGTGTGTAGAGAATTTTTATTGTATTTTTTTAACTGATGATAATTTGATCTTTTCATAAGTCTAGTTAAAGTTAACCATGGTTAACCTCACGGGTGATAACAAGCGGTCTCGGCGATGAAATTTATGCACTATTTGATTTTTCGTAGTGGTATACCTGCTAATGTATTTTCAGGAATGATTTTTTGCAAATTCACTTCTAACAATAGTTTATTTGCAAAAATCCCTTCTTGAAAAACAGTTTCAACAAGATCGTGTTCTTATATTCAGTGCTTGGTTCAAAATTTCATCAAGAAACATAGTTAGCATAGCCAATAGTGGTTGCATGTGCTAAAAGTCAAACGAGCAGCATGTTTTCTTCTGAAGGATATCAGGAGTCCAGGACCCATTGAGCAGGTCTGTACTAACTACTAACTAGACTAAACTGAAACATTTGAGACCCATTACTTTTTTTTTTTTGAGCAAAGATCGACCAACAGTTAAAGCACTGGTCGAATGCACCCCACCCTCAAAAAGGGGGGATGTTCTCATTCCCCCAGGTATTAACTGCGGCCTTTTTATTTTATTGATTTAAGCTGGAATTACAAAAACAAAGGGGCATCCCCCTGGTGAACAGAAGGGCAACTTGGCCGTATGCAAAGGACATAAAGAAAGTCAAAAGATAAAGCTAAGGAGCAACAGAACAAAGAGCTAAAGTACTCGAATGGCTGGCAACCCTGAGAGACCCATTACTTCATATCTGAATGGACTACCATAGTTGTAGAAGCAACTGACTATGATGGATTTTAATTACAACTGGGTATGACACAACTTGACTAGCAGAGGGCTGAATATCACCAGATGGTTCATGGTCCCATTCCTTACACCCTATTTTGTTTACGCGGCAAGTAATTTGACTTATGAGGAAAAGAATGAAAGAAAGAGAAGAACAAGGAGAGAATTATGATGAACAAAATTAGTGATAAGCATAATGAATAAGATTAATACTAATTATGATTAATTAAGAATAAAGTTAATGAAGAATTTGGTTGAAGATGAATAATGATTAAGATAGTAGTGGCAAGTAAAACAGTAAACCATGTCTAATAAGAACTATGGTTAACGACTATGAATCTTAAAGATGAAAGATGATAGTTAATGATAGCAAGTGAACAATATCAAGTAAAAAGGTGGCAAACAGTAAAAGTGGATGTGTAAGAAAAATACAATCTTTTTAGTTGATTTAATAGTTTATGATGATTTCTATGATTGGTTGCACATTGTATTTAGATGTTTCTTCTTATGTCTGCGAGAACATGAACGATGAAGAACACTCATACTTAGTTGTTCATTTTAGTTATTTAATTGAAAAAAATAAAATGTCACATGATCACGTAACATACATGTGCATGTTTGTGCAGGGTTGAGGTAGGGAATCAATGGCCCTACACATCTGGTGTTGACCGGGCTCACACCATTCTTCTCCAGGATATAGTTCACGGCAATGAAGTGTACCCAGCCATCATATATAGTTTGTCACTTTCAAGTGTGACCAGCATAGTTCAGGAATCACAGAGCATTTTTTCTTGGGACGTATACCTTTACTTTTCAGTTATATAATGGACATGGACACGTGTAGTTTTTGTTCCCTTGAACACTTCCACTATTATTGTCAGAGAATCATATTTTTCTTATTACAAGTTCATGCATACTTCCCAGAGGGCAAAAAGAAATAATTGATAGGCTTCAATCCAGTTGTCCAGGTAATGGTTCAGATCCATTCGTGCGTCAGGTTTCAAATACCCGGGATGCCAAATCATCAGAAAAACAAGCAGGCTGGACCAAGTTGGGACTGGTCAACCTAGGGTCCAATGCGTGTATGGAAAAGGACAATAACATGCCATTTTAATTTTTCAGACTTATTTTTACAGTCCAGGACAGATCAAAACTTGGTCGAACCAATCAGCATTTTGATTCCCAGCTCAATAACATTCCTACATTTACCTTAAGAAGAGATGGATGAATTGGTATAAATGAGCACATACGAGATTCCACTGTGATTTGACCATGGTTTCTACCTTGATATACTAAATGTACAAGAGAAGGGTAAAGTTTCCAACAAGAAGGTCAACCATTTTAGCCAGCAACATATAACATAAGTAGTAGGACAAGTTTGGATGTGCTCTATTACATTTACCCTTGTTTCATCATGAATGATCCAACTTCTCCAAAGATAGAAGTGATACCTTATATGGGCCATTAGCCACATGGTCCTGAACCTAGAAGGCAGAAGCTAATAAATCTGATCTCTTGTAGCCTCAGACTTATTCAAGTCTTCTTATTTGAACTGAGATGCAGTTGTTACAGGACCATTACATGGCTTTCCTTCCAAAAAGATGGGGGGGGTTGCATATTTATCCCATAGTTTTTTGGCATCCTCATTTTAGATCACCATTCATGGGCAGGTCTATTCTAGGCTCCAATACACCATAAATAAATATAAATCAAACAACTACCTTCCAAAAAAAATAAACGACAACAATCACTTTTTATAGAAAACAAACATTAAGAAAGTTCAAAAGCTGATAACAAGGTAATACCTACAAATAGTTTGAATGAAGATGGCATGCTTCTCTTTTCTTTAACCCAAAATATGTCTGTTTTCTTTGGATTGTATAATCCTGGATCTACGATAATTGGCCTCGCTCTTTGGTACCTTCAAGAATGGAAGAATCCATGGTTACAAAATGTCTGCTCATTTGGAGGGGAGCTACAAATTGTCTTAAGTAATGCAACATGAAACTAAAGCAAAATTAAACAATAAAAAAACAAATTTAGATAAAAAACACATTCCAATCTTACTCTTTCCACCCAATTTTACTTGTATGTTCAATGAAATTTAGATCTCTAGGAAGGTATGAGAAAATATGGATAACATCTGCAATGAAACAGAGAAGGAAAAAAGTGCGTTAGTGAGAAATATAAGGGGAATTCATAGACATCATTCAAATACCTAACAGAGTATGAATCACAAGCTTTGAATCCTACATAACCCCTGTTGCACAAGTATAAATAAGCAACATAATATGTATGGCATTAGAACCATGATCTCCGATGTTCAGGTGATGGATATGGCTACTGGGCTGTGTCAGGCCAGGTCCAGATACCAAGGGTAGCCCTTCCCGGCTGGCACCTACCAGTGAATGATGAGGCCTCCAGACTAGTTTTGCGGGTGTCACGCATTGGGGCCATAGGGATGGCATTAGAACCTTATGTAACATAAGAAGCAAAGCAGTTTTCGATTGTAAAGACATCCACAGTTAGAATAAAGAGCCAAAACAAACTACAAAGATGTAATCAACAAACGTGGTTCAGAGGGGGGGAAAATAGAAGGAAGATACATATGTTATACTACTTTTATAATGTGGTTGCTATTTAATTATTCTAGATATAGTGATGCTGCTGAAAGCAGATCGCTTTGAGATCCCGGAACCAGCAAATAAGGATGAACAAGTATCCAGTTGCATGCCTCAGCATTAAGGCAAAACCCCTGTGGGGGAATTGCTTTCTTGTACAAGTAAAACATGTAGATGGTAAAAACAAATTCCTAAATTGTCAGAAGTGAAAAACAGCCTGGCAAAGAGAAATATGAATGATGTTTTTGCAAGTCGAGGGCTCCTTCCCCTTCTTCAAACTCCGATTCATACTTTTCGTGCTAGACAATGAATGTGGTTCTGTTGACAGACAGAGGCTTTACCCTGACTTGACCATCGATTTCTCACCATGCCACTGGATCTATAATGACCGGCAAGTCGGAACATGTACATAACCACGCAGAGCGCCAGGCCCAGGCCGAGAAACGTGGGCAACCACTCCCCTAATGTGCCAATCACTAGTGCATCCACGGCCGCGGTTGAATTTGCATTAATTGTGCCACAGTCGAGCGTTTCTGTCCAATCGCTCTAATGAGAATCAATTCTATAAAGAAGGAAATGAGGATTACGATACAGGAGGAGAAGGAGCTTTCCAACACATTGAGATGGCACTGAGATCTGGGAATGCAATCCTTATATGCGTGTGTATTTTTCCATTGTTCTTGTTATTATTATTGTTAATTTAATCATATTGAATGGCTAAATGCATAAAACTTAACCTTTTCTCTACAAATATAAGATTATTGTGTTCTTTGGCCACTATTTCTCTCCAAGATATCTCCAACATGTCTTCTTATCAGCCTTCCAAGATGATGCCAAGATCCGATATGGCATTCCTTGGGTGATACATGATGACATCATGATACATACAAATAAACACACAGTCCAGTTGGCCTTTTATTGGGAACCTGCAATCATTGAATTCCACATGATGACATTCTGCAGGGGCATGGTTTGGAAAAACACACAAGCTGTCATGATCTTCAGCCCAGTGCTGTTGCAACTAGAATACATGGTGATAAGAACATTTCCCACATAGACAAGGGTGCCCAAGGATATCTTGCAGGTGAGAGCATGCATTTGCTGGCCATAAACACCATTCTTAAATGTAGTGCAAGTATCAAGGATGTTACTAAAGGTAAACTCATTGTGAAGGTGGTGGAAGAGCATGGAAGAGAAGAGACAGAGACAAGGATTGTGAAATCTGAGTGGGACTTGGGATAAGCCAGGCCAATTCAATCAGGGCAGTATCGGGATAGGTTCAAAATTGGCCTTGCATCAACTGCTTTCAGATTAATTCGTGCCAATTGACATTTTTCTTCTTCTAATTAAAAAAGGAATCAGGTTTTCTGCAAAATCTGATCAGAATGGGATGATCCATGAAACCATCCACGGACATAGACATCACACGTATTGTGCTGGCTGTAGGCTGTCAGAATGCAGATCCAGGACACCACATTTTGCTGGTGAATATTGCTGAACAGCTGCTGTGCAATGTTGAGACAGCTGAAGCACATTGACAAGGTGGTTGGAACTGAATAGATTGGTCACTGGGCACAAGGTCACCAATGGAGAATAGAAGAGAAGAGCATGTAGCAGCGACAATGCCCGATCCTCAGCGAGAAGGGTTGTGAAGCATAGCCAACTTGAGGGCATAGAAGTAGGTGAAAACATTCTAAACATGGTCCACATCACAGCGGACGTCCTGGAGACCTTGTTCCAAAAGGCAAGAAGAGATGCAAAAGAGAGACATATCAAGAAGGGATATGGAAGGAGAGGTGTATGAAGAGGCATCAGGGACAGTAACTTTGAAATTCTACCTTAAAATGCAACCTTCCCTCCAGTTTTGACCTTGTTATAACTGTAAGTGTGATTCTGAAATCAAGGCAACATGACTTTGAGTGGTAGCATAACTTTGAAATCACATCCCCAAATCATCACAACTAACGGTGAATTTCAAAATCTCCAGAATCCACCCTCGCGGATCACTCATGATTCACACCCAACCGCCAAGAAAAGTTAGCTATGGATTAATAAGACATAATCTATATAAAGTTTGGTTTTGTATGGAATCTTACAACATTTCAGATAAACAAAGCACGTAAGGCCAAGGGCAAAGTTCCCATTTCTCCAATTAAGAAATATGATATGTAATGAAAAATTAAAGGCATTGTTTCATTCATGTGAACAAAAGGCTTCTTAGATTGATTACTCAGAATTTTCACTCGAAAATAGACCCGAAGTTCAATGAAAGCATAAAGAAATCTTGAGACTTGTTGTTTGCTTATATGTATGTCTATATAAGTGACGAGCATTTGCTCCAACAAGCCAGAAAGTACTCGAGGTAAACTGCAATACTAGTGCAGTACAAATCGTTCTTCTAAGCTTTAATCAAAGAGATAACTCAAACAACCAACAGCAGACATTTATTTTCAGATTCATAAGATTTGTAGTATTTGACTTGCACTAAACAAAACAAAGCAAGCTCCACCTACAAGAGGAATCAACGAAATAAGGTAAGATGCACAACATTACCATCCTGAGGCATGAGGGGGTAATCTGCAGCACTGAGATTGATGAACCAGTCCCACCGCTCGGCTTCCCTCAGCAGCACAGCAGCCCCATGGAGCGTGCACGACACCATCGTCGGTCCCTTGTAGGACACCGCGTCGGCGTCCACCACCACCCGCACGTTGCCGTGCGCCAGGAAGGCCGGCTCCGACGCCACGTACCTCGCCAGCTCCCCGCGCTCCTCCGCCGGGGCGGCGAGGTCGAGATGCACGACGTAGTAATTCCAGGGGTGGTAGACGGCCTGGAGCAGACGGCGGAGGCTCGATCCGTCGCCCCGGGTGCCGGAGACCAGGTAGGCCAGCCTGGGGGGCTCCCGGGGGAGCCACCCCTTGCGGGGATGGGGGAAGGCGGGAGAAGAGGGGGGCTTGAGGGCGGCGGCGAGGAGGAGGGAAACGAGGAGGACGGGGAGGAGGAGGAAGAGGAGGAGGAGCCATTTGCGCTGGAGGGGGACGACGCCGCCAATGAGGCGGTGGGGTTTTCTCATCGGCCCCCCCCGGAGAGCAGGCGAGATCCAGGTGGCCGGTGTTCGGTTTAGGGTTAGGGTTCGGACATCGGGGCGGAGAGGAGGAGAAGCGGGGAGGGAGGCTGGATGGGACCGGGAACGGGACGGGAGTCCGACCAAACGGGGGTTTCCGGGGTAGAAGAAGGTGGGGATTTAATTATTTAAAACTCCTATTTTTCTACTTGCCTCTTAAAACGTGACGTTTCGGCCAACGTGCGAAGCAGTCCGAAAGGTTGGAGGCGTACGGACGTGCTTAGAGCGAGTGGCGGCTGTTGAGCGGTCCGGCCTCTGTTGTTAGTTTTTAAATTACCAAAAAAATAAAAAAAAAGTGATGATGTTCAAACATGTTAGATGTGGAACGTCTCTGTTGAGTCCTGCCAAAGTCATAAGGCTCTGTTTGAAAAATAGGCAGAGTTGAGGTATTTTCTTTGTCATTGGTTAAGATATTCTATTTTAATTTATTCTAATATAAAATCTGACTTTAAAAAACATGAAAAGAGATGGGATCAATTATGCTAGAACACAGAAGTGATAAAGATTTTTTTTCTTTTGTCAAGCTATCATCTTCTTTACAGGACCTCTCTGGTTATAAAAACTTCGAGTTTAAATATCCTTAATTTTATTTCCTCAATAGGAAAATTCTCTACTTCCTTTTCACACAATTACTCTTCATCGATCCTTTAAAATGATTGTTCTAGACGCAAATTATCTCCTATAAAGTGTAATGATCTCCTTATAAATTTTGTTACACAGTTACTCCACAAAAATTGTGATATTTTTTTGCATATATATCCTTGTCAAGAGTAAGTTTGTATGAAAGTCTATCCAACATCTGTATTTATATGTACACCCCCTTATGTGAATTTAATATCTCACATGTTCTTATAGAAAATTTATGTCAGAATATCTATGGAATATTTATCTTCTTCCTTGTCACTCTCTAAAAGATGTTAAGATTTTTTAATAGTTACCCTATAATCGTTCCTAATTAGGAATAAGCCTCTCTAATCCACCAATTTAATTAGAATCCCCCAAATTCTTCGAACTTTTAGTAAAAGAATTGTCGGGTTAACAAATGTCAGAAAAATGAAATTACTACACTTTTATGATTTCTTTAATAGGTTAGAGATAAATCGTCCCAAAGAAACCTGCAACCAGTGAAAACACATCATAAAGAGTCCTCGGAGAGATCTCAAGGGATAATCCTCCGATACTTAAGTTAGCAAAGTGTTCGGACAAGAGAAGAGAGTACTCAGAGTGTGGAGAGGAGTGCTCGGATGACGGAAATGATGATGAAAAGTGAGGAGTAGCTTGGGTGGTCTCTGTAAGTAGATTGAGTATTGTCCCCCTGACCGCCTGTCTAGGGTCTTACTTATAGGGTAGCCAACCCATACGACCCCCAATCAAAGGTTGGGAATTATCCCAAATATCTTAAGGGCGCATAATTTTCAATCTTCCTACAACAATCTGGGGCCAACCGATGGCTCAGGACCACTTGTCGCACCATGCAACGACTCAACAAATAGCGGGGACTACCCCCGACCGTCCTGACACACGGTGTTGAGCTATCAACTTACAGCCATCGGGCCAACCTGGGGCTCCACAGTAGCTCGCCATATAGAGCGGCACCCCACACTAAGGTCGGGTTTCAAGCCCAAAACGCCTTCCTTCAACGGGTGAGTGCTACCAACCCCAGCCACAGAACTTTATTCAGGCCACACGGACCATTAGCCACGCTACACGACATGCCATCAAGGGTGGGGAATTACCCTGAATACCTTGAAGGCGACAAAACTGTAGCCACACTTTGAGGCTCTGGTCAAAGCCCAAAGACCAAGACACATGATCATAGTTCATTCAACAAGACAAAAAATACAAACCCCGGGGCCACCCCAAAATGATCTTTATCCCGGGGTGCGCCCAACATCGGGATCAGTCCCGGTCCCCAAGGTGTGACTTCCAATACTGCTCGACACGGATCTCAGTCCTGTCCCAGATGCCGTTCAAAGGAGAGTCAGCTTACCATGTGACAACTCCGCTCGGGGGGCGCGAGGATCGTCCAAGGCAAAGCACAAAGCGCGAGGACTAGTTTGAGTAGCCTCAAGCACAAGCCATCCAACCAACGTTGTTCAGGTGTCCAAGTCAATCCACGTGGGTCACAAGAGGGGCCCAGAGGGTTTTATATTTTTCTCTCCCTCTCTCTCTCTCCTGCTGGCCTGCCTAACCCCCCCAAGGGGGGTTTACACGGACCAGGGTGACTTGGCTGTCCTGTCCACATAAACCCCCATGGGAGGGGAGGTTTACCAATCCGCCTAAACCTCCCTGATCACCTAAACCCAAACCCAAAACAAAAAAAAGAAAGAAAAATGGCTAGCCTACCTAATCCCCCAACCCCCGTAAACCCTAAACCATGGTCCACCTAAACTCAGCCCTCTTAATTAAACCCCAGTCTACCTAAACTCCTAGCCCTCCTAAATCTCGATCTCCCTAAACCCAGCCCTCCTAAACCCCCTGACCGCCTAAACCTACCCCTCACCCTCCCCCCAAAAAAAAGAAAGAGAGAGAGAGAGAGAGAGAGAGAGAGAGAAGAGGCCCAGTCAAGTGGTTTAGGTTGACCATGCTACCAAGTAGCCTAGTCCGCGTAAACCCAAAGGGGTTACGCGGACCACGGCGGCCCTCCAAGCATGGCCCGCCTAAACCTAGATCCAACCCTTCCAGCCCCTTTCAACCCCTTTACGTGGGCCAATCCCAGTCCTCAACCCTTTACACGGGCTAGTTTCATCCCCCCTTCAACCTTGAGCCTATAAAACCCCCTGAAAGGCCAAGGGTTAAGGCATGCCCAAGCATACACACAAGAGGTTGAGGACAAGATTACAAGCATGCGGAAGCGACAATTATGGAACGTGGAGGCTTGTTGTTGTTTTTGTGCTCTTGGCTAAGCACACGCCGAGGGTATGTCACATCAGAACCCCTCAAATGGCGTCTATATAGCTGACTCGCAAAACTCTCTGTCAAACATGATATGTAAGGGTTAATACACCCACACGGGATATATCCCATATCAGGTAGACATGTCTTCAAGATCTTGGCATGACCCGGGGACCGCTATGACTGTAGGAATTGTCCCGTGACTTGCACCTCTTGTATTTGGGCCTTCATCGCCCCTCTGTAATGCCTTTTACGGCACCCTCTAATGAAGTATACTCAAAAACTCGGCTTCTTTTTCCGACTCACTCTCGAGTTTTTGCTCGTCGCCAGACCCTGTGTAACGATCCGAGAATCCGATTACCGGGAAGGCCCGATAACCCGAGACTCGCACCGCCACCCACGAGCCCGAAGACTCGGAAGGGTTAAAAGAATGGTGTGAAAACTACACAAGTATCACAAGTAATTACAGAAATTAAACAGTTATAATATGAAGCATGAAATAAATTAACATTTTACATGGTCCACAAAGGAAAATAACAACAACAGTAGTCATAGTCCACGACTAGTACAGTGACTAGAAGAAAAGTACAGCTACACGGGGCATACCCCGGCTCTGACCTCTGGCGCTACCTCTGGGCACCCGCACCACGCTGCACCCCAGACGCGCTCCCCCGGGGCGGCGCCTCACCTGAAACACGGTGAAAACACACAGGGAATGAGTCTCGGAACAAGACTCAGTAGAGATCACTCGAACCCTACCTCGAAAAGTGAGAAACCACTACGCTAGCGGTAGGAGAGTACCTCGGGAAGGAAAGCCCTGTACTCTACAGAACCAAGCCCTACGGCACGCAAACCGACACATGTGCCACGGTGAGAAGACCAAAACCCAACGGTCGACCCGGCGAAACCTGAAGGTCGGAAACACACGACTGACAGTCTGTCACTCCGTACTCGACATGAGTACCACCCACTAGAAGCACAGCCGGTAGCGTCCCCTGACGTCTTACACCGCGTCGCAGGTGAACCGCCTGACGTGGTAGCTCCTACCAAAGGCGCAAACACCGAACAAGTAACTCACAACAAGTGACTAGCTGGGGTCACGCCCGTCGACGTGCGTCCACTGTCCCCAACCACGTGTGCACACACAGACCACGCGTCCTAGGTCTGGCCCTCTGACTGGTTTTCCCCCGGCACTGGACTCTGATTTGACGAGGGGCCCGACGGTAACCAGTCCAAAATCGTCCTCAGGGTAAGCCTCTCCACCTACTCCCAGGTGGGAACACATGCGTGTAAGCAGGCTACGACTAGTGGAGGGTCACTAAAGGAGTAGACTCTCGAGTCAACGGAAAACAACGTCCGTGTCCGACAACGTATGGGAGCCGCGCCCCCGCACCGGTCCCGTCGCACGGTGACCCAAGTCGAACAAGAAAATGGGGCTGCAACTCTCTCGGGTCAACCAAGAGTCTGACGGTCCACCCTAGTGCCGTCACAAGGCTGTGACGGTCTAGACGAGACCGTCACACTCAACTGGCGGTCCAAAGCAGACCGTCACACGGCCTGAGGGGCGTGGGGAGTAACGCGCCTACCCTGGCGCGTTACAAAATGTAACGCGCCTACCCTGGTGCGTTACACGCTCCACACACGCCAGCGCAAAAGGGCAGATGTAACGCGCCTGCCAGAACGCGTTACAGACTGTGACGCGCCTAGCCAGGTGCGTCGCAACAAGTAACGGTCCAACGCAAGTGCGTTACACACCCTGGGGGTTTAAGACGCCAAAAGCGCCCTGACGCGCCCACCCTGGACCGTCACAGGGATGTGACGCGCCAGGCCTGGTGCGTCACATGCCCTGACCCCCTAACGGTAAAAAGCCAACGGTCGAAAAGCCCCTGACGGCCCTGCCCAGGTGCGTCACACACAAACGGCGGTCAATCGGGGGACCGTCACAGTCCCTGACCCCTTAGGGCTCAACAAAAGGCATGTAACGGCCCCTCCCAGGCGCGTTACATCATGTAACGGTCCCTGGAAGGACCGTTACACTCACCCGACGGTGAAAACGGCGGGAATGCCTAAAAACTCCAACCACGCCCCCGTGCCTCCACCGGAGAGGGGAAAATCAAAGGGGAAGACCCTTGGGGACCCCTACCCCAAATCATGGAAAACCCCAAACACGCTCAATCAAGCCCCTCTCGGCCTCCCCGCGGCCTACAAACCACGGAAATGAACGGCAAGAGACTAAGGAACGTCACCCTACCTCAATGGAGCGAATGCTCCGCCGGATCGTTCACAAACCACGAAGAACGCCTTTGGAAACCCCGCCTCTTCACGCTTCCCACGCTTGCCGCACGCCCACGAGCTCGCCTCGTCGTCGCCCACGCGTCCGCGTCGTCGCCCTGCCGCCGTCTGCAGCCGGAGAAGGGCTCACCGCGTCCGAATGGGAGAGAGAGGGAGAGAGGGCGGTGGTCACGGTGGGGAGAAAGAGGAGGAGGAAGAAGAAGAAGAAGAGAGTGGGGAGAGAGAGCAAATGGGGGGGGTTTATAGAAAATCCAGAAAATTCTGAAAAATAGAAAATTATACCCCCGCGATCCACCGAACGCACCGATCGCAACGCTACCACTCGTGCCCAGGTGAACGACCCGGTTCACCCGCAGCGAGCTTCCGAAGGAATTACCGAAACCCACACCGGAAATCGGAAAACACGCGTGGAAAAGCCGCGGAACGCCTCCGAGCCTCCGAAACAACTCCGGATCGCGCCGATCAGAACACGAAAGATGCCCGAAACGAAATTTCGGACACAACGGAGCCGGACACTCCGAGAACAAGATCCGGGACCCACGAAGAAGGATCCGAAAGGTCCGGGATATTACAGCCCTCCCCCCTTAAGAAATTTCATCCTCGAAATTGAGAACAACCCAAGGGGAAAGAAGAGGAAGACTCACTCAAATAGGTACGGGAACTGCTGACGCATCTCGTCCTCATGCTCCCAAGAAGCCTCACCACCAGAGTGTCGCTGCCACACGACCTTTACCAAGGGAATGACCTTGTTCCGCAGGCGCTGCTCTCGCCTATCCTCCACGCGGATCGGAAACTCTGGGAGAGAAAGATCTGGAGTCACCTCAGGCCAAACAGAAATCTCGAGCACATGAGAGTCATCGGGTATATACTTCCGCAACATCGAGACGTGGAACACGTCATGCACCGACGCCAACTCAAGGGGTAACTGAAACCGGTAAGCAACCTAACCGATGCGCTCCAAGATCACAAAAGGACCAATATAGCGGGGACTCAACTTCCCACGCCGTCCAAAACGCATCACCCCCTTCATCGGAGAAACTCTCAAGAACACACGATCGCCCACGGTGAACTCGAGAGGCTGTCTCCTACGGTCAGCATAACTCTTCTGCCGACTCTGGGCCGCCAACATGTTCTGACGGACCAGGTGCACCACATCCACGCATTGCTGCACCAACTCCGGTCCAGTCAAAACACGCTCACCCACCTCAAACCAATCGGGTGGAGTCCTACAAGGACGCCCGTACAGAGCCTCATAGGGAGCCATACCAATGCTCGAATGATAGCTGTTGTTATAGGCAAACTCCACCAACGGTAGGTGATGAATCTAACTCCCCTGCCACTCCAGGCAGCAGGATCTCAGCATGTCCTCCAAAGTCTGAATGGTCCTCTCGGACTGACCATCTGACTGAGGATGATACGCCGAGCTAAATGCCAACTCCGTGCCAAGAGCTCGCTGGAAACTCCTCCAGAATTCAGAAGTGAAGCGCGGATCCCGATCCGATACAATCGAAATGGGAATCCCATGCAACGGCACGATCCGCTCCACATAAAGACGAGCCAACTTGGACACGCTCCAACTGACTTTGACCGGTAGCAACCGAGTCACCTTCGTCAGCCGATCAACCAGCAACCAAATACTATCCTACCCACTCGGGGTCCTCGGCAACCCCACCACAAAATCCGTGGTCACATGATCCCACTTCCAAGTAGGAACATCCGAGGGCTGGAGAGTACCTCCTGGTCGCTGATGCTCCGCCTTCACCTGCTGACAGATCAGGCACCTGGCCACAAACTCGGCGACATCTCTCTTCATGCGAGGCCACCAGAACTGCCTCCGCAAGTTTCGATACATCTTCCTCGCACCCGGGTGCACGGTGTACCTGCTCCCGTGAGCCTCGCGCAACACCGCACGACGAACCTGCTCCTCCGCTGGGACATACAACCTGCCGCAAAACCTCGCAGCACTGTCCTCGCCGAGTTCCACATCAGCCATCGCCAGAATACGGGGCAACTCAGGGTCCGCAAGCTGAGCCTCTGTCACCTGACGATGGATAGCAGGATTAACAGTCAGACTCGCAAGCACTGCCAACCCTAGCTCCTGGGGAATCTTGAGCCTGAAAGATACTTCGGACACTTGTTCCCAGAGCCTCCACTTCCTCAACATCAAGGCACTGACCGCAACCTTCCGACTCAAGGCATCAGCAACGACATTCATCCTGCCCGGTTGATAAGATAGGGTGAAGTCATAATCCTTCATGAATTACATCCAACGCCTTTGTCTGAGGTTCAGATCTCTCTGCGAGAACACATACCTCAAACTCTGATGGTCAGTGAACACCTCGAACTTCTCGCTGTACAGATAATACCTCCAGATCTTCAGCGCGAAGATCACCGCCGCCAACTCAAGGTCATGGGTAGGGTAGTTCTCCTCGTGGGGCTTTAGCTGCCGAGATGCATAAGCCACCACTCTACCATGCTGCATCAACACAGCACCCAACCCAACGCCGGAAGCATCTGTACACACCACGAAACCTCCCGATCCAGAAGGTAAAACTAACACCGGAGTCGAGGTGAGCAATCTCTTCAGTTCCCTAAAGCTCTGCTCACACTCCTCGGACCAGACGAAAGGCACCTCCTTCCGCGTGAGTCTAGTCATCGGGGTCGCAATGCGAGAAAAATCCTGGATAAACCGGCGATAATAACCCGCAAGCCCCAAGAAACTCCGGATCTCCATCACCGATCTCGGCCTCGGCCACTGCATTACTGCCTCGACCTTGGCGGGGTCCACGGAATTGCCATCGCCAGAAATCACGTGCCCCAGAGAGTGCACCTCGCCGAGCCAAAACTCACACTTGCTGAGCTTCGCATACAACTGGTGATCTCGCAACGTCTGCAGCACCACACCCAAATGGTACGCATGCTCCTCAGTAGACTGCGAATAAATAAGGATGTCATCCACGAAAATGACCACGAGCTGGTCCAAATACGGATGAAACACCCTCTGCATCAAGTCCATGAAGGCTGCAGGGGCATTAGTGAGCCCAAACGGCATCACCAGAAACTCATAATACCCGTACCTTGTACTGAATGCAGTCTTCTCCACATCGGACTCGCGAATTCTCAGCTGATAGTAACCGGACCGCAAATCAATCCGCGAGAACACTCGCGCAGACTGAAGCTGGTCGAACAAATCATCAATCCGCGGCAACAGATACTTGTTCTTAATGGTCACTTCATTCAGCTGCCGATAGTCAATGCACAAGCGCAGAGTACCGTCCTTCTTCTTCACGAACAACACAGGCGCACCCCAAGGGGAAAAGGTAGGACGAATGTACCCCTTGACCAACAGTTCATGCAACTACGCCCTCAACTCCCTTAACTCATCGGGGGCCATACGGTAGGGAGCCTTCGCCAAAGGTCCCGTACCAGGCACAACCTCGATCACGAAATCGATCTCCCGCTGGGGAGGTAATCCGGGCAACTCTTCGGGAAAAATGTCGGGAAACTCGCACACCACCGTAATATCCTCGAGATCCGGCTCCATCCGGTCAGACACAACCACGGACGCGAGAAAATCCCGACAACCAGAATCAAGCAATCGATGGGCTCGAATAGCAGAGATGAGGAATCGAGAAGAGGTGGAACGGATACCTTGGAATTAGAAGGTCCGCTTGCTCGGATGCTGGAAGTAGACCCTCTTCATCCCACAATCCACCACCGCTCCATGGGTCTCGAGCCAATCCATGCCTAGAATCACATCATAATCCCGAAGCTGCAACGCATACAACCTGCCTGGCATACTCCGCCCATCGATCCAAACTGGAACCTAATCGAAGCAATACGGAGTGATCATAAAGTCACCCGAAGGTAACTCCACTGTCAAATCACAGGACAACTGGGTCACCGGCTCCTCGACGCTCGACGCGAAATCCTCCGAAATAAACGAATGAGACGCGCCAGAATCAAATAAAACTCGAGCCGTACAATCCAAAATCTGAACGATACCTTCCACGAGCTGCGACGCCACTGCCTCTGCCCTGGTCATGTGCGTGATCTGACTCGGAGCCCTCTGCCTGCCTCCCACACTAGCTAACCTGGGTAGCGGCGGATACTGTCCCTGCAGCTGCTGCTGCTGCCTCTGCTGCTGGGGAACCTGCTGCTGCGGAGAGAACTGCTACTGCGGCGGCCTCTGAGGACAGTCACGCGCCATATGCCCTGGCTGGTCACACCGAAAATAGATGATCGGCGTCGTGCACTGCCTGCCTAGGTGGGTCCCACCACACCGTGGATAAGGTCCCCGCGATCCACCCACTGATCCCTGTCGCTGAAAAGGAATCGGCTGTTGCACACTGCCCGATGAAGCTTGTCCCTGATCCTTGGACTTCTTCTTTCGAAAATTCTTCGAGAAGAACTTCTTGACCTTCGTGCCAAAAGATGCGGATCCTGTCACCGAAGCTGCCGATGCCGGTACTCCTGAACCACTCGACGCATGCTGGAAGGAACCCTGCTGCTGGGTAGCCGACTGTTGGCTGCGACCTGACAAGGACTGCCCCTGGCTGATCGGTCCTCGAGTCCTCTGCATATCCATCTCCAAAGAAGCCGCAATACGAGACACTGTCTCTAGATCAGTGGCCCCATTCGTGATCAAATGGTGCCTCAGCTCTAGCCTCAAACCCTGAACAAACTGCGCGGTCTTCACCCTCTCATGCTTCATGATGTGAGGTGCATACCGACCCAGCTCGACAAATCGGGCCCTGTACTGCAACACGGACATGTCGCCCTGCACCAGCTCCAGAAACTCCCGCATCCGCTGCGTAGCAACATAATCTGGACAGTACGTACGCTCGAAAGCACTGACGAAGTCATCCCACTCGACCTGCTCAAGTGGATGAAGCTGAAAAGACGTCTTCCACTCGGAAGACCACCACTTCCGAGCCGTACCCTGCAACTGGTTATAGGCCAACACCCCTCTGTCCTCGGCAGCACTCTTCGCAGAGCTGAACACCCGCTCCATCTCATCAAGCCAATCACGAGCCGCATCAGGGTCTGCCTGGCCGCTGAAGTAAGGTGGATGGAACTGCATGAAGTCCCTCACTGCTCGGCCTGGCCCACCCCTAACCCACGAGCCCTCACCAGCCTCTCCGCCGAACTGCTGCGACATAAGCTGGTACATGCCACGGAAGAAATCCTCGGCCCCTGGAACCCTCGCGGCATCCACGGCCTCGGTAGCCCCCGGTGGCGCTCTACTATGCTCCTCCTGGTCCCTCTGGACCCCTTGCTGGATCTCCTGACCTCCAGCCGACTGCCCCTGCTGAGAGCGAGAGCTCATCCTCGGCGCCATACTCGCTCCTGAAGCAAAAGACAGAAAACACGAAAGCGGCAAGGTCAAAACAAACACGCGGTGTCCAATGCCAGCGTCACATGCACATTATCGTTGTGGACTAGTGGACCATTACAATTGCCCATGATTCTCATGTAATTCCACAACCGCGCTCTGATACCAGCTGTAACGATCCGAGAATCTGATTACCGGGAAGGCCCGATAACCTGAGACTCGCATCGCCACCCACGAGCCCGAAGACTCGGAAGGGTTAAAAGGATGGTGTGGAAACTACACAAGTATCACAAGTAATTGCAGAAATTAAACAGTTATAATATGAAGCAGGAAATAAATTAACATTTTACATGGTCCACAAAAGAAAATAACAACAACAGTAGTCGTAGTCCACGACTAGTACAGTGACTAGAAGAAAAGTACAACTACACGTGGCATACCCCGGCTTTGACCTCTGGCGCTACCTCTGGGCACCCGCACCACGCTGCACCCCAGACGCGCTCCCCCGGGGCGGCGCCTCACCTAAAACACGGTGAAAACACGCAGGAAATGAGTCTCGGAACAAGACTCAGTAGGGATCACTCGAACCCTACCTCGAAAAGTGAGAAACCACTACGCTAGCGGTAGGAGAGTACCTCGGGAAGGAAAGCCATGTACTCTACAGAACCAAGCCCTACGACACGTAAACCGACACACGTGCCACGGTGAGAAGACCGAAACCCAATGGTCGACCCGGCGAAACCCGAAGGTCGGAAACACACGACTGACAGTCTGTCACTCCGTACTCGACAGGAGTACCACCCACTAGAAGCACAGCCGGTAGCGTCCCCTGATGTCTTACACCGCACCGCAGGTGAACCGCCTGACGTGGTAACTCCTACCAAAGGCGAAAACACCGAACAAGTAACTCACAACAAGTGAGTCGCTGGGGTCACGCCCGTCGACGTGCGTCCACTGTCCCCAACCGCGTGTGCACACACAGACCACGCGTCCTAGGTCTGGCCCTCTGACTGGTTTTCCCCCGGCACTGGACTCTGATTTGACGAGGGGCCCGACGGTAACCAGTCTAAAACCGTCCTCAGGGTAAGCCTCTCCACCTACTCACAGGTGGGAACACACGCGTGTAAGCAGGCTACGACTAGTGGAGGGTCACTAAAGGAGTAGACTCTCGAGTCAACGGAAAACAACGTCCGTGTTCGACAACGTACGGGAGCCGCGCCCCCGCACCGGTCCCGTTGGACGGTGACCCAATTCGAACAAGAAAACGGGGCTGCAACCCTCTCGGGTCAACCAAGAATCTGACAGTCCACCCTAGCGCCGTCACAAGGCTGTGACGGTCTAGACGAGACCGTCACACTCAACTGGCGGTCCAAAGCAGACCGTCACACGGCCTGAGGGGCGTGGGGAGTAACGTGCCTAGCCTGGCGCGTTACAAAATGTAACGCGCCTACCCTGGTGCGTTACACGCTCCACACACGCCAGCGCAAAAGGGCAGATGTAACGCGCCTGCCAGGACGCGTTACAGACTGTGACGTGCCTAGCTAGGTGCGCCGCAACAAGTAACGGTCCAACGCAAGTGCGTTACACACCTTAGGGGTTTAAGACGCCAAAAGCGCCCTGACGCGCCCACCCTGGACCGTCACAGGGATGTGACGCGCCAGGCCTGGTGCGTCACATGCCCTGACCCCCCAACGGTAAAAAGCCAACGGTCGAAAAGCCCTTAACGGCCCAGCCCAGGCGCGTCACACACAAACGGCGGTCAATCGGGGGACCGTCACAGTCCCTGACCCCTTAGGGCTCAACAAAAGGCATGTAACGGCCCCTCCCAGGCGCGTTACATCATGTAACGGTCCCTGGAAGGACCGTTACACTCACCCGACGGCGAAAACGGCGAGAATGCCTTAAAACTCCAACCACGCCCCCATGCCTCCACCGGAGAGGGGGAAATCAAAGGGGAAGACCCCTGGGGACCCCTAGCATACATCTAAGCCATCAAAACGTGAAATCGCGGGCTAAAACCATAGATCGGGCGAACCCTCCCCAAATCATGGAAAATCCCAAACCCGCTCAATCAAGCCCCTCTCGGCCTCCCCGCGGCCTACAAACCACGGAAATGAATGGCAAGAGGCTAAGGAACGTCACCCTACCTCAATGAAGCGAATGCTCCGCCGGATCGTTCACAAATCACGAAGAACGCCTTTGGAAACCCCGCCTCTTCACGCTTCCCACGCTTGCCGCACTCCCACGAGCTCGCCTCGCCGCCGCCCACGCGTCCGCGCCGTCGCCCTGCTACCGTCTGCAGCCGGAGAAGGGCTCACCACGTCCGAATGGGAGAGAGAGGGAGAGAGGGCGGTGGTCACGGTGGGGAGAAAGAGGAGGAGGAAGAAGAAGAAGAAGAGAGTGGGGAGAGAGAGAAAATGGGGGGGGTTTATAGAAAATCCGAAAAATTCTGAAAAATAGAAAATTATACCCCTGCGATCCTCGGAATGCACCGATCGCAATGGTACCACTCGTGCCCAGGTGAACGACCCGGTTCACTCGCAGCGAGCTTCCGAACGAATTACCGAAACCCACACCGGAAATCGGAAAACACACGCGGAAAAGCCGCGGATCGCCTCCGAGCCTCCGAAACAACTCCGGATCGCGCCGATCCGAACACGAAAGATGCCCGAAATGAAATTTCGAACACAACGGAGCTAGACACTCCGAGAACTAGATCCGAGACCCACTACCAAAAAAAGC
The DNA here is from genome assembly GCA_022559845.1 of Amorphophallus konjac. Taxonomy (NCBI): domain Eukaryota; kingdom Viridiplantae; phylum Streptophyta; class Magnoliopsida; order Alismatales; family Araceae; genus Amorphophallus; species Amorphophallus konjac. Next base: position 341,233,465 of record CM040124.1, read on the forward strand.
GGGATTTCAGACGGATGTTTCAGACGGAAATTTTTCTGTCTTAAAATCCGTTTGTATTTGTGACGGATTAGTTTCCGTGACAAATTCCGTTGTTATTAAGGACACACCAGACTCCCTCTGAAGATCCATCTATAATTATAGACGGAATATATTCCGTCTTTATATACGTCGCAAATTTGGGACGGATATTCCGACGGAAATAATCCGTCTGAAATTTCCGACGAAAATAAGTTCCGTTCGTATTTCCGTCGGAAAATTCCGCCTTTCCCGCCCCTCCCTGCCGCCTCTTCCACCTGGCCCCATTTCCACCCCCCCACTCTCCCTCTCACTCTCTCCTTCCTCTGCCCTCTGCTTGCGGTCGTCGCCGCAGGAGCCGTCTTCGCCGCCGGAGCCGCCGTCCTCGCCGTAGCCGCCGTCCTCGCCGTCCTCGCCGTCACCGGAGACCCCGCCGTCCTCGCCGTCCTCGCCGTCGCCGCCATTCGCCAACCTCCCTCCCTCTCACGGTCGTGGTCGCCGTCGCCGCCATCATCCTCTTCCCACGGTCACCGTCGCCGCCGGCCGGTAAGTGGCCTCGCTCTCCCTCTCTCTCTCCCGATCATGTTCCCCTCCCTCAATCCCTCTCCCTCTCCCCTGTCCGACTCCCTCACTCCCTCTCCCCTCTCGCGCTCCCTCACTCCCTCTGGCCGCCCTCCCCCACCCCCTCCACTGCCCTCTCTCCCCTGTCCGGCTCCCTCACTCCCTCTCCCTCTCCCCTCTCGCGCTCCCTCACTCCCTCTGGCCGCCCTCCCCCACCCCCTCCACTGCCCTCTCTCCCCTGTCCGGCTCCCTCACTCCCTCTCCCTCTCACTCCCTCTGGCCGCCCTCCCCCACCCCCTCCACTGCCCTCTCTCCCCTGTCCGGCTCCCTCACTCCCTCTCCCTCTCCCCTCTCGCGCTCCCTCACTCCCTCTGGCCGCCCTCCCCCACCCCCTCCACTGCCCTCTCTCCCCTGTCCGGCTCCCTCACTCCCTCTCCCTCTCCCCTCTCGCGCTCCCTCACTCCCTCTGGCCGCCCTCCCCCACCCCCTCCACTGCCCTCTCTTCCCCTGTCCGTGGCCCCTCTCCCCCTCTCATTATGATGCTGTTCTTGTAAAATCTAGTTTGAACATTAGGTGGATGTATTTTAATTTGTAGAATCTATCTAAAAACTCGTTGGAGTGAGATATCGCAAATTCCGAAAATAGACTCAGTTTGAACATGTCTTATTCTCCTCCAAAAATCTATCAGGGCGCATAAGTCAAGATCTTAATACTACATTTGATTAAAATGATAGAGATGTCAGATATTTTAATGAGTAGAATTTTAAAACTCATCCCCACAAATCCAGCCAAACTCCACCTAACGGAGTCATAGATAATTTGGACCCGTGGCCTGAGTGACCGTCTCACTCCCTGCCCAAATTGGCCACTGTGAACAATTTCACATCACTTGGGATCTCCCTGGGTAGCTTCTTCCTGATTAATTTGGACTGAATTAGACTGGGGAGACTCGTCGGACCCACGGAGACTGATTTGGACTGAACAACCATGGGTTTAGTTTAACGATACACAGGTTATTTTTTTTTAAAAAAATAAATCACTTGTGTGAAATGCTACACATGTTCCTAGTCTTGCCCCGGACAGAACTTGATGATAGCTGCATTTTTCCTTTCCTGGGCATGTGACATTCTAAACGCAATAAATAGCCAGAGTTTACAAGAACACCATCAAAGAACCTTCATTCAATCAACAATCATTAATTTTTAGTTCAGATGGTATGCAGGAAAGTGAAGTTCCAACTTCTGATCCGAGAAACAATGTCCTTTTTGGAGTTGACATTGATAACCCTCTTGGGATACCAATGCCTAGTGATCCTTTACTAGCAAAAAATATAAGCTCTGGCAAAGACTATCAGACTAATCTCACTTCAAACAACATTATTTCCAATTCCAGTGGCTCCAAGGAAACTCAAGCAGAATTCTCAACATCAATTGTTTCTCAATCTTTTGGGGTTCCAGATGTGGCATTTAATTCTAATGACTCCACTAATGATAGCAGCTTTTTGATTGGTAGATCAATAGATATCACTCGGTCTTCGGGCAATGATGAGTTGAAGCAGGATCTTGCTCGACTGTTCAGCATACAGAGGAGAGGGGGGAGCTCTGTGGGAGGGGGGTGGAGCTTGGTGGGACGGGGAGCTCCGTGGGAGGGGGGAGGGGCATCCGAGAGGGTTCCAGTGGGGGGGAGCTCAGTGGGAGGGGGGAGGGGCATCCGAGAGGGTTCCAGTGGGGGGGGGGAGCTCTGTGGGAGGGGGGTGGGAGGGGGGGGAGCTCTGTGGGACGGGGAGCTCGGTGGGAGGGGGGAGGGGCATCCGAGAGGGTTCCAGTGGGGGGGAGCTCAGTGGGAGCAGGAGGGCGGGTGGGAGGAGGGGGAGCTTTGTGGGAGGGGGGTGTCATGTCTCGAGTGGCTCGACAGGCCGAGTCGCAGACCGTTGAACCAGCTCGGAAGCTATAACTCAGTTCTGAGCGGGGTTAGTTAAATTAGATATCCCTGTTGCATTTTATTAGTTAGTGGCTGATGGATTAGTTGTTAGTTAGTGGTTGATGGATTAGCTGGAGTCATGTCTAATTGGATGCAATCTTTGGAGTCCAACTTCGAGAAATTTGAATTCCAAAATTCTCTATCTGCTGTGGCTGATATTCCTGGTTCTTTTCGCCATAAGTTGCACGAGTTCCCTAAATTTGATGGGAGTTATGACCCAGCTGAATGGCGATTCAAAGCTAATCGCTATTTTTACTGTAATAATGTTCCGGATACGCAACGAGTTACTATAGCATCTTATTATTTGGATGGAGAGGCCTTACAGTGGTTTTGGCATTTCTCTAGCTCTAAAGAATCTGTTTCTTTGCATGAGTTTTTAGCTGGGTTAGAGTCACGGTTTGGTGCAGTTTCTTCTGTGGATTCTCATGGGCAACTGAGTAAACTCAGACAAGTGGGTACAGTAGCTGCGTATCAATGGCAATTTGAGACCATGTACAATAGAATAACTGGACTTTCTGAGAAGCATTTGCTGGGTGTTTTTCTGAGTGGTTTACGAGAGGATCTTGCCTGTGAAGTTCTCATGCCCCATTCCTTATCACATGCTATGGAGTTGGCAAGAATTCAAGAACAAATGTTTACTGCCAGACGCCGAGCTTCACCACACTTTATCTTTTCAGCACCTCAGACACTGAAACCTTTTACTCCAAACTCTCAGCCAGCATTCTCCCCTAAAGGAGTAAACCCACCAGTTAAAAAGTTATCTACACAACAGTTGCAGGAACGAAAGGCTAAAGGCCTATGTTATAATTGTGATGATAAATGGCTTCCAGGCCACACATGCCAACCTCATAAACTTTTTTTACTGCATCTTATTCCGGATGATAGTGATTTTGCTCCTTTAGACAGTGTGGATCCAGAACCCTTCATTGAATTCTCTCCTGTCATACAACCCTCTCTGTCAGCTCAATATGTTACTCACTTAGCATCACCGGGCACATTGAAAGTATTAGGGAAAATGGGTACCATGTCTGTCCTGATTTTGATTGACAATGGGAGCACCCATAATTTTTTGGACCCCCATGTTGTAAAGAAGTTGGGATTATCTGTGACAAACTTTGATTCCCACCCTGTCAAAATAGCTGCAGGTCTCCAAATCTCTTCACAGGGTTGGTGTCCTGGAGTTAACCTTAAGATGCCTGGCATGTAATTTACTTTAGACTTTTTAATTCTTCCTCTTGGCAGTGTTGATGTGATCTTGGGGAATACTTGGCTCTAGTTACTTGGAGATATAACCCTAAACGTTTCTCAAATGTCCATGAAGTTTTCCTTGAATGGTCAGGATTTCATATTACATGGGTCCAAGTACTTTTCCAAGCTGGATTTGAGATCGGGTTATCATCAAATTAGAATGCATCCTGATGATGTTTACAAAACTGCCTTTAGAACACATGAGGGACACTTTGAGTAGACAACCAATTGTATGCTAAAATGTCTAAATGTGTGTTTGGGGTCAGAGAAATTGAGTATCTTGGCCACATTATTTCAGAAAAAGGGGTTGCTATGGACATGTCTAAACTACAAGCCATTTGTACTTGGCCTGTACCCCGGTCTGTGAGGGCTTTGAGAGGATTCTTAGGGCTTACAGGATACTACAGAAAATTTATTAAAAACTATGGTCTTATTGCTGCACCTCTGACCAGTCTTCTTAAGAAGGACAGTTATAGTTGGAGCCCATCTTCTCATCAAGCCTTCTTATAGCTTAAAGAGGCTATGTCAACTGCCCCAGTTCTTGTCTTGCCTGATTTTTCAGAAACTTTTGTAGTCGAGTGTGATGCTAGTGGAACTGGCATGGGAGCAATTCTCATGCAAAAAGGACGTCCTACCATTCTTGAGGCCGTACATGCTCCACTGAGGTTGAAAGTGATCCCATTTGAAACTTGTCTTATGATGATAAGAAGATATAGAGAAATGGAATGACCACATATCTTAAGTAGTACATATATACAAAGATGTGGATAAATGCAAAGAAATCAGAATTCTCTATAGCAATAGGTAAATACCCAAAAAATTCGTTTTGTGATTTAAAACTTTGTGGATTTTAATTGCATGTAAATATAATTTTAAATCTGATTTTAATAGAAATTTGATGTTAATTTAGCTCAAAAATGTAGATTGTTTTGCTTCGATGTTATTCATTTGAAAATTTTTGTAATTTGGGTGTTATTTAATTTGATATGTGCATAATGATAATTGCGTTGTTATTTAATTTTATGTTATATAAATGCATGGGGTATTCCCTGTGAGTTGAGGTGCGTGGGTGCGACCTAACATTACACGCACCTCAGGAGAGCGCGTTAAAACCGTGTCAATGTGCCTTCCCGTTCAAGACTTTGGGATTGATATGTATGTTCTCATTTATTTATGAGAATGTATATATCTACCTCAAAGTCTTGAATTGTCCCGTTTGGACAGCTGTGAATGTTTGATCGCACTTAGGCAGTCATTTACTATATATGTTTGTATGGTTTGTTGAGAATTTCGGTTGCGTCTCCTCACTCTTCTCTGATATACCATTATTGACTTTGAGTGTTTTCTTAACCACTTACTTGTAAGTGTTTAAGAAATTTTTAAAATCAATAAATATATTTGGTATATCGGAGAAGTGTGGGGAGATGATGCCGAAATTTTTAGCAAATCGTGCAGCACATATAGTAAGTGATTGTGCGATCAAACCTTCATGGATGGGTTAAAAAGTGATAATCTAATCAATATTCCTCTTCCAACTGCAAATGGTCTATGATGAACGATGTGAGGAAAGGGTCGGGTGTAATATTATGAGTAATGATTTGAAAGTTAGGATGTGTATTGTCATTTATTGGGTGCAGGCAAAATGTCGACAGATCGTTCATGGATGTATCGTAGAATAGTTGACCGGGTGGTGTCAGATGACTTTAAGCTTGGGGTTGAGAGTTTCATTCAATTTGCATTGGGGAATCCAAATGCAGCAATAGATCGCGACGGTCACATTCGTTGCCCTTGTTCAAGTTGTAGAAACTTGAGGTGGTGTTCAACATGGGATGTGCAACATCATTTGTACACGAAAGGGTTCGTGGATGGTTATACGAATTGGACGTGTCATGGTGAGCAATTCGGGAGGTATGAGCCCGACAATATTGCAGGCACAAGTGGGTACGTGGATATGGTTGTAGATGCTGCTGGTCCTAGTTTTAATATTCACGATGAAGTGCCGAATAAGATAGCCGGAAGATTTTATGAACTACTTAGGGATGCTGATGAGCCGCTGTGGGATGGTTGTGAAAATCACACTCGATTGTCTGCAGTGTCACAGTTGTTGAACTTGAAATCTGAATTTCACATCAGTGAGACTTGTTTTGACCGTCTCCTCCTCTTGATCAAGAGTATGTTACCTCGAGACGAGAAGTTGCCAGAAACTTTTTACCGTGCAAAAAAGATGGTCAATGACTTAGGACTTGGATATGTGAAAATAGATGCATGTCCGAATCATTGTATGTTATATTACAAAGATGATGCAGATAAGATATCATGTTCAGTTTGTGGCCATGACAGATTCAAACCTAAGGGGGGGGGGGGTCAATTCAAAGGCAAAAGATGTACCTTACAAGGCGTTGCGATACTTCCCTCTTGTGCCTAGGCTGCAGCGACTGTATATGTCCTCAAAGACGGCTCGGCATATGACATGGCACACCGAAAGAGTACGTCGTGCCGATGATATAATCAGTCATCCTGCCGATGGTGAAGCTTGGACTCACTTTAGTCGTACTCATCTTGCCTTTTCAAGGGAGTCACGTAATGTTCGATTGGGTTTATGCACAGATGGCTTTAATCCATTCGGTGGTTCAGTGGCAGCTTATTCTTGTTGGCCAGTGTTCATGACACCGTACAACCTTCCGCCGCACATGTGCATGAAGCGAGAAAATCTGTTTTTGTCCCTAGTAATTCCTGGTCCAAAAAGTCCCGGAAAAAATTTGGACATATATCTCAGGCCGTTGATTGATGAGCTCAAAGTTTTATGGACTGATGGAGTTGTTACTTATGATGCATATAGGAAGAAAAATTTTATTATGAAGGCTGCACTGATGTGGACAATAAGTGACTTCCCTGCATATGGAATGCTATCTGGTTGGAGCACACATGGGAGGCTAGCATGTCCTTACTGTATGGAAGATACCAAATCATTTGTATTGAAACATGGGGGGAAAAGCTGCTGGTTTGATTGCCATCGGCGGTTGCTACCAAGTGACCATCCTTTTCGAAGGCAAAAAGACTCGTTTAAAAAAAATACTGTTGAAATGGATGAAGCTGACTTGCAACGGGTGTCGGGTCTACATATGGCGTCACGGGTGCACAATTTACCAGATGTAGTTCAATTGTCTGGTAGCACACGGCAACTCCCTAATTTTGGAAAGGATCACAACTGGGTCAAGAAAAGCATTTTTTGGGAATTACCTTATTGGTCAACTCTTCTTGTACGACACAATCTGGATGTCATGCATACCGAGAAGAATTTTTTTGATAATGTGTTCAATACGATCATGAATGTTAAAGGGAAAACAAAGGACAACGCCAAAGCACGTATGGATTTAAAGATGCTTTGTAGACGTCCAGAATTGGAACTACAAAGTGTCAATGGCAAAACTGTGCAGCCTAAAGCAACTTATGTGCTTCATGATACACAGATCAAGGAAGTATGCCAGTGGTTGAAACAACTGAGATTCCCAGATGGATATGCATCCAACATAGCCCGTTGTGTGAATGTTAATGAGGGGAAAATATATGGTATGAAAAGTCACGACTGTCATGTGTTCATGGAGAGGCTACTGCCCATTGCATTTCGTGATTTGTTGCCAAAGCAGATATGGGGAGCACTAGCTGAGATGAGTCAATTTTTCAAGATTTTATGTGCATCTGAACTCAGACTTCGGGATGTACAAACTATCGAACAAGATGTTGTCACAACCATTTGCAAGCTAGAGAAGATATTTCCTCCGGCATTCTTTGATTCGATGGAGCACCTGGTAGTTCATTTGCCATATGAGGCTATCGTCGGAGGTCCAGTACAATTTCGATGGATGTATCCATTTGAGAGGTATGTGACAATTTTTGTTAACTTATAAGTCGTCCATAGCCGCTACATTTTGTTGCCATCTGACTTGTTGTTGTAGGTGCATGCATGAATTAAAAATGAAAGTTCGCAACAAGGCACAGGTGGAGGGTTCGATTGCTGAGGCATACATTCTTGAAGAAATTTCGAACTTCTGTTCTATGTACTTTGAGCCAGAGATTCAAACTCGTCGTACTCGACCTCCACGTAATGATGATGGGGGAGTGGATGAATCGTCCGATCGGCTCTCCATATTTAAACATCCTGGACGTGCGTTCGGACGTTGCTTGACTCGCACGCTCGAAGATAGAGAGTTGCACGCCGCTGAGATATATATTCTTTTGAATTGCCTCGAGATTGAACCTTATGTTGAGTAAGATATTAATTCACATTTCCAGCAACTCCATAAGTCTATACATCCTCAAAGTCTATACAACATTGACTTCACAAAGTCTATACATTGGCTTCCTCAAAGTCTATACATTGGCTTCCTCAAAGTCTATACAACATTGACTTCACAAAGTCTATACATTGGCTTTATCAATTTTTTAATCATTTTTTTTACGGGGTGCTACATTTATATTGCAGACAATTTGATTCAGAATTAGCTGAAAAATATCCAAATATCCAGGATGTGGAGATTGAAAAAGAACGCGACAAGTTTTTTTCCAAATGGCTAAGAAACCGAGTTAGTGTGAACTCTGAATATATATGTTTGTATTTACGTATGTTGAGGTAATTGTTATTATTTTAACTACTCTAATTTGAATATAGGTTGAACAAGGTCTCATTACTGATCAAAGAGTACAACAGATAAGTTATGGCCCCTCGAACCAGACACGTGCCTATCCGGGATATATTGTGAATGGATACAAATTTCATACAAGGGATTATGGGCGAAATAAGTCTACGATGAACAGCGGCGTATGTGTGAAGGGAAATTTATACAATGAAATGGAATTGGACTACTATGGTATTATTGAAGAAGTCTTAGAACTTCAGTATTTGGGACAAGACAATCATGTATATATATTTAAGTGTCAATGGTTTGATCCTAATTCTGTTCTACATGACACAAATTATGGGATTGTCAATGTCAAGCATAGGTTTAAACTTAAGACCTATGAACCGTTCATTTTAGCCGCACAAGCCCAGCAAGTGTACTATTCAAGCTATCCATCATCCAAGAATAGAGATTGGTGGGCAGTTTGCAGGGTTAACTCAAAACTCTTTCCCACTTATGAGTTAACTATGAGTGGAGATGTCTCAGAGGTTGCTCGTGCTGAATATTATCAATCAGACGAAGTTGGCGTTGTCGGTTCCTCTAGGTTTAATATGGACGAATCTGATGAGCCACTGTCATTACGTACGCGAGATGGCGTGGAAGAAGTCGATCCGACGGAGCTAAATGTTGATGTTAGAGGGGAGGAAGAATCAGATGAAGATGAAGATTTTGAATCTCATGAGACTACTATGGATGACGAAGATGATGAAGTTGAGCTAGATATATCAACATGAGGGAGGCATGTTTTGATAATTTAGTAAGAAGATTCTTACTTTTAAGCATAATTTTAAATAACATTTGTCTAGCCTTATATAATTGTGGATTAATATGTATTAATTGTTTTGTTATTAATAAGGAAATGGTGCGAGGAGGTCGTAGTAGGGGTGGGAGGAGATCTAGCAGTGAGAGGGGCACTACTATCTCCTCGCTACCATCTTCTTCAGACACAGGTATATTTGATCAATAAGTTAGCTATATAAATATTTTATTTATTTACAAACTTAAAAGAATTTATTTATAGGTGCAAGTGTCGGCTCACCACCACTTGTACATACGCCACCACCTCCCGCTACAGGTATGTATATTTTAATTTAAATTCTTGAACATTTGTTCTACTTATGAAAATAAGTTCTTGCAGGTCTCAGTGGCCTCCCACCTGTTGTGCATACGCCACTCCCACCACCTTCCGCTGCAGGTATGTATATTTTAATTATATGTTCGCAATATTTGTATCACTCCACATGACAATAAATTCTTGCAGGTCTCAGTGGCAAAAAGACTCGAGGATCATGTATGTATATTTTAATTTAAATTCTTCAATATTTGTTCTACTTATGACAATAAATTCTTGCAGGTCTCAGTGGCCTCCCACCTGTTGTGCATACGCCACCCCCACCACCTCCCGCTGCAGGTATGTATATTTTAATTATATGTTCGCATTATATGTATCACTCCACATGACAATAAATTCTTGCAGGTCTCTGTGGCCTCCCACCTGTTGTGCATACGCCACCCCCACCACCTCCCGCTGCAGGTATGTATATTTTAATTATATGTTCGCATTATATGTATCACTCCACATGACAATAAATTCTTGCAGGTCTCAGTGGCCTCCCACATGTTGTGCATACGCCAACCCCACCACCTCCCGCTGCAGGTATGTATATTTTAATTATATGTTCGCAGTATATGTATCACTCCACATGACAATAAATTCTTGCAGGTCTCAGTAGCCTCCCACATGTTGTGCATACGCCAACCCCACCACCTCCCGCTGCAGGTATGTATATTTTAATTATATGTTCGCATTATATGTATCACTCCACATGACAATAAATTCTTGCAGGTCTCAGTGCCCTCCCACCACCTCCCACTTGTACAGGGCCCACCCCCACCAGTCAGCCCCTTGACGATGTCGGCAGTTGTCACGAGGGAGGCACGACCCATGATAGACGTCGCCCGTGTTGGGTATCCGGGTAAATCTATAAGGTTATATTACATTAATTAGCCCTCAACTGTGTAATATGAATATTTTGACATTTGCAATTGCAGTATGAAATTTGAACCCCACGGCGCTGTCCATCATTCCACCGAACTCATGTTGGCACATGTGCCTGGGGCAGCTTCCACTTTCAGAGATTTTCCGATGTCCGTCCGCGATTCATTGTACAACATGTTCTTAGTAAGTAATTACGTCATTTAATTCAAGTATTTCCCAAAGTCTATTTACAACTTTATACTAAGTGTGAAAAGCAATTGATTTACAGCGGTCTTTTCAATTCACATGTGGACATGACGCGGCGAGATGTCGTCGTGCCTGGGAGTCTACTATGCTCTCAAGTTACAAGAGGAAAATACATGAGGCCCGAGCACACGCTAAAAAATTGAGTGGGGGGAGTGAAGACCGACAATTGTGGAAGGCGCATCGCCCTCTATGGATGAGGCAGGAGGATTGGGAGATATCTTGTGACCATTTTGCCGACCCCAAGTGGATAGAAAAGTCCGAAAAAGCCAAAGCAAACAGGGCGTCAAAACCAGGTTCAAATTTGCATACGAGTGGGTCCATCTCTTATGCGGCTCATAAACAAAAATTGGTAAGTAATATACCAATTTATCTTCTTACAATTTATCCCAATATTTGACTTTTTTTTACTATGAATTGTATAACATGCTGTGGAGCTTAATCGACCTCCGTCGTTCCTCGAGGTGTTCGACAGAACACACAAAAAGAAGGGGACTAATGATTTTGTGAGTGACACAGCTAAGTCAGCAGCGGTAAGTTTATCTACATATGTAACTTGTACCGTTCATTTAAATCGGCATGTAATTCATATGAAATTGACTAGTTATTTTATTCAATTTGTAGGAAACATATAGCAAAGCAGTGACAGAGAAGTACGGGGAGGGAGACACGCAGCAGCCGGAGTTCGATCCGGTGGAGTGGGTGGCAGCAGCTGGCGTACCGAAGAAAGGCCGAATATATGGTTTTGGGGAGAGCCTAGACGCAAGCGCGGTGACATCAGCGTGTGCGAGTTCTAGCTATACTTCTTCCAGTGGCAGTGCCTTCACTATACCTTCCGTTGCCCCCAGCGCTTCTGCCAGCGACATGATGGACATGGCCCGATCGCAGATTTCTGATATGCAGCGGCAGCAGCAGCATTTCCAGCAAGAGATCTCTAGCCAAGTGTCAGTATTCTTGCAGGCAATTAGTGACCTCCTCTCCCAGAGCGGAATGGTCCCTCAGAAATCAACCACCACCACAGCACAGCCCGCACAGCTGAGTCTCTAGCCAAGTTTTTATTTTGATGGAATTACTCAATTATGTTTATTATTAATTTTAAAACTCATTTACTTCAGAATAATTGAGAAAATCCGGGGGTCTAAAATTTGAAATACCGGTCGGACGGCCGTGCCAATCATTCCAACGCGACCGGGGAGATGAAAGTGACTTGACAGAACTGACGGAATCCAAATCGGATGCCCAGTTTGATCTCGGCGCTAAAAGTTCAGTTTTAAAATACACTTAGTTTAAATGAACTACCAGGTCGGGTCCGGGGGTCTAAAATTAGAAATATAAGTCGGACGGCCATGCCGATCATTCCAACGCGACCGGGGAGATGAAAAGTGACTTGTCAGAACTGACGGAATCCAAATCGGATGCCCGGTTTGAGCTCGGCACTCAAAGTTCAGTTTTAAAATAAACTTAGCTTAAATGAACTCCCAGGTCAGGTCCGGGGGTCAAAAACTTGAAATACAAGTCGGACGGCCGTGCCGATCATTCCAACACAGCCGGGGAGATGAAAGTGACTTGTCAGAACTGGCGGAATCCAAATCGGATGTCCGGTTTGAGCTCGGCACTCAAAGTTCAGTTTTAAAATAAACTTAGCTTAAATGAACTCCCAGGTCAGGTCCGGGGGTCAAAAACTTGAAATACAAGTCGGACGGCCGTGCCGATCATTCCAACACAACCGGGGAGATGAAAGTGACTTGTCAGAATTGGCGGAATCTAAATCAGATGTCCGGTTTGAGCTCGGCGCTAAAAGTTCAGTTTTAAAATACACTTAGTTTAAATGAACTACCAGGTCGGGTCCGAGGGTCTAAAATTGGAAATACAAGTCGGACGGCCGTGCCGATCATTCCAACACAGCCGGGGAGATGAAAGTGACTTGTCAGAACTGGCGGAATCTAAATCGGATGTCCGGTTTGAGCTCGGCGCTAAAAGTTCAGTTTTAAAATACACTTAGTTTAAATGAACTACCAGGTCGGGTCCGAGGGTCTAAAATTGGAAATACAAGTCGGACGGCCGTGCCGATCATTCCAACACAGCCGGGGAGATGAAAGTGACTTGTCAGAACTGGCGGAATCCAAATCGGATGTCCGGTTTGAGCTCGGCGCTAAAAGTTCAGTTTTAAAATAAACTTAGCTTAAATGAACTCCCAGGTCAGGTCCGGGGGTCAAAAACTTGAAATACAAGTCGGACGGCCGTGCCGATCATTCCAACACAACCGGGGAGATGAAAGTGACTTGTCAGAACTGACGGAATCCAAATCGGATGCCCGGTTTGAGCTCGGCGCTAAAAGTTCAGTTTTAAAATACACTTAGTTTAAATGAACTACCAGGTCGGGTCCGGGGGTCTAAAATTGGAAATACCGGTCGGACGGCCGTGCCGATCATTCCAACGCGACCGGGGAGATGAAAGTGACTTGTCAGAACTGACGGAATCTAAATCGGATGTCCGGTTTGAGCTCGGCGCTAAAAGTTCAGTTTTAAAATACACTTAGTTTAAATGAACTACCAGGTCGGGTCCGGGGGTCTAAAATTGGAAATACCGGTCAGACGGCCGTGCCGATCATTCCAACGCGACCGGGGAGATGAAAGTGACTTGTCAGAACTGACGGAATCCAAATCGGATGTCCGGTTTGAGCTCGGCGCTAAAAGTTCAGTTTTAAAATACACTTAGTTTAAATGAACTACCAGGTCGGGTCCGGGGGTCTAAAATTGGAAATACCGGTCGGACGGCCGTGCCTGTAACGACCCGAGAATCCGATTACCGGGAAGGCCCGATAACCCGAGACTCGTACCGCCACCCACGAGTCCGGAGACTCGGAAGGGTTAAAAGGATGGTGTGGAAACTACACAAGTATCACAAATAATTGCAGAAATTAAACAGTTATAATATTAAGCAAGAAATAAATTAACATTTTACATGGTCCACAATAAAATAACAACAACAGCAACAGTAGTCCACGACTAGTACAGTGACAAGAATGAAAAGTACAGCTACACGGGGCATCCCCCGGCTCTGACCTCTGGCACTACCTCTGGGCACCCGCACCACGCTGCGCTCCTGACGCGCTCCCCGAAGGTGGCGCCTCACCTGAAACACGGTGAAAACACGCAGGGAATGAGTCTCAGAACAAGACTCAGTAGGGATCACTCGAACCCTACCTCGAAAAACGAGAAACCACTACTCTAGCGGTAGGAAAGTACCTCGGAAAGGAAAGCCCTGTACTCTACAGAACTAGACCCTACGGCACGCAAACCGACACACGTGCCACGGTACGAGAAGACCGAAACTCAACAGTCGAACCGTCAAAACCCGAAGGTCAGAAACACACGACTGACAGTCTGACACTCCGTACTCGACAGGAGTACCACCCACTAGAAGCACAGCCGGTAGCGTCCCCTGACGTCTTACACCGCACCGCAGGTGAACCGCCTGACGTGGTAGGTCCTACCCGAGGCGCGAACACCGTACAAGTAACCACAAACAAGTGACTAGCTGGGGTCACGCCCGTCGACGTGGGTCCAACCGCCCCCAACCACGTGTGCACACACAGACCACGCGTCCCAGGTCTGGCCCTCTGACCGGTTTTCCCCTCAGCCGGACTCTGGCTGCAAGACGTGGGGCCCAACGGTAACCGGTCCACAAACCGTCTCGAAAGGTCGGCCCGTACACCACTCCCTGGTGCGACTACCACCCGCGTACTTGTAGGCTACGACTAGTCGAGGGTCACTGAAGGAGTAGACTCTCGAGTCAACGGAAAACGACCTCCGAATCCGACAACGTGTGGGAATCACCCCACGCACCAGCCCCATCGCACGGTGACCACGGTCGGAAAAGAAACAGATGCATTGCCCACGGTCAAACGCCTAACCGAGGCAAACGGGACTTCCGGACCCCAAAGACACGGTCACGGAACTCCGCGGGGTGCCCGGGGCGCACACACGGCCCAAGAGAAACACCCAACAACAGGCAAGATCGCGCTAGGGATACCCAGCAACGACCTGATCGCGCTAGGGATACCCAGCGCGACAGGGACCATCGCGCTATGACCCCATAACGCGACAGGAACCGCCTCCTGTTCATCTTCTCCGATGAACGCGCTCGGTCGGGGCGGTGCGACCTCCAAGAACGCGCTACTGGAGTATAGCGCGTTCTCAGTCCGCGGCCGAAAACGGTAAGAACGCCCAAAAATTCTAACCACGCCCCCATACCTCCATAGGAGAGGGGGAAAATAAAGGGGAAGACCCCTGGGGACCCCTAGCATGATTCTAGGCCCTCAAAACACGAATCCATGCATTGAATCCATAGATCGGGCGAGCTCTCCCCAAATCATGGAAAAACCCAAAAACGCTCAAATGATCCCCTCTCGGCCTCCCCGCGGCCTATAAATCACGGAAAAGAACGGCATGAGACTAAGGAACGTCACCCTACCTCGATGGAGTGAATGCTCCACCGGATCGATCACGAATCACGAAGAATGCTCGAAGCTTCACGAACTCCCCACGCTTCCCACGCTCGCCGCACGCCCACGAGATCGCCTCACCGTTGCCCACGCGTCCGCGCCGTCGCCCCGCCGCCGTCCGTAGCCGGAGAGGGGTTCGCCGCGTCCGAATGGGAGAGAGGGAGAGAGAGGGGGGCTCACGGTGGGAAGAAACGGAGGAAGAGGAAGAAGAAGAAAGAGAAAGGAGAAAAGAAAAAGAAAAAGAATTAGGGCTTTATAGAAAATCCGAATTTTCAGAAAAATACCGAAAAATAGAAAAATACATTTCTGGAATCCTCGGAACGCACCGATCGCAAGGGTACCACTCGTGCCCGGGTGAACGGCCCAGTTAACCCGCAGCGAGCGTCCGAAGGAAAAGCCGAAACACACGCCGGGAATCGGAAAACACACGCGGAAAAGCCGCGGAACGCCTCCGGGCCTCCGAAACGACTCCGGATCGCGCCGATCCGAACACGAAAGATGTCCGAAACGAAATTTCGGACACAACGGAGCCGGACACTCCGAAAACCAGATCCGGGACCCACGAAGAAGGATCCGAAAGGTCCGGGATATTACAGTGCCGATCATTCCAACGCGACCGGGGAGATGAAAGTGACTTGTCAGAACTGACGGAATCTAAATCGGATGTCCGGTTTGAGCTCGGCGCTAAAAGTTCAGTTTTAAAATACACTTAGTTTAAATGAACTACCAAGTCGGGTCCGGGGGTCTAAAATTGGAAATACCGGTCGGACGGCCGTGCCGATCATTCCAACGCGACCGGGGAGATGAAAGTGACTTGTCAGAACTGACGGAATCCAAATCGGATGCCCAGTTTGAGCTCGGCGCTCAAAGTTCAGTTTTAAAATACACTTAGTTTAAATGAACTACCAGGTCGGGTCCGGGGGTCTAAAATTGGAAATACAAGTCGGACGGCCGTGCCCATCATTCCAACGCGACCGGGGAGATGAAAGTGACTTGTCAGAACTGACGGAATCTAAATCGGATGTCCGGTTTAAGCTCGGCGCTAAAAGTTCAGTTTTAAAATACACTTAGTTTAAATGAACTACCAGGTCGGGTCCGGGGGTCTAAAATTGGAAATACCGGTCGGACGACCGTGCCGATCATTCCAACGCGACCGGGGAGATGAAAGTGACTTGTCAGAACTGACGGAATCCAAATCGGATGCCCGGTTTGAGCTCGGCGCTCAAAGTTCAGTTTTAAAATACACTTAGTTTAAATGAACTACCAGGTCGGGTCCGGGGGTCTAAAATTGGAAATACAAGTCGGACGGCCGTGCCGATCATTCCAACGCGACCCGGGAGATGAAAGTGACTTGTCAGAACTAACGGAATCTAAATCGGATGTCCGGTTTGAGCTCGGAGCTAAAAGTTCAGTTTTAAAATACACTTAGTTTAAATGAACTACCAGGTCGGGTCCGGGGGTCTAAAATTGGAAATACTGGTCGGACGGCCGTGCCAATCATTCCAACGCGACCGGGGAGATGAAAGTGACTTGTCAGAACTGACGGAATCCAAATCGGATGTCCGGTTTGAGCTCGGCGCTAAAAGTTCAGTTTTAAAATACACTTAGTTTAAATGAACTACCAGGTCGGGTCCGGGGGTCTAAAATTGGAAATACCGGTCGGACGGCCGTGCCGATCATTCCAACGCGACCGGGGAGATGAAAGTGACTTGTCAGAACTGACGGAATTCAAATCGGATGCCCGATTTGAGCTCGGCGCTCAAAGTTCAGTTTTAAAATACACTTAGTTTAAAAGAACTACCAGGTCGGGTCCGGGGGTCTAAAATTAGAAATACAAGTCGGACGGCCGTGCCGATCATTCCAACGAGACCGGGGAGATGAAAGTGACTTGTCAGAACTGACGGAATCCAAATCGGATGTCCGGTTTGAGCTCGGCACTCAAAGTTCAGTTTTAAAATAAACTTAGCTTAAATGAACTCCCAGGTCAGGTCCGGGGGTCAAAAACTTGAAATTCAAGTCGGACGGCCGTGCCGATCATTCCAACACAACCGGGGAGATGAAAGTGACTTGTCAGAACTGGCGGAATCTAAATCGGATGTCCGGTTTGAGCTCGGCGCTAAAAGTTCAGTTTTAAAATACACTTAGTTTAAATGAACTACCAGGTCAGGTCCGAGGGTCTAAAATTGGAAATACAAGTCGGACGGCCGTGCCGATCATTCCAACACAGCCGGGGAGATGAAAGTGACTTGTCAGAACTGGCGGAATCCAAATCGGATGTCCGGTTTGAGCTCGGCGCTAAAAGTTCAGTTTTAAAATAAACTTAGCTTAAATGAACTCCCAGGTCAGGTCCGGGGATCAAAAACTTGAAATACAAGTCGGACGGCCGTGCCGATCATTCCAACACAACCGGGGAGATGAAAGTGACTTGTCAGAACTGACGGAATCCAAATCGGATGCCCGGTTTGAGCTCGGCGCTAAAAGTTCAGTTTTAAAATACACTTAGTTTAAATGAACTACCAGGTCGGGTCCGGGGGTCTAAAATTGGAAATACCGGTCGGACGGCCATGCCGATCATTCCAACGCGACCGGGGAGATGAAAGTGACTTGTCAGAACTGACGGAATCTAAATCGGATGTCCGGTTTGAGCTCGGCGCTAAAAGTTCAGTTTTAAAATACACTTAGTTTAAATGAACTACCAAGTCGGGTCCGGGGGTCTAAAATTGGAAATACCGGTCGGACGGCCGTGCCGATCATTCCAACGCGACCGGGGAGATGAAAGTGACTTGTCAGAACTGACGGAATCCAAATCGGATGCCCAGTTTGAGCTCGGCGCTCAAAGTTCAGTTTTAAAATACACTTAGTTTAAATGAACTACCAGGTCGGGTCCGGGGGTCTAAAATTGGAAATACAAGTCGGACGGCCGTGCCGATCATTCCAACGCGACCGGGGAGATGAAAGTGACTTGTCAGAACTGACGGAATCTAAATCGGATGTCCGGTTTAAGCTCGGCGCTAAAAGTTCAGTTTTAAAATACACTTAGTTTAAATGAACTACCAGGTCGGGTCTGGGGGTCTAAAATTGGAAATACCGGTCGGACGGCCGTGCCGATCATTCCAACGCGACCGGGGAGATGAAAGTGACTTGTCAGAACTGACGGAATCCAAATCGGATGCCCGGTTTGAGCTCGGCGCTCAAAGTTCAGTTTTAAAATACACTTAGTTTAAATGAACTACCAGGTCGGGTCCGGGGGTCTAAAATTGGAAATACAAGTCGGACGGCCGTGCCGATCATTCCAACGCGACCGGGGAGATGAAAGTGACTTGTCAGAACTAACGGAATCTAAATCGGATGTCCGGTTTGAGCTCGGAGCTAAAAGTTCAGTTTTAAAATACACTTAGTTTAAATGAACTACCAGGTCGGGTCCGGGGGTCTAAAATTGGAAATACCGGTCGGACGGCCGTGCCAATCATTCCAACGCGACCGGGGAGATGAAAGTGACTTGTCAGAACTGACGGAATCCAAATCGGATGTCCGGTTTGAGCTCGACGCTAAAAGTTCAGTTTTAAAATACACTTAGTTTAAATGAACTACCAGGTCGGGTCCGGGGGTCTAAAATTGGAAATACCGGTCGGACGGCCGTGCCGATCATTCCAACGCGACCGGGGAGATGAAAGTGACTTGTCAGAACTGACGGAATTCAAATCGGATGCCCGGTTTGAGCTCGGCGCTCAAAGTTCAGTTTTAAAATACACTTAGTTTAAAAGAACTACCAGGTCGGGTCCGGGGGTCTAAAATTGGAAATACAAGTCGGACGGCCGTGCCGATCATTCCAACGAGACCGGGGAGATGAAAGTGACTTGTCAGAACTGACGGAATCCAAATCGGATGTCCGGTTTGAGCTCGGCACTCAAGGTTCAGTTTTAAAATAAACTTAGCTTAAATGAACTCCCAGGTCAGGTCCGGGGGTCAAAAACTTGAAATACAAGTCGGACGGCCGTGCCGATCATTCCAACACAACCGGGGAGATGAAAGTGACTTGTCAGAACTGGCGGAATCTAAATCGGATGTCCGGTTTGAGCTCGGCGCTAAAAGTTTAGTTTTAAAATACACTTAGTTTAAATGAACTACCAGGTCGGGTCCGAGGGTCTAAAATTGGAAATACAAGTCGGACGGCCGTGCCGATCATTCCAACACAGCCGGGGAGATGAAAGTGACTTGTCAGAACTGGCGGAATCCAAATCGGATGTCCGGTTTGAGCTCGGCGCTAAAAGTTCAGTTTTAAAATAAACTTAGCTTAAATGAACTCCCAGGTCAGGTCCGGGGATCAAAAACTTGAAATACAAGTCGGACGGCCATGCCGATCATTCCAACACAACCGGGGAGATGAAAGTGACTTGTCAGAACTGACGGAATCCAAATCGGATGCCCGGTTTGAGCTCGGCGCTAAAAGTTCAGTTTTAAAATACACTTAGTTTAAATGAACTACCAGGTCGGGTCCGGGGGTCTAAAATTGGAAATACCGGTCGGACGGCCATGCCGATCATTCCAACGCGACCGGGGAGATGAAAGTGACTTGTCAGAACTGACGGAATCTAAATCGGATGTCTGGTTTGAGCTCGGCGCTAAAAGTTCAGTTTTAAAATACACTTAGTTTAAATGAACTACCAGGTCGGGTCCGGGGGTCTAAAATTGGAAATACCGGTCGGACGGCCGTGCCGATCATTCCAACGCGACCGGGGAGATGAAAGTGACTTGTCAGAACTGACGGAATCCAAATCGGATGCCCGGTTTGAGCTCGGCGCTCAAAGTTCAGTTTTAAAATACACTTAGTTTAAATGAACTACCAGGTCGGGTCCGGGGGTCTAAAATTGGAAATACAAGTCGGACGGCCGTGCTGATCATTCCAACGCGACCGGGGAGATGAAAGTGACTTGTCAGAACTGACGGAATCCAAATCGGATGTCCGGTTTGAGCTCGGCACTCAAAGTTCAGTTTTAAAATAAACTTAGCTTAAATGAACTCCCAGGTCAGGTCCGGGGGTCAAAACTTGAAATACAAGTCGGACGGCCGTGCCGATCATTCCAACACAACCGGGGAGATGAAAGTGACTTGTCAGAACTGGCGGAATCTAAATCGGATGTCCGGTTTGAGCTCGGCACTCAAAGTTCAGTTTTAAAATAAACTTAGCTTAAATGAACTCCCAGGTCAGGTCCGGGGGTCTAAATATTGTTTCAAGCTAGTAGTTGATCTATAAAATCTGCAGTTATCAATTTGATATGTTTGATTTATATTTATGCTCATTTCTTCGCACTAATTTTTTTATCTATGAATGAATGTTATTATTTTTTTAATGTAGGGGGATCCTTCTGCGGGCAGCGACAGAGGAGATGAGCAGGGCAGTGACGATATGGATGATGAGGATATTGACGATGTACCAGATATTTCTTGATGTTTAATGATATTTGTTTTATGTTATTCAGACGGGTCAGCAGGGTTAATGTGTTTTTCTTTGTATTTATTTTGTCAGCATGGTGTTGAATTTTTTTATTGGTGGTGTTTATTTATTTGAACATCTATGTTATGTTGAGATTTTTTCGGTGGTGTTTATTTATTTGGGTATGTTGATGTTGAGTTTTTTTTTGTGGTTAGTTCCAATAATTTTTTTTAACAGGTTTATTAGATAAATAAACTTAAATTTTTAAAAAAAATATTTTTTTTTCAGACGGATTTATAATCCGTCTGAAATGGCGTTTGTAATAGAGACGGTAATTTCAGACGGAATTTATATCCGTCGTGAATTACGTTTTAAACACCGACGGATTTAGGACGAACAACATATGGAACCGTCGTTGGAAGTTACGACGACAAAGTAATCCGTCGTAATATCCGGCAGAAATAGAGACGGATTTCAGACAATATTTCAGACGGATTACGGACGGTATTTACAACGGATAATAAATCCGTCTTAAAAACCGTATGAAATACAGACGGAAATTTCAGACTGATAATTACATACGGAAATTTTATCGTGTGAGATTTAGACGGAATTTATGACCGAAATTATTTGTGTCTTAATTTCAGACGGAATTTCAGACCGAAAAGTTAACTGTCACAAATTTGTGACTAAGAATTTCAGACGGTCGAGTTCGGTCTTAAATCCGTCGGAAATCCGTTACAAATATGTGTTGCGACGGATTTTCAGACGGATTTGAGACGGATAACGTCCGTCTGAAATCCCGCTTTTTCTGGTTGTGACCCACGAAGAAGGATCCGAAAGGTCCGGGATATTACACCCTGACCTCTCTAATACTCGAGCCAGTACCTGCTAGCTCCTTGTCGAGTCAGTATCAACCGCTCGTCCTTTCGAGCTAGTATAATCAAGTTAAATAAAATATATATATATATATATAATAAAAATAATTAAGAATAAAAAACTCTTCCCACAGTGGACCACCCCCATAACTTAAACAAACTTTGGAGCTTCCTCTGAGATGTCTGAAGATCCACTTCACTGCTGCCCAATGCTCCTTCCCTGAGTTTACAAGAAATCTGCTAGTAACACCCACTGCATATGCGATGTTTGGCCTCGTGCACACTATCGCGTACATCAAACTTCCAATTATTGAAGCATAAGGAACTTTCTTCATCTTCTCCTTCTCCTCATCACTTGAGGGACTCTACTCTCAGCACAACTTGAAGTGACCTACAAAAAGAGAACCAACTAGCTTTACATTGTTCATACTAAACCTATCCAATACCTTCTCAATGAATTTCTCTTGTGACAACCATATCTTCTTGGTTCTTCTATCACAATAAATCTGCATGTCCAATATTTGCTTTGCTGACCCCATGTCCTTCATTGCAAAGGACTTGCTCAGCTCCTTCTTTAGCTTACCAATCATAGACATATCTTTTTCAAGGATAAACATGTCATCAACATAAAGTAAAAGAATAACAAAAGTCTCATCAAATCATCTGATGTAAACACAATGATTTGAAGCCATTCTTTTGTATCCATTTTTAGCCATAAATGAATTAAATTTCTTATACCACTGTCTTGGAGCTTACTTCAGCCCATACAAGCGATTTCTCAATCTGTAGATAAGATTTTCTTTACCTTTGACTTTAAAACTTTCTGGTTTCTCCATATAAATTTCTTCCTATAAATCACCATGAAGAAAAGTTATCTTCATATTTAACTACTCAATCTCCAAGTCTAGACAAGCAGCAATCCTTAGAGCAATACGAATAAAAGACATTTTAACAACATGAGAAAAAATTTCTTCAAAGTCAATACCTTGCTTTTGACCAAAGCCTTTTACAACACATATGGCCTTATACTTTGGTTGAGAACACTACTCCTGAGTCTTCAATCTGAAAATCCACTTGTTCTTTAATGCCTTCCTTCCCTTTGGTAGCTGCACCAAATCATAAGTATGGTTCTTCTATAAAGCATCCATCTCTTCCAGCATGGCTACTAAACACTCATTTTTTTGCTCACTTTTAATTGCCTCCTGGTAACACTCAAGTTTTCTTGTATCAGTAAGTATTACATACTCATCTGTAAGGTATCTTTTGGAAGGCTGATATTCTCTAGAAGATCTTTTCAATTGAGACTCTGTAGGAGGTTGCTCCTCATCTTCTTCTTGCTCAACATGTTTTATCTTCTTCTTGCTCAACATATTTCGTAGGCAAGTCAACATCTGTCTCTGCACCATCTTCCTGCGCATCTCCCCCGTCACCCTGACATATTGGAGGAGTAATTGGATCACCATCTGCTAATCATTCTTCAGAAGTCTTGACTGGCAAGTGTTTCTTGCAATCTCCAAAGATTTTATCTTCAATAAAAATTATATCTCTGCTCCTGAATACCTTCTACTTTTATGGATCCCAAAGTCTATAACCAAATTCATCATGTGAGTAATGAAGAAAAATAATTTCTTTTGTCTTACCATCTAGTTTAAACCTCTCAATGTCTGGAACATGTGCAAATGCACGGTAGCCAAACACTCTCAAATGCATGTAGGAGACATCTTTTCCTAACCACGTGTGCTCCACAATATCACCATCTAGAGCTATACATGAAGACATGTTGATCACATCAACTACACTCCTCAATACCTCATCCCAAAATCTTTTAGGTAGCTTGACCTGTGAAAGTATGCATCTGATCTTTTTCATGATGGTGTGATTCATCCTCTCTTTAATTACATTATGTTGAGGTGTACCATGAATTGTCATCTTATGTTGAATGACATGTGACCTGCAATAATCATTAAATGACCTTGTATACTCACCACCATTATCTGACCTTATGCATTTCAATTTTCTTCTTATCTCCCTTTCAACCCTGACATGGCATTCTTTGAAGATATTAATAACCTGATCTTTAGTCTTCAAAACATAAACCCAAACTTTTCTATATAAAAGTGACAAAGTAAAGTGCATCGTTGATCTTGGCATATCCACCAGAAGTTTCTATCCTTAAGGGACCACCGACATCCGTATAGATACGATCCAAAACATGCATTTTTCTAGACAAAATATGACAGAGAAAGAAACTATGTGTTACTTACCAACCTAGCAATCAACACATAGGTTCAGACGCGTTCCTTTGAAGTATGGTAATACTTCTCTCTTGGAAAGAACTTGCAGCCCCTTCTCGGTCATGTGTCCCAGTCGCCTATATCACAAGTCCATGCTGAAGTCTTTCTCTGTAGCATTCAACTGTTCACCATAAGCTTTAGCTTGCAACTAATTCAAGATATGCCATTTCTTCCCTCTAGTTACAACAAGTGAACCATTACTTAGTTTCCATTTTCCTTTGTGAAATCTATTATTATAGTCTTCATCATCTAACTTTCCAACTAAAATTAAATTCAACTTCAAGTTAGTCACATGCCTCACATATTTGAGTACCAACCTGCAGCCAAGGTTGGTCTTGATGTGGATATCACCCATGCCAATGATTTCTGCTGTGCCATGGTTGTCCATCTTGACAACACAAAAATTTTCAATCCTGTAGGTAGTAAAGAACTCTCTTCGTGGTGTAGCATGGTAAGAAGCACCGATGTCAATTACCCACTCGAGATCCTGACACACACAAGAAAAAATATCATCAGAAATAGACAAAATAAAATAATCATCACCTTACACCGTTGTTATGAAATTCTCCTTTGACTATGCATTCTCGACTTCTTTTTTCTTTTTCTTGTTCTTCTTAGGTTGCTTTGTACTGATTCTTGAAATGTCATTTCTCACCACAATTATAGCAAATAATGTCTTTTCTTGGCCTTGACTTACTTCTACTCTTGTGTGAATAGTATCTGCTTCTAGACTTTGACGTTCCTCTATTCTCTGAGACAAGTGCCTGTGAATCACTATGAGAAGGTACTAAATTCTTCCTCCTCAACTCCGTGTTCAACAAACTGCTTGTTACTTGGCTCATAGAGATAACAATGTATGACACGGAATTACTAAGGGAGACCATCAGTGTCTCTCAACTTTCTAATAACGAACTGAGAAGCAACAATGCATGTAACTTATTATCAAGTGATATTTTCATAGAGGATAACTGATTAGTGATGCTTTACATTTCATTCAAGTGCTCAGCAATAGAAGCGCCTTCTTTATATTTCAAGTTCACAAGCTTTCTAATCAAGAAAGCCTTGTTACCAGCTATTTTTCTCTCATAGAGACCTTCCAACTTCTTCCAAAAAGAGTGATCTAACTTCTTCCAATCATCAGGTGTCATTGTTGCGGGCTTTGCACTGTCCCCTTGTAAAGGTCCACATAGGTCCTTTCAATACAAGAGATCCCCCATTCTTGGTTTCCATATCATCTAATTATTTCCGTTCAAACTGACCATGTAAAAAATATTACCAGTCTCCATGTTCACACATAAATAATGAATCTGATGTAACAAAGCTCTGATACCGGTTGATGGTAAAGAAAAATAACTCGTATACGAACAGATCCCGATAGGCCGTATCACACAGCAGAAAAAATAAATAGAGCATACAATCACACGGAACATCAAGATTGACGTGAAAAATCTCTCTAAGGTGAAGGGAAAAAAATTACGGACAAATCAGAGAAGGAGGTCCACTATAAAAATAATGAACGAATAAAAACGCAGAATCTCCTGCTAACACTCGAGTTATAATCACTTACTAACACTCGAGTTACAATCGCAAGAGAATAATAGAGATATAACAATATTTAAACTCTCTCACATGATTATAACAAAATCTTGTTGCAAATCTGACCGTCTATGTGATAAGAATGGGATGGTGGAGAACTCTCCCTTCTCTCTTTCTCCCGCTTTCTCCTTCACAGGGCGCATCCTTGCACAGTAGCACCCACACCTTTGCAGCCGCACACTCGCACTGTGCAGTCGCACTGTGAAAAACTGCACAGCCGGCGCATCACATGTGCACGTTATCTTTCTCAAGAAAAGAAAATCGAAGAGAGAATTCCCAGCCGCAAGACCAAAATCCTTCGCCTGATAGAAAATGACAGAAAAACCTTTTTAATTTTGTTTCCTTTCTAACCATCAAAATGCCATCTCCATCGTCCATCCAGGTGTGGATTAATGTGGGCTGAGCCAATGGGCCAGCCAAGAAGCCCAACGGTGTCCCCGTGAGCCCCGGCCAACTGGCAGACTGAACTTGTTCAGAATCTCAGAGCTCGTGACTTGAAACTCTGCTCGTTTAGTTGTCTCGACTCTTGCGTCCCTGCCTGTCCTTCCTTTTGAGTAATGAACTCAGAAAACAAAAGGGAGGGCGCAAGCTTTTGAAACGTTCTTCTCTGGCAATGACCACATCTGACAAGGCTACCGCAGAGCTTTGTTGCTAACCTGGGCATAGCTGAGCTGACGAAGGGGTGACGTGATGTCCATTAGTTAAAGGGTCAATTTAATATAGACCCTCCTCGTATGTAAAATATCAAACTTATTATCATGGGTCGTCAAATACTACTATCTTTATCCATTGAGGGCTCGTTTGGGAACTCACTTTCACCTAAATTTTTGAGTTATAATTCTCGATCAACCTTAATCTTTTTTAAATGCCAAGGTCACATCTTAATTTTGGTGAAAAGAGTTTTCTGTCGAGTTCTCCCGTTACAACAAAGTTCCTCACACCAAATTCTCAGGATTCTCAATAATGAGAAATCCTCTCCCA
The DNA here is from genome assembly GCA_022559845.1 of Amorphophallus konjac. Classification (NCBI taxonomy): domain Eukaryota; kingdom Viridiplantae; phylum Streptophyta; class Magnoliopsida; order Alismatales; family Araceae; genus Amorphophallus; species Amorphophallus konjac. Next base: position 341,259,880 of record CM040124.1, read on the forward strand.
CTGTGCAATAGATACGGAAGGTGGATTCTATAAAAATGAGAAAAATATATCGCTGTTTCAAGATTGCCCTAAGAGTTTCAAGATTATTATTAAATGACAAAAATACTCTCGAGATGTGTGCGGAGAGATTTGGGGATGATATGAATGTTGGGGTTGTCTTTGTCGTTGAGTGAAAATTTTGGAGGTTTCTGTTAATAACAATGGCACATATGATATTTGACAATTCAAGATAGTAATTTTAATATTTTACATGTGGGGAGGACATATATAATTAAAATTAACCCTTATTTAAAAGGTTGCAAAAAAATTAATCAAACTCTTCTCCCGACGTATTGAGTGAGGCCACCCCTCAATTCTTATCTCCAATCATCTCATAAACTAATGGCCCTTGCATAAACTTAACGAAGGAATCTTCTCACCACAAGGCACCGAGAAATGGTTTATTAATACAAGTTTTTCATACACTCTTGTAATATATCATAAAAAATATCAAAAATGTCCTCCCATCTATTACATTAGATTAAACATTCAGATTTGATATCCGGGCAGGGATAGTCTAATCGATCTCGGAGGGTCGATTACGTTACTCGAGGTCGATTAATCACGGTTATGTGAAAGGAAGGTGGGGCCATCTCTCTCTTCAACTAGCATAACCCTGCGACAACCCCGCTATCAAAACGGGCATCAAAGATTAAATAGCGATTTTGTTTGTGTCTTCACGCGTGTCAAACTTAAAATGTGTCACCCTTTGATAATAGAAACTAGAACTCTCGTGTAATTGTGAAAGAAATAATTATAATATTAGATACCATGTCCCCCAAAACCAACTGTAATCGTGTGCAACGAGGAGGTAGGATTAGATGACCAAGATATATATGTCACTAAACAAAAGGAATTTGGCTTCTGTTGCCAATAAAACAAAAGTTAGAGGGGGAAATTGGCTCGATCTAGCCTTGTGAGGTCTACATATGAAGCTCAAAACTAACTTCAATCCTATAGTGAGGAGATGAGACTAATGATCAAGATGTATCACTATTTTAGTCACAAAAAGGAGACTCATTTTCATTGCCTAAACAAAACACGCGCGCGCGCCCACACACACAGAGAGAGAGAGAGAGAGAGAGAGAGAGAGAGAGAGAGAGAGAGAGAGAGAGAGAGAGAGAGAGAGAGTAGCTTGCTGATGCCATTAGCATTCACTTTCACATGAGGTTCACAAAGTTAGAGTCATATTACCTTTCTTAATGACTAAGATGTCAATATATCTTAACCATCTATCCTCGTTACTAGGATGAGCTACCGGAAGGTCCAAAACAGAGGGCACCATGTCCTGAAAGAGAAGATAGGCTCAGTGGGACAAGTTTCCGTTGGACTCATGTCACGTGGGAACCCAACGCCGGGGGCCGGTGGGGGGCAGCTGCACCGCCTCGTAAAGACTCGCGGGAGGCGAAGGAAAGCGCCCCAGTTGGGCCCCCCCCCGGCCCAAGTGCGCGCTGGACCCCTTCCCTTCTGTCTCTCCCTCCCCGTTTTATTTTCTATCGGCGAATCGCTCCACAGTGGAAGGTATCATATGTGACAGCAGAACGATTTCAAATTTTCAAATGTGAAGTGTGTTCGTACCGGTGGGGGCTCCACAGGATTGAGTGGAATCACCACCGCGGTGCGATATGAACAAAACCCAACCCCCCCCCCCTTCTTCTTCTTCTTCCCCCACAAAAAAAGGCACACAAGTAACCATCCTGCTTTCCCTTTGCCCTACGTAGGCCTGTTCTCTTGTGCTCCAAGAGGGATGTTAAAAAAAAAGTTTTTTATAAATAAAATATTATTACATACTAAATTATAGATATATCACTCTTAAATATATATATGTATATATAAATATATCTCACTATCTTAAAAAAATTGTAAATATTTATCATCGTAGTCTCTCGTTATCATCCGTCAACTTAACCATAATTAAGTCTAATCAGACGTGTGAAAAGATGAAAATATCTATAGATATCTCTCTTAGAGTCTGAGTTATTTGAAAAAAAAATCTTAAATAGAATTATAAAGTAAAAATAATATATCTAATAGGGGTATATAAATAAATGATAAAATTTTAAGGTTAAAATACTTAAAGTGTCATCTTCTTTCTCTCTCCCCTCGATGAATTTTCAAACGCTAAAATGACAGAGGCGTCGTCGTGGAAAGGGGCAGCGGACTCGTGGTGGCACCGACGACCTTCAACCCTTCCCCCCACCGCCAACCTACTACCTCCCCCACCCCCATCCGGCGAACACCACGCTCACCCGTTTACGCAATTTATTTTCACACATAACCCAAAAAAGTATTTGGAAATAATTACACGGGAAATTATAGTTGGTCAAATGATACGGGATATTATCTTATGACAGAGAGATCTCGAGTTTGACTCTTAAAAAAATTACTTGACTCATTTAACCTTTGAACGATGTTATATCGAAATTTACTAATCTTGCAAGATTTTTCATCGTCAAAATAAAAAAAACACTGCGTGAGAATAGACGTAAGGATAACCTTTAGATAAAGATAGGGCTGCTGTTTGGCCCAAGAGATACCCATTTACATCGTTGGTGAGCCTTTCAGCATGATTCTTGCAACATGAACAAAGAGACACATATATGTTCTGAACTGGAAAATCGCATTTAAACATTCAAACATAAAATTATAAAGTGTGTGCCATGTTTAAAAATGGATTCTTAACTAGCTTCAACCAGGGTTTGTTGGACCGAGCTGGGACGGCCCGACTCGCACGACCTCGCCTATCCCAGGCGGTGGGCGAGACGCCCGGGTCGGGGGTCATGGCTGGGACGCATTGGACCGCAAGGTCCCATGCGTCCCGCCACGTACTAGACCGGTCCGCTGCGAGGCCGACCTGGTACGTGCGGGTCGCCCAGCTCGTGCCGGTCCGCCCATTTAATGGGCCGGTGGGCAGCGGTGGAGGGCGGCAGAGCAGTAGTGGAGGGCGGCCAGGGGTGGTGCATGGCGGTTCACGGTGGCGAGCGGCTGCTTTGGGTGGCGGGGACTGGCGATCGGAGGTGAGTGAAACGTTTTGAATTTTTTTTTTTAAATGGGGGAGGGTGGCTAGTGGGGGGCCGTGGGAGGGCGATGGAGGGCGGAGGAGGTGGGAGGTGGCGGTGGGAGGGGGGCGGGGGCTGTGGGAAAGAGGGAGGAGGGAGGTTGGGGTGGGGAGCCGGTGGCCAGCGGTGGGATGGCGTACGGGGAGGGGGCCGTAGGAGGGTGGGAGGTGGGGGGGGGAGCCACCGGCGGAAGCGGGTGGGGGCGGTGGTGGCCGGTGGGCACCGGTGGAAGGGCATACGGGGATGGGGCACCCGGTGGATGGGGGGGGAGGTGGTTGGTGGGGGGGGCAGCCACAGTCGCCCACCGATCACCGCTGTGAACGCGTCACATAGACATTTAAAGGAAAAGGAAATTTAATTTTTTAAAAGAGATTAAGAAAAAGATGAATAAAAGATATAATGGACAATGGGAGATAAGGAAAAGGAATAAAAGAGAGCATGTGATGCTCTAAAGGAGTGTGATCGTGAGAGGGGTTACCTCAAAAATAAAAGGATGATCGCATGTACCTTGTGAAGAAGCGGGTGAGATTGTGAGTCCTTTCTTCCTCCTTCCACCGGCCGACCGATGAAGGGGGTTCTTATCTTGATTACCCTTGTGAAATAAGCAAAGACAAACAAACAATATGGATTAGCCAAAGCGTAGTATCAATACTCACAACAAATAGGACTATGCAACATAAACATGAACACACCTTGTGTGTTTTTTTTGTTGAAACCTCTAAGAGGAGTAAAAGGGTGGAGATATATGCTATGGATGCAAACATGTAGTATGATATGCAGAGGAGTTATATGTGATACGTGATGATATATGACGAGTGCTTCTAGCAAAAGATATATATGCGTGTGAGATAAGAGAAAATTAAAAGAAGGGAGAGTGGCCTTTCTAATGTTGCTGCAGCAGTAAAGGAGAGAGAGAAAGAGAGTTCGGCCGTAGCAGAAGGAAGACTGCCAGAGGAAGAAGAACACCGTGGGAATTGCACTGCCGTGAAAACTCAGTAGGAAAACTCTGCAAAAGATTGGTTAGCAGAAATCAAAAGTCTCTCTTTCAACCGGAATCTCTCTTCTTTTTACCAAAGGTCTCTTTCTCACGGGTGGCCTTTAAGAGAGGATATTTATAGAGTTTAAGATCTAGTTCTAATGGGATTAAAACTAGAGATAAACTTTCAGAATATGGATTGACCTCCAAGGAAAGGATCAAGATCAAAAGATAGACAGATTGCCTTTACGAGGAAGCAGCATCATAAACAGACACGGAAGCTAAATGATGACATCAGGGTGGTCGCTAATTGAAATGACGACCGCGCACCCAGTCGCTAATTCCTGGATCAATTTATAGAAATAAACGACTTTCCATATTTTAAAAATAAGAAATGACGCCTTCTTGAAATGGCGTCATTTAATGAGCGCCGGCAAACCAGATGTCAATTCCTTGTATTTTATTTTGAATGGAATTCGTAAAACCAAGAAATACCAGGAAATGACGCATGTGTTAACGGTCGTCAATTGATTGACATAACAACACCCATAAAGTCGTCAATTAAATGACGCCCTGCTGACAGTCGCTAATTACAAATATTATAAAAAAATACCAAATAAATTAGAAAAACTTCATATTAAGCCAATATTGAAGTCCACTTTGGGACATCACGTCGTGACATGAGATTTACTCAACATAGTGTCGATTTTAGCGTCTCTACAACTGCCGTCCCCTTCGGCCGCCAGAGGGGGCGGCGGTGGGCGGCCGTGGAAGGGCAGGTGGGGATAGGTGGGAGGTGGGGGTGAGAGGGAGGTGGGGTTTATATTTTAAATTAAAATTTATAATATGTGAATTTAAAATTTAATTTAATTTAATAATTTTAGTTGTAGATGTTTTAGAATTAAATTTAATATTTTAAATTAAATTCACATATTATAAATTTCATTCGATAGTTCAATGTAAATTTTAATTTGTAACAAAAATTTTAGATTTAATTTAGATGTATTAAATAATTTTTTTAATTTTACATGTTCTAGAATTAACTTTATTATTTTCATTAAAATTTTATTTATAACAAAAATTTTGATTTAATTTAGACGTATTAATTAAATTTTTTAGTTGTAGATGTATAATAATTAAATTTAATATTTTAGATAAAATTCACATATGGTAAATTTGATTCGATGGTTCTATGTAAAATATCATTTGTAACAATAATTGAAATTTTAATTTAGATGCATTATTTAAATCTTTTAGTTGTAGATGTTCTAAAATTAAATTTAATATTTTGGATAATTTTTTCATTTGTAAATTTTATTCGATAGTTCTATTTAAAAATTAATTTATAGAAAAATAATTTTAAACTATTTATAATTTATATTTATTTATTATCATATTTTGTGATATTTATAATTTATAATTCTTAAATTTATGAGATACATTTAAGCACTTTATGGCTCCTAAGGAACGTCCAAATGATATTGGATGGTCACATGGAGTTATGTTGGATGGTAACCGTAGGTGTTGGCGTTGTAACTATTGTAAAACAGAACACCGGGAAGAAGGTGTGTCTCGGTTGAAGAGACACTTGGCAGGAGGAGTAGGTGCGGGATACTCTGAGGTTGCTGGGTGTACTCATGTGTCTAGAGATGTGAAACTTGCAATGGCCAAGCACCTGCGGGAGACGAGAGTTGAGATGCAACAAAAAGAAAAAAAGAAGAAAAGAGATGAAGCGGCAATTAGTGGAAGAGCAAGCGGAAACGACGAGGATGAATGCGCATGGACACCCAGTGATAAAAATCAACGAGCGCGTATTGACCAACCTAATGTGTATGTCACAGTGAATGATCCATATGAAGCATAGTTTCGTGAGGCAATACGTCAGAGTAGAGATGATGTAAGACATCCCGATGAGACGAGAGTGCGAAGCCGTGAGGCCGTAAGGACCGGAGCATCAGGCAGTGGTGGTTCATCTACTACTCGACAATCATGGGGCATGAGGAGTTTTTTCACTGGTGACTTGGGTTCACAAAGAGAAAGGACACAATTGATCACAGTTACGGGAGAGGATTGCCATGCATACTCTTTAGTTCTAGAGGATGTCCGAGATTACTTTCGGATACAGTTACGGGAGGGATATGTTTCTCGCAGCAGGACTGGGGCATCATCTTCCACGTCCAAGTTATCCCCACCACCAGCATCGGGCGGATCAAGATCTTCCTCCACGTCTAGAGTTCGAGCACTACTAGCACCAGTCGCACCAGTAAAAGATGATAGATATGCATGTGTAGATGTAGTTAAAACTTTTTTTAGAGAATTTCATGTACCCTCCACCGATGCACATGACCCACTATTCAGATAGTTACATTTTTTAACACTCACCCACATGCACGTCCACCCACTAGGATATAGTTAGATTATTCGGGCCATGAGTCTCTTATTTCTGATTCTGATTGGGATTCGAGATTCATAGATGGGTCAGATGAGTGAGTTTCGACATTTTATACTTTTTAAGTGGAGTTGAATGATGTCATTATTATGTGTATGTTCACTTTAACATATTAAGATATCTTTTTTTGTCTCTTCAAATAAGATGTTTAATTGAGAGGTGTAATATGTTATTTCTATATAATTAATTATATATAATTTAATATATATCTATGATCACAAAAAATAATTTAACATTCCATTATTTTTAAATCCATATATTATGTATACTTTAAATAAATTACTTTTAATTTTTTTAAAAAATTAAAAATGTAAAAAATTCAAAAAAATGTCATCTCATTGGGCGTATCGGGACGCCGGACGTCCCGACCGTCCCATCCCGGGTCGTGATCGGGACGGCCGAGATGGGTGAGATGGCAAACCTTGATTTAACAAGGCGATGATGATTTTATTATTTTAGAACTTCTGGTTAGCCTCTTAGGTGCTTATCAATTGATTGAAGAATTGTTTTCCTTTAAAAAGTTATGATTTTTATTTTCACCCTCGACAAGGCAATGCATTTGGCATTCCAATATTGCATAACAATATAGGTAGATATATATATACTTCCCTGGCTAGTTGCCATTACCATCAGTCAGAATACTGCCTAAAATTTTTACCTTCACAACAAATCAATTGTTTACAAAACAAGATACTCTCTTCATCTTTGGTGGAGGATCAACACCAAAAATCCATTAAGACGATGTCAAGCAAAGATCGGGTCATTTTGACGTATTAAGGGTCACTTTGATAATAGATTATGATAAATTATCTGAGGTGGATTTGAGTGAGTTATTTCTTGAATTTTCTCTTTTTGAATTTGATAACTTATTCTCTGAGAATAACTCAATTCCATGTGAAATGGTAGATTGAGTTATTCATAGAATAATAGGTTTAATTCTAACCGACTCTAGATAACTTAACTCTGTTACCAAACTTGGTTAAGAATGAGTAGACGAAATAATTCATCATATTCACCCCTTATTCTGTTGTCAAAGTCGCTCTAAAATTTTTCTAAGAGATACATGCATATTAATATGTGTGCATCGAAATATGCACAGTATAATGCATTTGTACAAATATATTTACATCAATTCTAGGTATGTTGCATGCCATCTTTTTTGAGATCGGGGTAAAAACTAGGGGGGAGGAGGAGGAGCTGCGCGCCGAGCCGCCGTCTCCTCCGATCGCGGGAACCCCCGCGGATCGTCGGGTGGGGGGAGCTCCCACCGAGAACTTCCCCCCTCTCTCATTCTCCTTTATAGGAGTCTCTTCGTCAGGTTCGTCTCTCCGGGGCTCGTCCTGGGTTTTGTCAGGGGGGTTTTCAATCTCTCCCTGGATCTGTCAGGGGAGATCGAAGCTCCTATCTCCTCTGGAACCCTTTCCCTCCCTATCTCCTTTCTCCCCCTGTGCCGATCTCCTGCCCTCCCCCTGCCTCCACCCCTTCCTCCGTTCCCCGACGACCCCTCCTCTGTCCCCCCCCCCAGTCGACCTCCGCTCCCTTCCCCCCTTTTCCCCCGCCCCCGCCCCCACTCCAGGGCCACTCCCCCCCCCTCCGGTGTCTCCCCCCTACTCCTTCCCCCCCCTCCTGCGCTGCTCTCCCGCCCTCCCGCGACGCTCCAGTCGACCTCCGCCCTTTCCCCCCATCCCCCGGGTCACCCCCCCTCCGGCGCGAAGAAACCAAATATATCATTTTAATCACTTTGTTTGGAAGATAGGAAAGATCAATATTCACGTGACATTATGTTTGATCTAGTTGAAGTATTGAATTTGACATATTATTAATTTATAATATTAATAATTGAGAGAGAGAGAGAGAGAGAGAGAGAGAGAGAGAGAGAGAGAGAGAGAGAGAGAGAGAGAGAGAGAGAGAGAGAGAGAGAGTGGTGGTCCTTGCCACCGAGGCAACGCTGGGCGCCACAGCCTCCGTGGTCGTCGTAGCCCCTCTCCCCACCACTGGGTTCCTACCAGCCGTGGGGGCCGTCAGCCATTAAAATGTACGTAGTCCATAGGCACCCTACATGATCTTACGGTAACTTATATAGTCCAACAATAATTTATTATTTTTTGGAAGATAACTAGATAACATGTTCAACATAATGTTTCTAACCGCGCATATATGTCCACGTACACGCTAATTAGTAAAATAAAATCCTCAATAACAATGCCAAATTCGTTTGGTGAATATGGAACTAAAAAGGAGTTTCACTTTAATAATAAGATTAAAATAACAAAGATTTTTTTTGCATAAATACTATTGTTACAGGTGAAATTATAAATATATATTTTCAAAAATATATTAAATATATATCATTATTATTTTAAAAGATTTCCAAATATGCCATCGGAGGTGTAAAATCTTCAAGATAACAGTGATATACGTGTTTAACTAAATTTACATATTTATAAGTTTTTTAAAATAATAATAATATATATGCTAATAATTTTTCAGGAATGGCATAACAATGACATTTATGTTAAAAACTCTTATAAATAGACAGATTTACCCACGTATACATTGTTCAATAATACATTGGCAACCATATCTTTTTTTCCAATTATTGGAATGTGCATGGACGCTGTGTATGTACATGTGCGGGGCTAGAACACCGGCCAAACAATTTAATGCGGTCTGGCATTATTCTAGTGAAGGATATTGAATTCATAAGCGACAGCATTGTTGAAACTGTGAATGCTCGTAGAAAACTGCAGTAGAGCAATTTCGATACCCTTAAATCAGTACCGTTGTGAACTGCGCACACAGAAGGTGTGTAACTATGTATAGTACGAGGAGCGTAAAATTTGTCAGTTCTGGTGCGGCCTAACAATGTCAGTCTTAAGATGGCTTGACCCAATCAGGTCAGAGAAAGGTCGTTCGACGGTCTACAGTTTAAGTCGGGTGACTCGATCGAGGTTCACGGAGGATTCGTCAACTCATGGACAAGATTGATGAGAGTATCCCAGACGCCGGGGTGTCAGCGCCTGAACGTTGTCTCCGCCATTATATCCCCGATAGGGACGAGGTCACGTCTACAGTGTCGAGATTTTTGCCATCAAATCCCTCTTCTCGAATAGGCAAATGCACAACAGACAACTCTCCTCACGATCAAGAGGACATTATTCCACGACCTACGCCCTTTCCCCATTGAGGAACAAGTCCTCACTGTCAGGACAACCTATATAAATAGACTCCCGATTAGACGCACAGAGGGAGAGAGAAATAGAGACACGTAGAGAGAGACGAAGTCTTCGCCCACCGCTCAGAGTACTCTCCAGGCTCTCCGAGCACACTCCGAGCACTCTCTACGTTCTACGAGCACTCCAAGAGCTCTTGTTCCTACGCACAGGTTTGTCCACGCTGTTCTTAAGCTCTCTCTCCTTCTTATAGCCTTCTCCAAAGTGCATTCCTAACTTAAACATCGGAAAGTTGTCCCCTAAGGTAACGTCCAAGACTCTTTCTGACATCGTCTGTCTAATGTTTGTAGACTTTTATGGATGGTTGGCCAATCTTTCATAACAAACAAATCTCAAAAGTGTGATAAAGAAGATTATGAACCACTTTTTTTGCCTCTACGTAACCCATTAGATTAATTGAGACAACCTAATCCAACAGCCTAGATGGTGGCTGCTCTCTCTCTCTCTCTCATATATTATCAAGATTTATCGGATCACGATCTAGTACCATGTCAGTTTTGTCAATTCGATATGATACGATATGATATCTGATGTAATATAATTTTTTTATAAAAAATAAATTTAATAAAAAGATTGAGCCCTAAATGACAAAAATTGCAATATATATGGTTCCTTTTAGAATTTTATAATTTACAAATCTTAAATTGCACCCATTCTACTCCGAGCTGTATCTTCCCCTCACCGGTCCCCCTTTCTTCTTCTTCCCTCCACCCCATACCGGACAACGCTGACCACCATGTCGCCCTCCCCCACACTATTGGACTCAACCTGTCCTCCCACCACGCTCGTCTCTCTCCCCCACGTCATTGGACAACACCGGTCACCCCGTCGCCCTTCCACCCACCACTGAACAATGCTGACCTCCCCGCCTCCCTCCCCACCCCTGCACCCCCGCCACCGCTAGACAACGATGTCCACCCGACCACCCTCCCCCACATTGTTGGATGACGTCGGCCACCCCGTCGCCCTCCCCTTTTCTTCTTCCTCCACCCGAGATCGATCGCATAAGTGCCGACGTGCCAATATTGACCAGGTATGATTTGACGAGACTGGTAAACACCAACACACATATATAGGTCGAGCAAAATATATACACTACCGTTAAAAGTGAATGTGCACTAAAAAGGTTATAGAATATTCTAATGTTATCAGAATCGAACCGGTGCGTGAACCGATCAATGAGCCGATTCGGTTCGAACCGATTCGACCATTCACTCGAACCAATTTGAACTGTGACATCATCATAATATTGATACATAGTTTGACTCGATTTTATAACCCAAGATAATAAGAAATAAGGTATAATGATCAAAATAAAAAAATGTACATCTATAATTATTAGTCATGATCATGTAACTATACAAGTAAAAAATAATAACAACATAGTTAAATAAATTGACCTTAAAATTTTGTAATATTTCATTGATCTTTACTCTTCACAATTGACATCTATGTTCCTTTAAAATTTTAAACTTCAAATATGTTTAAAATAAAATAATACATAATAACAAGATTGTGTGTGTGTGTGTGTGTGTGAGGGTGAACATGTAAAGAGGTAAACGTAAGATGTAATTTATATATATCGCAAAATTTTCACACAGCAAGCCGTGCGAATGGAAGTCTGCCGGCCCCAGCACAGGAATAAAGAAAGAAAAGTGGCATGACGATTCCCTGATGAGAGACAGAGGGAGTCCACTTTCCGGCAGGCGGATGTCATAGTGGCCCTCACCATAATCACACTCCTTGTTGTTTTATAGGGAGGGAACCACCCTCTGCATAGACGTCCCTTTCACCCAGGCCCTGCAAGAGGCCCCCCCTTTGAAGCAACAACGTCACCAAACCCTATCTCCATCGATCGCTCCGGCATCTCTCTTGCACACATGTATAGATATAGATCTCTTTTGGCTGGTGCACTTGTCTTGCATGCCCCCAAGGTACAGACGCTAATGCACTGTCATCTAAAGACACACATGTGGATGTGTGATTAAACAACAACAATGGGCCATGAACACGTAGCGCTCCTTCTGGTTTTCCAATTGTGCTGAGGGGTACTACCACATGCTCATGTGATTCTCGCCTCACTACACTTCAAATTCTGCACTGCTACTAACACTTGGGGGCCTCAAGATGCTCGCAGCACGTAGAAGGCACACCAACGACATTATTAAAAGCGATTCTCTCCAAACCACTAGGCATTGGACGTAGTGAGTGCTCCAGCAACCGGTGCCAATTATATCGTGACACTGTCAGAGTGGTGCAGAGATCATTCTTCAACAGTGAACGCATTGAATTCAAAAATGTGTGGGGAAGTGATTGAAAGAGCGGAGGATAATTAATCCTCCCCCTCACCAGAAGGACCATCTTATGCAGAGTTGGTTAGTGTACAGATCAGCTCATCATTGTTTGGATATTGCATTGCATCTGACAATTCCTTTTTTGTTTGTGAGTGTCAATTAAGAGGGATAATTTAGTGACCAAGCTCAATATATAATTAGCCCACTTCATTATCAAAAAATGAAAAAAAATCATGCACCTGCTGGCCAAGGCATCAACCATCTCTCTCCCTCTAAATACAAAGCATGTAGAGTATTAAGTGAAAAATTAGTCATACTTGAAACATACCCAGCTAAAACCCAGGGCTCAACATTTCAGAAACAAAAGGTGAACAAGTAAAAAAAAACCCATAATTTTCATTTTGGAAGGTCCTCCCTGGTAATTATTTCTTCATTTCATGAGTGGGAATGAGCAATATCTTCCAACCATAGGATGCCAAGGACTGCCCAGTTAAACACACCCCAAGGAACTGCAGGCTGCAGCTCCATGAAAAAGTTTAAGCCAACAAACTGGAGAAACCAGTTCACTTGTTGCAGACTAAAAGAACCCTAGCTATTCCTGAACAATATGGTGGCCATTCAAGAGGGAAAATGACAAATCTGAAAAAAGGAGGTCCTTCTTTTACAATATAAAACAAATCAGAAGTGAACCCATTCCCGTTTGGCACTTCCCTCTTCTCGTCGTTTGGGAAGTGTCACCAATTACCACCCACACCAATTGACGCATGGAATCGACAGGCTGAGAAATGGCAATCGCCAGTTCTGAGCGATGAGTCATTAACCTCAGCTTCGCAGCAGCAGACTGCCTAATTAACAGTAGAAAAAGATGCCAATTTGGTCACACTAACTATTTCGATGTCCATCGGTTCATGTGCATTCACAGAAGCAGCCCCACAAGGCAAACAAGGAAAAGAAAAGGTGGAAATTTAATGTGGGGCAGAGAGAAGCAATTTCAGGGATCTCTCTTTACTGGAATCATGCCAAGTTCATGTGGTGGAAACCCACGTACAGAAACCCCCCAAGATATAATCTTGAATTGAAGAGAAAGGTTTCCCGATGGCACTTGCAATGTGGTGTTGATGAGAGGCGATTGGAATCACTTATAAGGTGGTGTGAGAACAATCTTTAACACCCAGCTAACGAATTATACACGACTACTCATCCATCCATCGGAAGTTTCATAGAAGTTGGGATTTTTTTTCATGCGCCCGTCTAACGTTTGAAGGGGAAGAAGGCAGTGGAGTGACCTGTGAAGAGCTCGGGTGATGCTGCTGCTGGCCGTGCTCTTTGCTTTTGCTGATGATGATTGTGATAAAGGAGCCGTCTTCCTCTTCCAAGCCCGTGGCTGAGGAAGCAGATACCAAGGGATGAAGGGGAGCAGGAGCCACGGCGGCAGGGCAAGGAGGTGTCTTGGCCACGCTCTCCTCAGCAACACCCCTGTTTCTGTTTACCTTGAGGGCCTCCTCCATTAGTGTCTTCCTGTAGAGCTTGTCCTCGGCATCCCTCAAGAACTTGAACTTTGGCGGAGGGGAGGACCTCATCTTGCTCCAGTCCTCGTCCTTGGTCGATTCAAAAAGAGGGTTGAATCCGTGCTGACTGTAACAGTGATCCATGGGCGTCCGGGGCGGCGTGAAGAAGGGAGGGGAAGAGAGGGGAGTGAGGAACGGGGTATCGGCAGCGAGGAGCACGTCGCTCAAGCTCCTCCCTCGGGAACCCTTCCTACTCTTGTCCCCCTTGGACCTGCCGTCCTCCGACTCCAGGTCCTCCTTGGTCTCCTCCTTGATGGTGAAGAGGAACCTGGGAGGGCCCGAGAGGTTGTGCAGCCGCATGAGCTCCGACTCCACGCCCTCCTCGCCGCCGAAGGATTTTATCAGGAACTCTTTGGCGGAGCCGGAATCAAGCTGGTGATGGGCGTCCACCGTGCCCTCCGCCGTCCTGCCGGAGGAGCATAGGTCTTGCGGGTTCAGAGCCGCGGACCTCAGAGAAGATGGCTTCCTACAGCAGAAGAGGTAGAGGAGCTCCCTGGGGGAGCTGGCGTCGTCGTCTTCCACATCCCTGTTGGCTATCTTCTTCTTCCACCACAGCAAGTAGTAGACCTCCGCGACCAGGGCCAAGAACAGGCAGCCAAAGACGAGGCTCAGACCAATCCCCAAGCTGCTCAAGGGCCTCATCTGTGACGAAGGTTCATCCCCAGGAACACCACACTCCTGCAAATCCTTCCTCGACTAGTCAGTCTCACTCCCAGATTACACAAAAAGCTTCCTTAACCCCAAAGCCTGCTAGACAACAACCCAGACACGAGCAAGCAAAAAAACCAGGGCACGACAGAGAAATCCGGCATTTGCAGGAGAATATAAGACACACCAGGCTGCAAAGGTATACGAGCAGGAAAGAACCAGGAAAAAAACTCCGGTGTCTCCCACACGAAATCTCACATTCGGTGCCGAACAACAAAGAACATTTTAAAGACAAACACACAAAACTCGCCACAATCAATCTCCGGAAAGGCGCAAGGAAGAACCTCCCCCAGCTAACAGATGACAACGACCCAAATTTTCGTTTCGTCCTCCGGACACACACGGAGCCTTCCTTCCCTCACCTTGCTCGAGACCCACCCACTCGACGAGACAGTATACTGTTACAAAGCTCACACCTTTCACCTCAGCAGGAGAGCCATCATTAAAGAGCTCGAGAGCCGCCACTTTCGCCTGGAAAACCACACGACCCGGTGACATGCATCATCCCCCGGCTTCCTCAAGTTCCCCCCCCCCTCCCCCGCAGGAACGACCGACCCTACGCGACTCCCCACCCCCACCCCCCGAGGGCAGCAGCGATAACAACGTGGGATCAAAACGCCCAGACACCAACGGCGCAACAAAGCCGCCCCTTTCACTCCCCGAACCCCTCGTCTGCTGTCTGCTGTCTGTGTCTTCGTGCGCTTGCGTGCCCCGCGGTCACTCCCAACTCTCCCAGCCCTTTCCTGTGTACGAATGCGTAGGTGGTGGTAGAAAGATGCCGAGTGGTTGGGTGGGAGATCTCGTGGTTCAAGAGGGTGCTCACATGGGGTGATGGAGATGGGGACGCGAGGAGGCCGGTGTCATCTGGCCAAGCCCCATTAAATTTAAATCCTTCTTAACTGTCCAACAACTTGAACCCGGGAAAATAAAGATGTCTAGCAGATGATCTTTCTCCTGTGGGGGATGCTTCTCTTGGGCTTATCCCCCTCCCACTGCTCTCGTCCTCTCTCCATTGCTGAGCTCCTCACTAGTTCCTCTCAAGAAGCCCTCCTCCATGCCCCGTTAGATTCCTGTCTTCGTCGACGCACCGTTGTGAGGACGGCTTTCGGCGGCTTTCGGCTATGCTGATCCTGGTGACAGGTAATATGCTCTCACCGCCAGTAAAGCTACGCTCACAGCGTTGGCACCCTGTATAAACTCGCGGTGCGCTGTCTCGCAAGCACGCGTAAGCCGGCGGGGGGTCTTGGGTTCCGCGAGACGCGGGAAGGGAATCGGAGGCCAGCGGTTCCGGTTTAGGATGAACGAAGGCGCGAGACAGCAAACCGATGGGAGCTTTAAAAGGGCAATATTTTAAGGTGCCTCTGCCTTTATGGGCTCGTGTGCTTCTTTTGTGAAACCGATGCGGTGACAAACCGCGACCGTTACGCCGTTGCCTTCATGTGGGCTTACCTCGTTTCCCGAGTGGAGTGCGGTCCCCACAAATCTCGCCTCCGCGATGCTCAGTGTAATTTCTGATTTTTTTAAAAAAATATTTCCGTTATTAACTTATTTGTAAAATTATCTATTTTTATATTATTTTAATAGCTTCGTTGGATCGAAATACTTACAAAATTTTTAACATTCCATTAAATTTTTTTATTTAACTCTGATTAACTTTTAGTCAGATTTAAAAATTTTAAAACATTTCTAATCTCTCTCTCTCTCTCTGAGAGAGAGAATGGTGCCAGTCAAAAAGATTTTCCAAAAGATATTTTCATCTAAAAACTGAATTATATAAATAGAAATAGAATACTCTTAACATCTTGAATGCATGTTACCACAAGAATATTTTTGACACTATTTTGATATAATAAAAATATTAAAAATAAGATACATAATTCTACCAGTAACTTTATAAAGGAGGTATTTGTAAAAAAATTAAATTCACATGTGCCCTAATTTAATTTCAATTTTTTTACACATGCTCTTAAGAGTTTAGTTGAAGAAATAATTATATAGAAATATAATCGTTTAGACATCCCTAGTAGGGTTGGGTATCTACGTGTTGGTCCTCACTGCAATTTGCCTTAATTGTCACAGCCAAGTCTATGTCAGGACTCATCTGTCAACGTAATAGGGCGTTTGGAAGCAATTTTTTTTCCTTAAAATATAAATTTAGATTAAAGAGTCCTCCTGAACACGTTTGATGAGGTCTCTACTATTTTTAAGGATGACATATTATTCTTCTATAACTTTTCATAAAATACAAACAAATATTGAGCAATTTTTATTCTGAGAAAGGTGCTCTAGACCCTTGAGTCACCCTTCCCAACCTCAACTTTGCACACATATGTCCCAAGTGACAGCTTCTCCCGCATCCGGTAACATCTCCCCTCTCGTTTGGCAACACACGTAACCCCCTACCCTCGCTGCTCTGATCGGCCGCCCCACCTTACCCGTGCCCTCCTCAGACCGGCAACACCTCCCCCCCCCGCCCCAACCCCAACCACGCCCTCACCCCCTATCAGGTAACACCTCCCCCCTCATCCGGCAACACCCCAACCCCCGATAGCAAAGATCATCAAGGCCCTCTTCACCAGTGTTGTAGGAGAGCAGCCCATGTTGCCGGGGTAGTAGCCAATGTAAGCCCAAATATAGCCGGACCAAGGGCGCCCTACCGGGGCGGGGAAGGAACAGTGGGTGAGGGAGGGGATCTTGAAGCCGCCGCCCTCGAGGAGTTAGGAACTGGAGTGAGTTGGATGGCTGGCCAGATGGTGAAGGGGCATCCCCCTTCCCGGCCCTCTCTCTTTCTCTCTACCATTGGCTACACCCCTCTCTCTATGTGCCCGGCAAGAGAAGATCCCCCTTCCCATCTCTCTAGCTCCCTCTCCACCGTCGACTCTCCCTCCCTGTGTTTGGCAGGGTGAGATCCCCTTCCCGTCTCTCTCTCTCTCTCCACACTTCCGCCTTTCAGGAGAGGCGAGGGAGCACTCATGTCGCCGTCCTCTCTCTCTCTCTCTCTCTCTCTCTCTCTCTCATGAGGTGATGGAATCAGGTCTGCTACCATCGTCAGCCCAAGGGGCGGTGCATGCGCTAGTGAGGACCATCTTCCAGAAGGGCCACTATAGGTTGTGGGCTCTCGCCGCCATCCTCCTCGTCCAACACTCCAATGTCTCCCAAATAATTTTACATAAATTTTAAAAATTATGGCATTCTTATCAAACTGATACTTATTTTCATCAATTTAAAAATTAGGTTAGAAATTGATGTAATATAATTTTTTAAATATTTTTTTTGAAAAAAGTACTCCCAAATACACTTTAAATGATAAAAGAATCCCACCAGCCGCAATATGAGATCTTTCTCTGATCAAACCCCAGAATCATAAAGATACTTTCAAGTGCAATGGTCTTGGTAATTAAAGAGTTAACTGCGCGTATCTTCTAATTTATGAAAGATACGGTGGTAATTACACTCATAACAAACTTAATATGGGAATGTCAAATCTGTCATTTCCTGAGCAAGCTTCCTCCCCGTGCATCCCTGAAATTTCTGTAGTATCTGCGCAAGTGTGAATGTGGATCAATGTCTAGGTTGCATTCAAAAATGCAAATGGAAAGTCCCATGAGATAATTCAGGATGCAACGACAAGTCTAAGAATTGTGTTATTACTTCTTATATTTAAGTGTGGTTTTAACTGATATTACCGTGGTTATTAATTTTTTTTATAGTAACTTGACCTTAAGATGCATGGTATGATACATATGAAGGCCATCTCCTACTTTGATGTTTCATTATCTTAAAATAAAAAATATTTAAAAAATAGAAGATTGGATTCTTCTTAATGCCTATTTTTCTTCAAAATTTGTATTCTCAAAAGAATCTTTAGTTTGAGGTGTTAAGCTGATGGAGTGTCCAGTGAGGAGGCTACAATGCGCTGAGGGAGTGAAGAATCGAGAGATGTTACGTGACCAATGCTACGATGCATATTTTTTTGTCATTTTTACTTTGACTGTTTGACAACCAGTTTAGATGATTGAAGTAAATAACTTACATTTGGTACCTTTGAGATCGACTGAATCAAACATAGTTTACTTTTTCTGTCATTTAATTTTCAAATCAAACGTCAGAATAGAGGGTGACAAAAAAGAGTAATATTTTATACATCGAATCCGGTATACAAAGTCATGTCACAATGTAACATGTATTTTCATTGACTTCTCAAAAAGGTGGAAAGACTCTTTCTACGTAAAAAAGTATGTCTCCATCAGACCTGTACGGCACATTTTTTCGCGTATTAAAGATTGAGCTCGCTCTATGAAAAAATGTAGGACTAAAATATTTTATAACACTAAAATATTTTGTTACATAAATGAAATATTTTGGTATAGAATTGTAATATTTTGTTAGGTTTTGTTCTTATAACAAAATATTTCATTTATGTAGTGTTTTACGTTCATGGAACAAAATATTTCATTTGTATAAAATATTTCATTGATTTATTTCTGACGTCAAACAAAATATTTCATTCTTATAATAAAATATTTTATTTATATACAAAATATTTTAGTGTTATAAAATATTTCAATCTTATATTTTTTCGTCGAATATGCTCAGTCTTAATACGCGAAAAAATACGTCATACGTGTCTGACGGGGACGTACTTTTTTGTGCAGAAATGGTTATTTCACTTTTTTGTGGAGTCAACGAGAATATACGTTATATTTCGACATGACTTTGTGCATCGAATACAGTGCACATAATATTACTGGACAAAAAATTATGATAAATAGTGAATTAGTGAGGCAAGATAGAATTGCTCATATTATGTGGGTGGGAGGGGGGGATCGAGAGAGACAAATGCTAAGAATATCAGAAAACAAGTTAACACAAGACACTTGTCAAGTTTTAGAATCATAATAAAAAAAACGTTCAGAAATGCCGATTTGGATATGACGTCGGTTTTATGAAATTTGTGAAATTTGGAAATTTTGGAGGGCGCAAAAGTAGTCTACACTCGTAATAATTCTACAGACAGATGCTACACGAACGGGGAACAAAAAGGCCCTATAAGATCCCATTACAAAAAGGGTGGATACTGCGTCCGCGTCACTGGAGACCTGACCCTTGTCTCGGGGCATCGGCAATCCCTCCTTTCTTTGCTACTTTTGAGTACCAAGATGATTGGCATACGTTGGACCCCTTAATTTTCAAAATTAATTTAAATAAAAAAGTAATTAAATCTGCGATGACATAAAATGATATTAAATTATCACCGTTGTGTTACACATATGTCCCGTTGGAGGGAGAGACACGTACGTTCTAAGCATGTGAGACATGTACGTTCTAGGCGTGTTCTATGCGTCGGAATTATCTCGAAAACATGATGGACGGAATACATGAAGCCATGTACCCGTGAAAGTAACCAATAAGTAAGTTTGCTCCGGCCTCCGTGGATCGCTCTCTATATGCGGGGGGGGGTTTCTTACACAGGGAAAAAAAAAAACGACATCAAGTCAGGCGTCAATAAAGATGACAAACCCACACACAAAAAAAGCTTCCTCCAGTTGCACTGCAACTTTGGATTGCACGGCAGAAGAAGAGATAACTAGAGATGTCAATGGGTTGGGTTGGTCCGATAATTTTGTCGATCTGATCTAATTTTAGGTCGGGTCGTAAAATCTTTTCTGATCTGCGGGTCTTTAGTCGGGCCTAAAAGTCTGACCCGATTAATTCCACGGGCCGGACTCGAGTTTTGAGTTCGGCCCGCGGGCCGACTAAACCCATTATTTTTTTTCTCCCTTCAAAAATTTAAAACTAATTAATTAAAATTATGTTTTTAATTAATTAGATAATTAAAAAGTCTCTTTTCAAATAAATTAAGTAATTAACATCAAAACTCTAATTAATTTTATGAGATTATAATTTTTATAATATTAAATATATTATTTTATATTTTTTGTTTATATTTTCTAACTAGACAGAACCTTAGGGGGACTTTACATTTTTTTAATAGTGACAGGCTCGACCCGGCGCGGCCTGAATAGCTCGGGCCCGAGCAGGACTTGAGCTTTAATATTGATGAGTCGAGTCTAGGCCAAGCTGACCTAAGCTCGACTTGAGTCCGACCCATTGACAGCCCTAGAGATAATATTGGTCGACTGCAGTAGAGGGTAAGGCAACACTCTCTCCCTCTCCTCTTTCCTTTCTCCTCTTTGTGAGCAAGACGAATGGAGGGAAGTAGGGGGGATTACCTTCCGCCACCTATACTCACCGACGGGGGGAGCAAAGGTAACCCTCCACCACTGCTGCAGCCAACAGGGGAGGGGGGGAGCCCCTCTTTTCTTTCTTTGAGTGTGCGTAACCCGGTAGTGGAGGCCCCTCTTCCTCTTCTCTCTCTTCTATGCATGCGGGGCCCGGGGGGAGCAGAGGGGTGCCTCCCACCGCAGTTGTAGCCCAAGAGGGAAAGTCACCTCCCTTGTCTCTCGTTCTCCTTCCTTCTTTTGTATGTGCATGACAAGGGGGAAGCAGGGGGAGGCTCCTTCGCCCTCTCTTTCCTTTCTCTTCATGCACGAACGGGGAAGCATGGGGGAAGACTCCATTGCCTCTTCCTCTTCTTTCCTTTCTATGTGCGAATAGGGTGGGGGGAGTCGGGGGTCACCCACCTTCCTTTCTTTCCCTCCCATCGTTTGCCAAGATATATATATATATATATATATATATATATATATATATATATATATATATATATATATATATATATATATATATATATATATATATATATATGGGAGAAGGAAACAAAAAAAGGGGAAACATTGGGGGGGGGGAGGGAGCGCCTCCACATCTCACTCAACCCGGGGGGAGAAGCAAGGGGCGAATCCACCTCTCACTTAATCGAGAGAACCCCCATGGGTGATAAATGTCCAGCATTAATTTGACATGGGTCTTCCCCAGGGTAAAACCCCTATAAAAGAGAAAAGGAGGAGGAGAGCTCATTCCGCGGTAGAGAAGGAGAAGAGAGCACGGAGACAAACTCATAAGGTTCAAGAACTCTCGAAAATACCGAGAACTTGAAGACTCGGGATAAAATTTGGAACTTATTATATCCCTCAAAAATTGTTTGTTTGTATTATTTGATCCTATAAAATTCAGTTGCAAGCGTATATTTTTGTTATTACATATATACCCCTATTTTAGAGAGGATCCATTGTAATTATGTGAAAATTCTGTAAAAATATAAAAAATCATTCTTTGTCTAAGAAATGCATGTTCACGAACATTTTCGCAAGTCTCGAAAATTACAAAAATACTCTAATTTTTAAAATTTTTAAAAAATTATGAAAATATACGAAAATTATGAGAAAACTTATTATTGTTCAAAAAAATAGGGAAAAGCCCAGATGTGTTTAGAAATTGCGGACATACCTTACAACTTTAAAATTTCATAAAAATCCAAGAATGCACAAAAGTTACGTAAACATCCCGCTTGTAGGAAAAATGGCGAACGTACACTCTCGGTGAATTCTAAATCATTTGATAAATATCGACTATGGTTGATGGGAGAAAAATTCAGTATATGAATTCTAAATCGTCTGATAAATTAAGCTCACGAAATTAATAATGTGCATGTTAATTAATTAACTGAAATATATACATTTTTGTTCAACAAATGAACCCCTCCAAAACTAAATATTTGGTTTTTTAATTCCATGTGGGAAAACAGCATATCAAAGCCGTCTGGAACGGTAATTAACAAATCTTATAATACAAATATACAATTAAAGAGAAAGATACTATATCGCCAAACCGATGAACTAGTTTAGTGCAAATGTACAGTGAAGAATTATAGATGTTTAACGAATTATATCCTTTCAATCCATAAATAATTGAACACGTTGGGCAACAAAGCAATCAAATTAAAAAGTTCCATGTGAATACAAACGGCCCTCTTTGTTACCCGAGCGGGGATGCCATGTTCGACCCAGAGGTCGAACACGGTGTCCGAGTTTGATTAGCAGGGAGTGTGTGCAGAAGAGTGTGGGCTCCCCGTCGATTTCTCTCTCGTCAGGTTCGACGGTCTCTTGACAATCCGGTTAACAAACCGGGAAATAATATTTTGTTCAATGGCTACTTTCTTTTCAGTATTTATAGAACCGCGCTGTTAAACGACATTTTTCCGATGATAAACGCATCAAAATGTAAGTTTCTGTTGACAAAATTTTCCTCATTCTAGAGAACCAACTAAGAACTAACTTTACTGCGACTTAAACTCAGTAAAATAGCTCGGATTAAAACAAAATTTAACTCAGTTTTCAGTTTAAGGAGAATAAGTTATCCTAAGATGCATTTGGATAAGTTGAAGACCGTTATGTCTTAACCTGTGGGTCACCTTCTTACTGAGACATAGGCTGCCCTTGAAGTTACGATTGTCGGGTAAAATGACTATTTTTATCCGTCTTTGTAGATAAATCTGAGGATGAATTCAGTAACCACTCAAGCATAAAATCAACTCTAAAGCAAATAAATTACCACGTAGACATCACGCAAGATTTACCTAGAAAACCCTAGACTCAAGGAAACATTAGGGACAAATCCAATCCACTATACAATATGTTTGGCAAGATTAACATATTTTTTAAATCTGTTTGGCAAGATTAACAGAGCCGCCTCGAGGGTGGCAGAGGGGCTCCGACTGCGGGGGAGGGAGAGGAGGGTCGCCGGCCGCGGGGGAGGGGGGTCACCGGCCGCAGGGACGGAGATCGCCAGCCACGGAGGAGGGGGGTCGCCACCCGCGGGGGAGCCGCGGGGGAGGGGACGCGGGGGAGGGGGTTCGCCGGCCGCGGGGGAGGGGGGCCGCAGGGGAGGAGAGGGTCGCCGGCCGCGGGAGAGGGGAGGGAGAGGGGACGCGGGGGAGGGGACGCGGGGGAGCACATGGGAGGGAGGGGGAGTGACGAGACGTCGTGGGTGAATTTTTAAAAAAAATTTGCTAAAGACTTAATTTTTTAGGAAGATTTACACATGGTAAGATTCCTCCCTAAAAAATAGGATAGGTCTTATCAAACGGGTTTAAGTATCATTATCTTTTTTAATTTTAATTTTGAGAGAAAAAAAAGAGAAAAAAATATAACCGAACACCTTATAAAAATAAAATTGAGAATAACAACTTCCATAAAAACTAGACTCCTCTAGCCAAACTTCCCCCTTATGAAGAAATTATACCCCTTCACTCCCAATCAAATCCTGCACTCCCTCTCTTTTCCCTACGATCACGGCTTCCTGAGAAATCCTACCACCCTTCGGCTTCAATTGCATCCAGTGGGAAGTTGGAGAGGCTTCAACTAGATTGCATGTGCGCATGTGGAGGGGGTTTCAGTTGAGCATCACCTTAATTAGTCGAAGCGCTATCCGATTGCAACAGTAGTAGCAGCTTTAGTAGGAGCAAACTTTGACTAAGTCGTTTCCTGTGACTAGAGATGCGATTCTAGTCTTAGGATAGTTAATTCTAACAATCTCCCACTCCAACCTCATCAAAGACGATGGCTGAGTGAGGAATATTTGAAAGAGGGGGTAAAATAAAATTAATATAATAAAAATTATTTATTTTCATTGAAGTAGAAGGTATTTTATAAGTAAGTTGTCTACGGTGAGTCTTCATATTCTGAAAGCGTTGTATTATTGTAAGTGAATAAATTTAATATTACGTACAGAAAAATGATAAAAAATATAGAATGACTCAAGATAAAAAGTTGTTCCCAAAAAATTTCGGAGATAAAAGAAACATCAGATCCACTCGGACCACTCGTATACCGTGATGAACTCATTGTCAAAAATTACTTTAGCTACAAAATTAAGGACATGATTTTCGACGAGTGAGAGCTAATCTATATTATATTATCAAAATAAAAAATCACAAACATGAATAACTGAGGGGAAGAACCAGGTTAAACTATTGAGGATTTGAGGTATGCAAAATGTACGTGATTGGGAATACACCAAGCAGGAATTAAGCAGAAAGATAAAATCAAAGCTCTCAAACAAATGATTTCAATAAAATCGTATGGTAAAGTCCTATGATTCCATAAAAAGTCATCAAATAGATAATAAGAGAATCGAGCAAGGGGGAAAACTCACCGCATTGACAGAGAAGCTCTTTTGGGTGGAGTGAGGTCGATGGTCGATCCGATTAGATGTGCAGATCGGAGAGACTTGCTGCAAATCGACCCTGTGTACAGCCCCACAGTCGTCCTTTTTTTTCCCTTTCTGCTCAACCGTGAAAACAACCAACACGGAGTTTCTCAGCCGCAATACGTACTCTGTTCCTTTTACGGTTTTAGTTGTGCTGCATTTGTTCTCTTTTACGATTTTTCAGCAAAGGCTTTAGGTTTTCAACTTGGAAAAGCTAATCTTGATCGTTGATTTAATTGATCGTACGGTAAACAACTACAGCAAATAACGTGGTGAATCTGGTAGAAAGATGTGTGTGTACCGTCAGTGTAAAAGTGGGTCATATATAGGGCATCGGGAAGAAATGTAATGATCTCAAAATATAAGAGGACAAATTTAAAGATCTCAAAAGAAATTTACGGAGATCAATTGCCCCGCCCTTGCCCCCCCTGGCTCCGCCACTGATCAAAGGGACTATGCCTTGCCATAATCAACCTTGCCCAATAACACCTTACTCAAATATCAGTCATCCCTACCAAATGCATGTACTTATGTTGTGCATTTCTATTGGTGAGGTCTTCATCATCATGTCTGATAGATTTTTATATGTATGAATTTTCTCTAACTATATTAACTTCTTCTCAAAAACATCCTAGATCTAGTGATACTAAATATCAACATGTTTTGGTTTAGAGTGATAACTTAAATTCTTTGCTAAGTGTATAATACTTTAACTATCACATTACAACACATAAGTCTTCTGACTAAAGCCAATATTCTAGAGAAATTTTTTCATCCGTAGCATCTCTTTCAATCCTCCTATAGTCATATGCGTAACCATCCAAGCATATATCACCATTGTTATGATCACTATCATTATGATTAAGTTTTATCTTGCTGCTGTCGTGTTCTTCTCTATGCTCCAACACCTCATTCTGCTTCTGCTAGCTGCTGCTGCTGCTTTCTTCTTCGGCAGCTGCAGTAATAGTAACTTGATGCCTCAAAACAGGTGGAATAGGAAGAGACCGCAGGGATAGAATTCATTCTTCGTATGACAGCAACTTGATGCTTCAACATATATATATACTTGGACGTACACTCATTCGTTCTGAGCAATTCGTGGATGTGCCCCGGCGTAGGGCCACTGCATGGCTGCATCGACCAAGCCTCCACTGTTTGGTGATCAGCTCCCTGACAAAGAATGTGCCAAGTCAGGAGCATTGAATAGAACACAGAGACAGAGGCAGCATGGACTGGAGACGATGCATTCCTCCCCCCCCCCCCCCCCCCCCCCCCCCCCGTGAGACCCACTTACTCTATGCGTAAAATGGACATATTCTTTCCCTAGATTCCCACAAGAATATATACAAGAGATGACTTCAATGTTTCATATGTCAAAAAACTCCAAACTCTCTCTCTCTCTCTCTTTCTCTCTCAAATTTTCTCCCGCTCACACTTTTATACGTGACAAATTAAGTTTAAGTGTACTTGCACACAAGAAAGTATATTAAAATAGTCTCAAATTAAATAGAATAAAAAATAAAATATGAATAGTTGAAGATTTTATAAACTAGATGCCTCTTCAACCCAACAGCAATCAATTCTTTAATTAGAGATAACTTTGATCAACTGCAGGTGATTCGCGAAACATCCTCCTGTGATTTGATTTAGCATATAAAATAAAGAATTATCGCCTAGCATCTGCTCCAGGGTCATATATAGAACAATTAATTAAGCACACAAATATTCCTCATAGATGCGTATATATGTCGCGGTCTTAGCTGTGGGCAGGAGAGTCTTTCCAAAGCTTAACAGCTGTATAACAACATAATCATATCATTCCTAGGCCATCTTTGCCTAATGCCTAGCGGTGGTGGTCGGCACAACGTATTGCTTGAGACGCCAGCTCTGGTACAGCACGTTAGCTGAATGCCCGCTACTTCTTCTCCGCCCACCTCGCCTAACTGGGAGAGACAGACTTTGATGGCCAAACCTTCTCTGTTCTGTGGTGTGACTGCATGGATGTAGTAATTAAGCACAACATTGTTGACAGCTTGCACCAATGCTTGTAGCTGCTGGCAATGGCTCCTAATTAAAATTTGCTGCTCCATGAATGAGAGGTCGCGCGCTGTCGTGGTAAGGAACGGAAGGAGCAAGGAAACCGGGTGCTGTTGCATGGCGAGCGTGCGCACGCACGAGAACATGTCCAACGGGGACACCTCATAGATATATATATGTATAGGGTCTCACTCTCACATGGCGAATTCAAACTCGGCATCTCCCTCCCTTAGCTTTATCTATGCCTTTGTTAATATTATATAGGTGATACTCTGTCTGTCATTGTGGAAAGGAGATCTGCACAGGTGTCTTTCTTGCATGGCGGCACTATGCGTAATATATCACTCACCGTAGCACGGGGTGTTGAGATTTAGTCTCACGTTGGATGGATAATCTGTGGGCGTCTCTCTTCTTATTTGTTGAGAATTCTCTCGATTCAATGATTAAATTTTGGGTTTGAATTTGGAGCTCTAGCATGATATCAGGAATGGGCTTTCTCATTCGAGTCATCCCATCCGTTCAATTGCGCCATTCTATGTTCAATGCCAGGCAGGTTAGAATTTGGGTCTCTAACATGGATTTCAAGGTCTTGTGGCACAGAGTTGGAAGGGACTCTATCGGCGATGCATCATGAGGTGACGACTAGTAACATAATGGCTAGAACCGGACATTGATATGGAGATTACTCAGCAAGTGGGCACAGATGATCTGATCTTTCATCATATGAGTTCCTGCCTTAATAACTGTTGAAGGGCCAGAATGCTCTTAATAAAGATTATTGCCACCGCATTGTTGGCTCGCTAAAAAAGGCCCCAAAATGTTGACAATTAATTGAGGATAACAATTTCTGAGAAATGCTCCAATGGAAGGCAATGGGCTTAACTCCATGGGGGAATTCATATGCAATCTTATTGTTGACAAAGAAGGCAAAAATACTTGTAAATTCATTAAAATGTTAATATGCAATCTGTAAAGGGGATTTTCCCTCCTTCAAAAAGCCCAATGGCGTGGCTTAGCCCGACAGGCCACAGGCTGGTTAAGGCCGCGCAGCTCAATAGGAGTAATTTATGGCCCAACAATCATTGTCAAGCCCGGCGCATCTCATGTGTCGAACGAGACCCTATGCTAGACATCAGGCCGGGAGCAAAGCTCCAAGTAAACGACATGAAATCACTAAGTATTTGCTTAGGAGGTCTCGAGTACTAACTCGGCCCCGAGCCATCTCCAGAGATCTCAAACATTAACTCGGCCTCAACCTAGCAAAGAAGCATTAGCTCGATCCCGCGCTATAGAGGAACCCTAGCTTAGCTAACAATCTCTTAGTTCGGCAAAGCTCGACAAATGGTCTTCAAGCTCGGCTCTCACAACTATAGCACATAGTCATATTGGCCTAAAAGCTGCACTAGGTTATGTCGACCGATTAAGGCAATAAGGGCCACAAGCTATGGGTAACGAGGCATCTCAGTTAAAGCAAGATCTTAGTCAAGTGCATACCCCTCGGGTATTGCAACTGCCACCCTATGTGTCAGCGTCGCCGGCCCAAGATGCGTAGAGATACACGTACTGATCGGATCCCAGCCACGTGCCCTCCATCCCACCAAATCCGAACCAATTCTCTGGGTTCGAAGGAGCGAGAGCGCCATTATCACCTGCCAATGTCAGCAGGATCAACACATCTTTTTGATGTCGTGATATGCTCCATATCTCATAACCCATGTCGCTCCATACAGTCCTTTCAAATATGCAAGTCTTCTCAACACTCGCGCTCCAAACATCTATATAAGGAGATCTCCATGGCCGTCCCCAAGTATCAGACACCTCGCAACACAAGATCACATCACACAAAGAGGGAAGTAAGCAAAGTGTAGTCTGCATACAAAAGCCCCCTCCTCATGAGGCCAACCAAGAGCAGAGCCACTCTATCAAATGCTCCCCCTCCTCTCCTCCACCTCGTCCAGGCTATTATGGCAAACCATAGATGCCCCCCACTTTTGAGAGTCATTTCTCCTTCCACCAAAGTGCTTATTGACTTGAGCATCGGAGGGTCTCCCAGGGGACCCCAACTCCGGTGAAGACTTTCATGTAGGAAGAAGCTCGATGAGATCCTCTCAAGGGAGGCCCACCATGGACAGCTTAATAGAGAAGTCCGGCGAGGTCCTCTTAAGACCTTGGCTGAAAGTTTTTAAGCGATCTGTCCAAGTGCCACTAGAAGCGAAGGCCCCCGTCTCTCACTGCCAGACAGCGAAGCGTCTCCACATCTAGTTGGCCGTCCAAGCTTCCAC
The DNA here is from genome assembly GCA_022559845.1 of Amorphophallus konjac. Taxonomy (NCBI): domain Eukaryota; kingdom Viridiplantae; phylum Streptophyta; class Magnoliopsida; order Alismatales; family Araceae; genus Amorphophallus; species Amorphophallus konjac. Next base: position 341,288,692 of record CM040124.1, read on the forward strand.
TAACGGAGCCCCAACATGTCACCACCCCACAGTGACCATTCGCCGCCACAGTCTACCATCTAGTGCCACAACTGACATGATCTGCGTCTCCTACAGGCCATCTCGAGCCATCGGCACCACGCCTGCATCTTAGACCCGACGCCTGAAGGCCCCAACTCGTTGTCACAACTCGGGTCCTTAATTGGGAGGTACCTCCGAGAACGATTGGAGCCACTCTCATCTCTGGTAGTCCGCCTGTACCAAGTGGCATGATTCTAAAGCTCAACAAGTAGACACTGGCACCCTCCTCTTCCCTTTTCTTAGGCTATGTACGAGAGCCTCCCCCCTCATTTCTCATGCTCCATATCCTGATCCTCCCAAACAATGTAACTCCCTCCCGTGGAAGGAAATAAACCCAAGGAACTATAGCATGTACGCATCCCCTCTACACCACTCCCTGGTGGCTGTTGACGGCAAAAGAGTGTCGTCCACCCTCGGGGGAAAGAAACAATACAATGATGTAAAGTAATGATGAAAAGGTGATTACCAGAGAGGTGGAGACGGCAAGGGACGTCCACCCTCGTTTGTCCTAAGAGAAGGAAATGACGAGATCAACTCAAGAAGAGAAAGAACATAAAGGAGAGAAAGGAAAGAAGGATGTGAAACGAACTCCGGTACGTGACGGAGATAGGGGTCAGAAGACCCTCTCACGCAAACTAACTCCTTCCCGATAAGCGTGACTTACCGTTCCACGAGCAGTTTTCCATATACCAGGAAATCCGAGAATCTAAGTAACAGAAATGGGGAGGCACGAAGACTCAGAAACTGCAGCGGTGTATCGTTCTCCAGAAAATTACAAAGACAATACGAACCAAGACATACCACCACAAGACATTGGTCTTTGTGGGGTTCTAACAGCGATGCAATAATATCAACACTAATGAATATATATGTACGTATTAGGACCACCGCGAGACATTGGCCTTACGGGATTTTTATTGCAATATAGATAATAAACATGAGTATATATACATAAGACCACCGCGAGATATTACTCTCCGCGGGGTTTTTACTGTAATATATATAATAAAAGGCTTCGCGAGGAATTACTTCCGTCACGTGCACCTTCGCGAGGAATTACTTCAGTCGCAGGGTTTAGACAGAAATTTAAAGAAATAAAATGACAGAATGAAAAAGGTTTCGCGAGGAATAAGTTCCGTCACGTACACCTTCGCGAGGAATTACTTCCGTCGCAGGGTTTAGACAAAAATCAAAGGAATAAAATGACAGAATAAAAAGACTTCGTGAGGAATTACTTCCGTCACGTACACCTTCGCGAGGAATGACTTCCGTCGCAGGGTTTAGACAGAAATTTAAAGAAATAGAATGACAGAATGAAAAAAAAGGCTTCGCGAGGAATGACTTCCGTCACGTACACCTTCGCGAGGAATTGCTTCCGTCGCAGGGTTTAGACAAAAATCAAGGGAATAAAATGACAGAATGAAAAAGGCTTCGCGCGGAATGACTTCCGTCACGTACACCTTCGCGAGGAATGACTTCCGTCGCAGGATTTAAACAAAAGGGAAAATTGACAGGAAAGAAAGTGGGAAGGGGATGTGATTGCCAGGGGCTGAGAGCCCCACAGGAAATGTCTGATCGCGTTCGCCGCCGAAGCGGGAGCAGTGCGGGTCCTCTCTTCCTCTTTAGTCGGCCGGCCGACGAAGAGGGCCTTCTTTGGTTACCCAGATTTTATTATCCCTTTTTTTTGTTTTAATTTTTGTTATTATATATTTTTTTGGGGTTTTGTGGCTTTTATTGTTTTTATGTTCTTATACCCTTTTTTTTTAAGAGAAAGATGAGAGAGCAAAGAGAGAAATCGGGTGATAGATGGTAGAATAAGGTAGTACGATATAGGAAAAGAATGCTAAGAAAATATAGACATGATGAAAATTTTATTTTAGATAAGACAGATAAGAACGGAGATGGAGGTTTAACGATATATAATGCTAATAAGGGAGAGGAGACAGACTTATTGTTAAACGAAACGTAAAGGAGGATGAAGATGGAAATTTAACAACAAATAATAATGATGAAGGAAAGAACTAGGATAGATGAGAGAGACAATAGCCGGGTACCTCAAAGGGAGGGATGACCTCCTACTCTTTTGGTCGACGGAAGAAGCGGGATCCCCGACTGGTTAGCCCTCGCAAAACACGACATACAAAAAAAAAACAGATGATGGATTAGAAGAATAGTAGGGTAGTACCGGTCCCTTGAAATGACAATGACATAATCATGTTCAAACACACGCACCTGTTTAGTGTTGTTTAAAACCCCTTTAGAATAGGATGGATGAGCGACATGGTGAATAAATGACTAAAGTTCTCTCAAAGAGAAGAATTTGATGGATATGGCAAACGATGCATGCATGCAATTAAATGAATGAAAAGTAGACAGTAAAAGGGGGGAAGAAAGCTTATTCAGATATAGATGATGGGCTCGAAGGTGAGCTTCTTCGGCAAGGTGGGAGTAAAGCAGGCATGTAGCGCAGCAGAATGACTGCTTTAAAGTCTCTTTTCCACTTCAAATCAACACGTGCATACGTTCACAGACACGTACCCCTACACGAACACACACGTACACATATATGAACATAAACATATAGATGCTATATATACGTAAATAATATATATATACATATATATATCTAATATGTGCAGAAGAGGGAAGAAAAAGACAGAAAAGGAGAAAAAGGGGGAGATGGGCAGAGAGGGAAAGAGAGATGTGAGGCCGGGAGAGAGGAGAGAAGGGAGAACAGAGAGAAGAGCAGAGGGAAAAGAGATAAAAAAAAAAAGAAAAGAAAAGAAAGGGTGAGAGGAAGTAGAGGGGAAGAGAGAGAGAAACCGAGAGAAAGAGAGAGGGAGAGAGAGAAATCAAATAAAACAAACAAATAAAAAAGATGAGGGAGAAAGAGATGAGAGAAAAGAAGAATAATAATAAAAAAAATAAAAAAAGAAAGGGAGAGTGGGGGAGAAGTCGTGAGAGAGAGGGAGAGGGTGAGAGCAGAGAAAGAGGGAGGGGGTAGAGTGATGATGAGGGGAAAAAAAATAATAATAAAAAATAAAAAAAAGGTGAAAGAAAGGGAGATCGAGAGGGAGAGAGAGGGTGAGAGAGAGACGATGGGGGAGAGAGAGAGAAGAAGAGAGAGGGAGATTAAAACAAATAAAAAAAAGAATGAGGGGGAGAGAGAGGAGAGAAGCAGAGAGATCGGATGGGGAGAGAAGGGGGAGGAAAGTAATAAAAAAAAAGAAAAATGAGAGTGAGAGGGAGAGAGAACTCGATGGAGGGGGGGAGGTAGAAGCAGAGAGAGGGAGAGAAACGCAGAGAGGGGAAAGAGAGAGAGAGAGAGAGAGAAGAACTGAGAGGGGGGGGAGAGGAGAGACAGAGACGGAGAGGGAGAGAGAAACGCGGGGAGAGAGAGAGAGAACGAGAAGGAGAGATGAGACGGAGGGGAGGAGCGAGAGAGAGAGGGAGAAGAAGAGAGAACGGAGGCGGAGGGAGGGAGAGAGAGAGAGAGAGAGAGAGCAGAGGGAGAGAGCGGCCGCGAGAGAGAGGGGGGGTGCTCGGCGGTGAGCGTCCGACGGCCAGGGAGGACGACGACGACGGCGGCCGGCAGGGTGGACGACGACGGTGGCCGGCAGGGTGGACGACGACGGCGGCGTAGATGGGGCGTGGAGGTGCTCGGACTGCAGCCTGCAGCAGTTGCGGACGGCGACGGTGTGGCGTGGACGGTGCTCACGGGCGACGTGGGAGGTGGCCGCGGAGGGTGCAGACGACGGCGGCGGTGCAGGTGGCGTTGAGGCGCTGCGGGCGGCGTCGGGGCAGTGCGGGCGTGCAGGCGGCGGTGGCGAGCGGTGCAGGGGGACGACGGGGGCGTGCAGGCGGAGCGGCGGTGGCCGGGGCGGCGTCGCGGCGTGGGCTCGGGCTTCACGGCAGTGGGAGCGGGAGACGGTGGCAGTCGGGGGTCACGTGGGGTTGCAGGCGGTGGAAGCGGAAGGTGGCATGTAGGCAGGGGGTGGTGCCGCAAGGAGATGAAGGGGAGTTCACTGGCGGTGAGAAAGGTGAGGGAACGAGGAGGGAGAGGAGTGGTGCGGTTGTGTTAGCAGGGTGGCGAGGGGCGGCGGTGCTAGGCTGGGTTAAGCGTGGTAGTGAGAGGGGAGAGGGGAGTGGGCACGATGGTGGCTACGTGAGGGGATCGGTGCAATCGGGGAGGGCAGCGGTGGTGAGACTGGAGATGAGAAGGGAGAAAATGATCCAGGAGATGGTGGAGGGTGTGAGGATGGTGGTGCTCCGGTGGTCTTCACGATGGTGAGATGGGGGGTGCCGGCTGGAGGAGGGTGGCTGTTGTGGGGAGGAAGAGAAAAGGAACCGGGAGGTGGAGGTGGCAACGTGAGAATGAAAGAGGGGGGGGGGGGGTGGAGATGGCTGCTGTCCTCGGTTCATGCAAGAGAGGGGGGTATGTGTGTATTCTCAGGGGGCTTCCCATGGGGTGGTGGGTTACGGAGAGAGTGAGAAGGAGAGAGAGAGAGTGTGTGTTAAAGAGGGGGGGGGGGGAGCAAGATCCAAGAGACCCGGGAGGGGAGTGAGGAAATAAATTATGTAATAAAAGATGGGGCCATGTCCATTAAATTTTATTTATTTTTTTAGAACAAAAGTGGGCCAAGCCCATTAGCACACATCTATATATTTTTTTTATTTTTGAATAGGAATGGGCCAAAACCCATTAGCACAAATGTTTTCTTTTGGTATATTTTTTGAATAGGAATGGGCCAAGCCCACATGATGAACCTTCCCCCTTTTTAGGATTAAAAAGATGGACCAAGCCCATTAACACACATTTTTTTTTTGTTTTGTGTAGGAATGGTCATAAGCCCATTAACAAGAATTACTATTCAAGAAGCCACAGATTATTAGATTAAATTAGAGATTACTCAACTAACTTAAACGTGCGAGCTGCTTTGGGGCGTCTTAGTGTAATACGGGATCTGCTCAGCATAATGCTAAAATGTCGTGTCTACAGTGGCTAGTCCCTGGGCTAAGGGCATGCGCTTGTTCCCCTCCACCTCCTTTATAGGGCCCGTTTGGTTGGGGGATAAGAGGGGGATATCTCCGTCTCAACTCCGTTATGCGTTTGGTAAGGTTAAAATCGACGGGAATAAAGGGGTGAAGGATAATAGGGTTATCCCTAAAAATGGGATTAAGACCAGGGACTCATCTTCTTATTCCCATTTTTTCTCTCTATTTAGGTGCTGTTTGGTATTGGGATAAAAGTTGAGGAGAATAGGTGTAAATCATTCTAGGATAATTTATGTCTAGTCTTATTCTCATATACGTTTGGTACACAAGAGGTGAAATGGAGTTAGAAAAATAGGGATAAGTCATTCCAACAAAAGGTTAGAATGACTTATCCCTGTTTCTAACTCCAAAATTGGGGTTAACCCTGTTTCCCTTAATCCAGCTTATCCCCGCCCGTTTTAACCATACCAAACGTAGAATGGGATTAGAGCAGGGATATCCCCGCTCTAACCCGATACCAAACGGTAGAGATAATTAATCTTATTTATATTAATTAATAATATTAGTGTTAATTAATCATATTAATTAATCTCATTAGTGTTACTTAATAAATATATTATTTAATTATCATTAAACAATTAATTATAATATTTCTATTTAATTTTATTAGTGTTATTTAACTATATTAATTAATCGTATTAGTGCTAATTAATCATGTTAATTAATTTTATTAGTGTTAATTAATATATATATTATTTAATTATTATTAAATAATTAATTATTACAATGTTACTTAATCTTATTATGCTAATTAATATTATTAGTGATAACTAATTATGCTAATTAATATTATAAGTGCGAATTAATTATATTAACTAATCTTATTAGTGTTAATTAATGTTATTAGTTCTAACTAATCATGTTAATTAATCTTATTTGTACTAATTAATAAATATATTATTTGATTATCATTAAACAATTAATTATTACAATGTTGCTTAATCTTATTATGATAATAAATGTTATTAATACTAATCAATTATGTTAATTAATATTATTAGTGCTAATTAATCATACAAAGTAATCTTATTTATGCTAATTAATAAATATATTACATAATTATCATTACATAATTAATTATAACCACCTCATTATTACTAATGAAGAATTAATCATGCTAGAATTAACAATATTAGTGATAATCACAATCATTAAGAATATATATATTTAATAGAATTAATCATATTAGTGTTAGTTAGGATCATTATGGAGAAATATTAACATTAATTATAATCAATAAGAAAGATAAAATAATCTTTTTAAATATTTATTCTCATTTGTATCTCTATTTTTTACCAAATAAGTAAAAAAGATATCATCGTATTTATCCCTCGTACACTAAACCTATACGAGAATAAAAATAAAAATAAGTTAACTTAAAATAATTTATCCTTATTCTCCTCAAAATTTATCCCCAAACCAAACGAGATCTTAATATCGATCTTCTAAGTCATCCAACGGTCTCCGGCCGGCGCGAGATCCCCCCGCCCCCCCCTCTTCACAATCCCATTCTTAAAAAGCTAGCTAGTGTTACGGTTTGTAATTGTCAGTGTTAGTTTATCTCATTTTGCTGTCGGGGGATGTGTAAGGAGTGCTCGTGATCTTCACTGTGAGCATCTACGCATTAATGTCTAGCCATGCTGGAGTACATGTCGATCCTATCCCTGTCGAAAATAATGGGGGCAGGCACAGGTTTGGTACGGGCCATGCCATCCACAATTAATTTGAGGGGCGCTTTAACGTGACGCAACAGATTTCTTGGTGGGAAGGATTTCGGGTGGTATCCACAGATCTGATAACCCTCCATGATAAGAAGACATATATATATATATATATAATGACAATATGCATGACCTCCATCTCGAAGAAATCATTTCAGCCGTACGTAATTTTCAGTAACCATCGTGTTTTTATTTTATTACGGAGAGTAAGATTTGACGTATTAACTCGACATCTGTTATGATACGTATTAAATCGTATCAATCAAAAATTGATATAATTCGTACGTGATATATAATTATTACGATATTTATATTTTTAAATATTATCTATTTTATTTTTTAACTAATATATTTTAATAGATAAATTTGTTAGAAACGTCCCTTTGAAACGTTTGGAACCGATGGTCATCTCCCGAATGAGCACGAAAGCAAATCTCTGTGGCAGCCCTAATTGACAGCCCTAATTGACTCCAGCATTGCTACGGGCCCATTTGGTGTAATTAGGGACAGCTTAACAGAATTGTTAGTGTAAATTCGCAGCCCTGCACCTGGATGAGAGTGGGAAATGTGTTAAGCTGTCTCTAATTCCATGTGTCTCGAAATACTGTCAATTAGGGCTGCCATAGGGGCATAGTCCGTCTGGGTTTCAGGACTAAATGGACCCTTAGCCTTATTGGGTCTGGCCTCCCCAGACCCGCCCACTGACAGATATGTTATGCAGGCCAGCCCACGGACCTCAGAGAACTTGGTCAGGGTTTGGGATAGAATTGGATCTTAGTTTTCAGCCCATGAATCAGACAATTCTTTTCTTTTCTTTTCTTTTTTTTTGTGAAAAGGAGCCCAGGGCTCACTGTAGCGATTCATTACTTAGAGGAAGTAACATACATTATCCGAAGGAGTCTTCGAGGAAGAGAAAAGTTTGTTGCACACTCAGAAGGTGATGTATATCTTGGATGTGCAATGTCTTTAAATTTTTAATTTTTTATAAAAAAATTTGGAGTGTCCTCTAAGCTATCTTAACTTGGAGTACAAGTCACGGTATCATCCGATTATCTAAAAAAATTAAAAATGAAACGGACCATTATTTAAAAGAATGGGCCCAACACTATGTATTCAATCTGGGTTCTTTTTTATTTCTTTCTGGATAATCCATTAGTCACATGACTTGCATCCCAAGTTAGAGTATCTTGTGACTCACTCCAAAAAAAAATTCTTAAAAAATAAAAATTAAAAAATATTACATACCTAGGATGTGCAGCACACACTGAATGTGCAGCACACACTGAATGTGCAGCAAGTCTTTCTCTTCCCTGAAGGCTCCTTCTCAGAATGTTTGCTACATCCTTTAAGTAATGAATAGCTACTGTGAGCCTTGGTTTGCAGGTCAACAAGCCGATGCAACCGGTCGCCTCTGGATCAAATCCAGTACCATTTCCTCAAGGACCCTTGTGCCTAAGACCCGCTGCCTCTGCGAGTGAACTCCGCCGTCTCTCTAGGATTCCCTCAAGATCAATGTTGTTGCTGCAACTAACGTAGAGGGTGGTGGAGCAGTACTGGGCATCATCACTGTAGACATTATCGGGGGCTTCAAGTGACTCTACTCTAGTTGAAATCCTGGTCCAGCGGGCTGAGATCACCCTTGCTTCGTCTCTTTCGGTGCCCACTACAGTGGAAGGTGACGTCAAAGTAGTCATTAACTGGCTCCTCAACACCAATGTCCGTCTACCTTGGAAACTCCATTCAATGATTCTAGATTGTAGGTCTCATTTTGATAGGGAGTTAGATCAAGAGTGGGTTAACTTAACCCGTTTAAGTTAATTTGGAGTTAACCCATTTTTATTTTAATAGGAGGGACCTTTATCTTAAAATAATGTGGTGAGTTAATCTATTTTTAATCTAGTGTGATTTGATAGGTAATGGGTTAACCCAGTAATAATGAGAGTTCAAATGTCATATGTTCCCCTACTTTTTAGATTTTTTATCCATGGGTATGTGTTCACTATAACTTTTTTATTTTATCTTAATTTTTTTTAAAATTTTTAATAAATAATATATATTAAATAAATTATAAAAATAAAAAATATGTTTGATAAATAATATCATCAACATCACTAATTAAAATTTAAAAGACAAAAATGTCATTAATTAGAGGTTGAGGTTACTATTCAACTTAAAATTTATATTTTAATTTAATTTTTAAATATTTTTAATATATTCTATTAACTAAATATATAATGAAAATATCTTTATGATAAATAACATCTTTAATCTTACTAATTAAAATTTAAGAGAAAAAAATCTTCAATTATGGGTTTAGGTTATTGTTTAGCTTAAAATTTTTATTTTATTTTTATTTTAAATAGTTTAATATATTATATAAAATCAATATACTATAAAAATATTTTTTTGATAAATAACATCAGTAATCTTACTAATTAAAATTTAAAAGACAAAACCGTCATTGATTACGGAATGTGGTTAATGTTCATGTACCAATTTTTATTTTTAATTAATTTTTAAAACCATTTTTACTGTACAATATAAAATAAATATATCATGAAAAATATATTTTGATAAATAATATCATTAATTTCACTAATTAAAATTTAAAAGTCAAAAACGTCTTTAAGAGTTACTATTCATTTTTAGATTTTTTATTTTTAAAAATTTTAAAATTTCATAAATAGATTTTATAAAATAAATATATGATTACAATAATAAAAATTTTGAATAACAATTACCATAAATATTATTAACTAAAATTTAAATATGATAGAAATTTCAATCGTTCAATGTTAAATCTAAAAAATGAGGAGAGAGAGAGTGATAGAGAGAGAAGGGAGGAGTGCATTAAGTGAGACGGGTTTAACTCAAATTCATCCTCGGAGTTGGGCTTCAAAATCTTGAGTTAACCCTAGATTAACTTTCCTATGAATCATATTTTCTTAAACCCTACGGTTAAATCACAAAAAGAGTTAACCCTGAGTTAAACTCTTAACCAAAGCGAGGCTAGGTGTTTATTGGCTTCCTTAACCAAAGCCGTAGACTTGTTGCACTAGCTGGCGGTGCGATTAGAGTAAAAGAAAAGAAAATTATTATTTTTTAATTACTCGCGTGGTAAGATCAAACGGTTAGAAAAATCGGACAAAAAAAATAATAGAGCCCTTTATTTTCTTGTAAAAGTGGGCCAACCAAAATCGGTCAATTGAGGGCCTCTGGTCTTTTTTTAATATATACGATGTACTAATTCGGCCCATATTTCACATTCAAGCCCATTAATTAAGGCTAGGCTTGGGCCAATATATTAAGCATCACTTTCAACAGGCCGGGCAATTAACCGGGCCAAGTCAAATTTGGGCCAACACTTCGGCATGGCCCAAGCTGAGTATAGCTTAATCTGGACTAGACCCGTTTAAGAACATAAGATGCAAAAACACTTCGCAGGCTAAACCTTCCCCTGTTCGGCCGACGATGCCATTCCCTTCCTTCGAAGACATTAACTTTTTACAGGGTAGAGGTTGAACTCTTGAATAAACTCTTGAAATTTGAAAGTGCTTAGACACCCTGGGTCAGGGTCGATGCTAGTTGACTCCATGGTCCAGGTCCCAACTCGGTTCCGACCCATTCCCATTACTGTTTCTAACTCAGTCTTAAAATAATGACCCAACGGAAACAAGGTGGGAATATATTTCTTAACCCAATAGAAGATATAGATAAGAAATGATTCAAGAGTAATTATTTGTGTAACACTCCGTTAATTACACATCAGACTGTTGCACGTGTAATACTCATTTTTTTAAAAAAAATTTATGTGATCCCCACGTCAATCTATCTTGATATATCGATCATATCATCAGATGACTTGACGTGGAGATCACGCAAAAAAAAATTTGCTCTCTCTGAACAGTGAAAATGAGCATTTTTCACTATTCATATTGTTAGGATTTTTTTGTGTGTGCTCCCCCATTCACATCATCTTATGATGTGACTGACACATCAAGATAATTTAGTGTGAGAGCCATTAAAAAAAATAAAAAAAAATGTTACACTTGTAACATCCCGATATGTAATTAACCGAGATATTGCACGAAACATTACTCGCAAGAATTGTAACCCCCAAACCCCCCTAATCACAATCCCAATCTAAAATTTTATTTATGAAAAGTGCTTAGGCACACGGGGCTTAATTACACATCCCGAGTGTCCATTAAGTTTATTTTTTTATTTTTGTGATGAGGAACCCAACTCACCATAACTTATGATCTAAGTCACACCTCTGTCATAATGTCTTAAAAACTCAAAAAAAAATTCAGATCAAATGAATAGTCTTAGACCTATTTTTAATAGATTCTTTTTAATTTTAATTTTTTTGAATAGTGAGATGAGAGTGCGACTTACGTCACAAATTAAGGTGATTTGAGTCTCACGTGATAAAAAAAATTTTAAAAATAAAAATTTAAACATAGTGCAAACGTCGGATGTGCACTAAGTGTTACTCTTTATTTATTGAGACTTAATTTTTTAGATCCATTCCAACTCAATCCCACCGTCATAGATTGGGTCCCCATTTAAAAATCATTGATGAACTTATTTATTAATTTTATATAATTCATTTGTATCACGATGTGGAGTCCTACACACTGTTACTACTTTTAATAGATATATTAGATGCTGAAGAACCCACGCTTTGCCGTGGTGGTCTCCTAACATTCTTTCTTTTGGACAGATCTCGAGTTTTTCTCTCTGTATTAAAAAAAAATATCTACCAAAAAAATATAATTAAAGGATGAAGAGATTTTCTTGACGACGTTTTTGAGATTTAATTTCTAAAACTTATCCGCTTAACAAGATGCCTGTTTGATATGACACCTAGATATGTTATGTCCTTGGCATTGTCATTTGATTTTTCACGTTAAAACGTTATCTGGAGACTCGAATGCATGTCGATCTAAGAAACTTGTTTCTACCATTATTTTTTTGAACATTTTTTCATAAAATTAAGATTTTATTATTTATTCGCCTTATTCTAGTGGACTATTGAATTACACATTGTCCATGGAAATATGTAGCAATATCTGGCATCATACGATGAATAATTAACATTAAAATGTGGTAACTCTCATTTTATTCCTAAAAAGAGATAATGTTTTATGGTCAATAATAATCAATATGTTTTATCGACCTTTTAATCATATTATTCTATAGTACGAGACCCGCCTTTGACCTTTAGTTACGAACCATTCTCATCCCGATCTCAACCCATAAGTACTATATGGGAAGTTGGGAATATTTCTTTTTGTGGTCCTAGTCTCAATCTCGACCTATATATTTTGAAGAAATTTTCGTAAATAAATCATTGTTACGAGAAAAATTATAAATATATAACTTGTGAAAATATATTAGCATATATATTCTCACTATCTTAAAAAACTTGTAAAAATAGTATTGCGGTGTTAACTGACGTCGACAGGATCTCGAATAATTTTGAAAGATTTCAATATTCCCGTTAAGGGATGGTCAAATGACCAAAATATCTCTTTCTTTCACACCAGAGAGAGAGAGAGATTGGGGGATCCCCGCCAGCCGTGTCGTGATGGAGCTCTTCGCTGAGGGGGGATGCTTCGCCGAAGGTTTAGGAGGGTGGAACAATAGGGGGTTTCGATGGAGATCGGAGGTGGGGTGGGAGAGCAAAGTAGCATAGGGGGAGAGAGAGATTCACTGGAGGTGGGGTTAGGGGGTAGAGTAGCAAGGCGAGGGTGGGGAGCTTCGCCGGAGGTGGCAGGAGAGGTGGGAGGGTGGAGCAGCAAGGGGGTTTCAACAGACGTGTGACGTGGCGGGGGGAGGGGTTGGGATGGTGGAGTAGCAGGGGGGTTCGATGGAGGTGGGAGATAGGGTCGTCGCAGGTCACGAGGGTTGGGAGGGCAGAGCAGTAGGGGGGTTCGATGGTGGTGAGAGGCGAGGTGGGGAGGTAGAGTACCAAGGAGAGGGAGTGAGTAGCAAAGGTGACAGGGGAGTGAGCAGGTCGGTACGTACTCGTGCGGGATGGAACGACGGCGGCGGTAGGCCGACGGCAGGGGGGAGGGGAGGGGCAGTAGGCTGCTGTTGCCCTCCATTGAGATTCCAGAGAGGGGAGGAAGCAAGGTTTGACGTACTGGGCTGGTACATGGCCTACCATACGTACCATACAGTATCAGTCGAAGATAAGTACGGCCAGTCTGTGGTACGCAACCGATATATTATTTACTTTTTTTAATATTATGTACATTATTTTATATCGTATTTATCTTTATAGGTAATTTAGTTTGGAGAGCTCCTTTGGAATGTTGAGATTTGAGTTCAAAACTTGAGCGACATAATATTTATTCATTTTTTATTGTTCTTTAAGAAAATGAAGTAAAATATTTATGACACGAGATTCAAACTCTTTACCTCACAAATAACTAACCTGCTTAATAACCACTAAGTTATACATATTTTTTTGTCGTATTTTACAATAACATATATTAATTAAAGAATTCTTGACTCATGACACATGATGGTATGGGGCGGTACAATATCGTACCGTATCATATCGGTAAAATACCCGTACGACCGGGCTAACAAACTTTGGAAGGAAGAAGATGTCTCTCTTTATATTTTCACCTTAAAAGTTTGTTATTTATTTAAATTTTTTTGTAAATAAGTTATATTCAAATAGAGATAACTGTTGATATTTTCATCTTTTCCCGTGTCTAGTTAACTATAACTATGATTAATTAGATAGGTGATAGTGGAGGATCACGACGATGATATTTTTGTAAATTTTTTAAGATAGTGGAGATATATATATATATATATATATATATATATATATATATATATATTAAAAAAAACTCTATTTTGAATTGGTTGGATCTATAATAACTTTTAAAACGCATATCTTTCCTACTTTGGAGCTGATAAATATAGATCTCTTTCTCCTTGTGGCCCATTTGCTGCTCAACCTTGGGTTTGTTTCTGGGACGTGGCTCTTGATGAGGGGTTCAAATATGGTAGTGGCATTTATATGGGTGACGTAGGAACGAGGTTTTGCAAATTTTAAAACTTACCAAACACAATTAGCAGTTGCTTAGTGGTTTTGAAACCTGAAACAAAAATGATTCACAATACAATGTTTGGGAGAAGAATAGTTTAAAAAAGTGTTGTCAAACGGGTCGAAACGTGACATTAGTTATAAAATCCGATCGATTTTACCTGGAATATATACAGTAAGGGCCACTTTGATAAAGGGGTGGGTTAGGGACGAGTACGTCACTCCGGATGACCCACCCCTAACTCACCACGGGTGACTTATTCCACTCTTTTGGTTGGATTCTAAAATCTAACCTTACCCCTAATCGACTTCGGTTAAGAAAAAAAGAGTCAAAGAATAATAAGTCATTTCACCCCGAATAACTAACCATAAACGGGCTTACCTTCTTATCAAAGTGAGACTAAAAATAACCCATAAGCACGGTCCTGGAGAGGCGATCCTCTCAAAAGTAGCCACATTCCATCGATCTCTAAGCATCCGGGGATTGAAAAGCTCAGCATTCTTTTACAAAAATGAAACAGAAATATATCATGCGCTTATTTGTAAGAGTTATCAGTTCTACTGGAGGGCATTTTGCAAATCACTTAGGGCGTGTTTGTTAACCGAGCACGGTTACCGTGCTCGATCCCGGAGGGTCGAGCACAGTAACCGCCCTCGGTTAGCCGCTCTTCTGTGAGGAGAAGGCGGGTCCCGCCGGGATTTCTCTCTCCCCGGTTCTCGACAACCGACCGACCACCCCGCTATCAAAGCAGGCTTTAAACACTGAGTAAGGGTGAGTACAGTTTGGTTTAGTTTAATTTAACGAGAACTTTTTACAAGTCTAATTAATCTGGATTAAGTGCTCAATTCAAATCAAATAAAATTTAATGACTTCAAAATTAAAATAAATGAAATCAAATTAATTCGATTTAGTTTGATTTTGTTAGATTTGAACCATAATTTTTTAAAATGGTCAATAATGTGACTAACTATTAGTAGTATAAAAAATATTCACTATTTAGAAAAAAACATCTCTTTTCATTACATAAGAACAACTTTGTACACTAAATCCGGTGCATAAAATTAACTCAAATTATAATCTACCCTCTCATTGGTCCAAAAAAAGGTGAAATATCCTTTTTCCAAAAAAAAAGGACGCCCTAGGTTAGACCCGTATGATCTATTTTTTCGCTCGAGGGAAAAATATAAGAGTGATATATATATATTTTATAGGACTAAAATATTTTGCTATATGAATGAAACATCTTGTATAGAATTGAAACATTTTATTAGGTTTCCTTCTTACGGCTGAAGAGGCGAGATCTCGCGCTGAGTCCTGAGCGGGCTATGGATCACCAGAAGATGAATCTGCAAGAGAGGGAAACGTATCAGAGGGCCTAGGGGATCTCCCTGGGGGAAAACCCTCCGATGGCTAAGTCAGTAGAGATATGGTGGAAGCGATAATGGGGGGAGGAGAGAGCTGATGCGCGAGAATCCTCTCCACCAAAGGGTGAAGCGAATCGTGCTCAGGAGCTAAGGGTGTGTGAATACCTTGTTTCCCTTTTTTTCTTCTTCCGGAGGGTATCCCTTGCTTAAATAGTGCGCCGCCTTCAGGAGTCCTGTAAGCTGAGGGGTTCCCGGCGGGAGTTACGTCTTTAACGGGGGCTTTCATGGCCTGATCGTGGGAACGTTATCCCCTTGGAGTCCGGCGGCTCCCCTGACTCTCCCGCTGGCGGGGGACTCTGAACGGCTGCACATGTGGATAATCAACCGGCCTTACCGAGCCTCGGGGATGCTAGCTCATGTCCGAGCGATAGGCATGGCCCGGCGAGGGTGGGGTCGGATAGGTCGGCTGGAGCCTATCTCTCTCGGACGGGGAGAGGGCTTTAGGCTGGACCTTCCTTGGGACCTGACCGTTGTCTCGGGCCCTCCGAGCCTAGAAGGCCGCCGGGGAGAGTTAGTTCCTCGAGTCTTATTTATTGGGCTTTTCTTCCCTAAGTGGGCCCTGTGGGCTATCACTCGGGCGGGCTCGCCCGGTTGGACCTTGCGGGTCTTGTTGGGCTGCCTTTGTGGTGGGCTGCGGAAATCCCCCTCTCCACTTGTCCCCCTCCTACTCCCTAGCCAAGGAGGCTCGGATGAGTAGTTTTTCGAGGCTTTGGACCGGCGTGGCTCAGGTGGGTGGAATTCCGTTGGCGTTATGGAGCCGCTTATAGCGGTCGCCGAGACCCGTAATGATGATCCTGACGGATTCGAAACGAAGGGGCCCCCCTTTTTCTCGGAGCACGGAACGGCGCGCCGCCACCCTCAGGGGTTTTTAGGGGGCGCTGTTCATCGTTCTAGGCTTCCAGGGTTTTAGGCTTTCCTTACTTCTTGATGCGCCGTGAGAGCACAGCGGAGACACGGAGCCTTGCGGCGGCGTTCGAGGAGTTGGCGAGGATAACCGCAGAGGCGGTCCGGCAACTTCCTTCTCCCCCGGAGTCTTCGAGCTCGTACGAGGGATCTCCTCCCGACTCGATGGCGGATTAGAGTCCGGAGCTTGTGCCGGTGAGGCGGGAACCCGTCCCCAACTGTAGTGAGTTGGGGGAAGCGGAGGTGCGGAGGCTGGAGCATCGTTTCCGCCTGCCTCTCAGATACAGCTTTGCTGTCGCCACTCCGTACGAGATGAGTCTAGATGATCGTGATGAGCACATTTGCACCTTCCTTCTGGCTTGGAAGAGTGGATTTCGGCTCCCTTTCGATCCTTTCGTGCTGCAGCTTCTTAATTTTTTCCAGTTGGCGTCTGTTCAGTTGGTGGCCAATTCATATCTACTGCTCTCGGCCTTCCGGATTCTTTGTCGTCAGCACGACATTTTTCCTTCCTTGGACCTCTTCCACTTCTTTTTTGAGTTGAAAGTGCACCCGTTGGCGGGGAAAGGCTTCTACTTCATCCAGGCGCGGAGGAATAGGAGCTGCATCTCGCTTGCGGCGAAGGACTCCTCGCAAAAGGGGTGGAAGACCCAATTCTTCTGGGTGAAGGCGGTGGCGACGGACGAGATCTGGAGATGCCGGACCTCGCCCAACTTTCACCCGAATCTGCCCCCTCGCCAGGAGGAGTTCCCTCCCCACGTGGAGCAGCAGGATGCCCGTCTGCTGGAGAACCGTCAATCGACCGAGGAGCTGGTGACGTCGGAGAACATCGAACGGTGTCTTCTCTCGCGGTTGACGTCGACAGGTACAGCTCTTGAGGCTCTTTTTCGGGGGTGGTAGCTCTTTTCCTCCTCCTGACCGGGGCTTCTTCTTGTTGCAGACGTGAGGCGGGAGCCTCTGGAGGAGGCGGCCGAGGTCATCGATCTGGGAGACGACTCGGCAGCCGATGAGCCTGATGCCCCGGTGGGTCGCGTCCATGCCCGAGATAAGGGCAAGGGGGCGGCCCCCGAGGGGACTTCTCGATCGACCGGCCTGAAGCGCAAGGATCCCCTGGCGGGGAAGTTGCGGGAGGCCGCGAAGGCCAGGAAAAGGGCCAAGAAAGCCGGCTTTCCTACCGCCGTCGGGGGCGATTCTGGCTCGGCGGCGCTCCCCCGTCGGGGGCAGGATGGGGACGACCCCTCCGGGCTGGCCCTCCCATCCGCCGGGCGAGAGGGGGCCGAGGAGACCAGGGGCCCCGCAGAGGGAGGTGATGGGTCGGCTCTCCCCTCTGTGGGGGCAGAGGGGGCCGGTGCCGGTGTGGCCGGCGCTGGGACCGAGGGATTGGTCGGCACGGATGGGGGTTCGCCCGCGAGGGCGTCGCAACCCCAAGTGCCAGCAGTTTCTGGTGCGGTTGATCCCACGGCGCCGGTCGAGGGTGGGGGTTCGCCCGGGGAGGCGTTGCAACCCCAACCGACCGTGATGCGCGGGGTGGTTAGCTTCGCTGCCTGAACAGGGTCTTCTGGCGGGGTGCCCAGGGTGGAGCAGTCCCCTTTATCGGAACCTCTGGTCAGGCTCGGTATCTCGGGTGACTTGTACCGGCTCTGCCGGTCGATCGCCGAGAGGACGAGAGGGGGAGAAAGGCGCAGCACTCCCGCCGGGGTCCTTGATGTCCTGATGGAGGGCGGCCTGGTCATAGCTCGGACAGCGACCGTGATGGCGGAGGCGCACGCCCGGACGGAGGCGGAACGGTCGAGGCTCGCCTGGACCCTTGGTCGATGCGAGGGGAAACTAGCCCGGCTCGAGGGGGAGCATGAGGGGCTCCGGCGGGAGTTCCTCGCATTCAGGGAGTTGGCGCGGTCGAGCCGACGGGAAGCCGAGGCGCTGGCCGAGCAGCTAGCAAGGGCCCAAGAATCGCTCGAGAGGAAGAGCAAACGTCTAGAAGACGTGCGTCAACGTCACATTGACCTGGATGGCCTCTGGGAGCGTGAGCGCGGTGAGCTGCAGGATCGGGCGGAGGACGCGGAGCGCCTTCGTGCTGAGGCCGAGGCGGACCGAGCCCGGGCGGAGGGCCGGACGATCGAAGCCGAGCGGAGGATGACCGAGCAAGAGGAGCGTCTGGCGAGGGCGGAAGAGCGTGCGGCCGAGGCGGAGCGGGCTCGGGACGGGCAGGTCGAGGTGGAGGTGATCGAGCGCTACAAAGGCTCGGAAGCTTACTCGGCCGACCTGATTGAAGCTGCCCTACCCTACTATGAGGTAGCGCTCCGCCGGGGTGCCCGAAAGGGATTCAGGCAGGGCTATCGCCGGGCGATGAGCTATGCCAATGAGCACCTTACCGGGGGCGATTTTCCTTACGGCCAGAGTTATGACTCGGATGAGTCAGTTTCCAGCTCCTCATCCTCGGCCGGGGAAGAACCGGAGGGGTCACCTCCAGCAGGGTCACCAACTCCGGAGGCTCCAGGAGGGCTCACGACCGGGACAGTTCTCGCACAGGCGAGGTCAGTGTCCGGGCCGGCCGTCACCGAAGGTACCGGGGGTGACACGTCCCCTACTGCTGTTCCCGAGCTTCAAAGTGGGCCCGAGGCCTGATGTATTTTGCTTTATTTTGCCCCTTCCCCTTTTTGTCTGTTTTTCCTTCTGTAAGAGGACTTCTTTATGGGAGGCAATAAAGGACTTACTTTGTTTGATCGCTATCTTTGCCGTGATTTGGCTGGCGTATCGGGGGCAGTTGGAAGGTGCCGATATTTTCTGCACCGTTTTCGCATACCGATTCGGGAGACTTCTGGCGGGGCGTCCTTTCATTCCACCATGCTTTGAAAGTCGAGGCGCTTCGCGAATCCCGCTAGGGCGGGGGCCGAGGAATTGGAGGTGACCTTCCAGGGGAGGTCCTGTAGCGTATTTTCAAGGGGGGAGTCATTTAAGGCGCGTGGCCTCCCTTGGCCTATAAAAGGGACCGAAGGGTGCTCCTTCCCTTTTAACACTTAGGACTCTCGTCGGCGGTCTGCTCTTGTTCCCTCGTTTTCGCTCTGCGTTGCGCCGCCGCGATCGAAGCATGGAGGACCCTTCAGAAGATGACGCCGCAGACGACGGGGAGCGGCCGGTTCCAGCTGTCCTGGAATATCGGTCGGGTCCCACGGTCGCAGCGCGTGCGTGAGACGGGTCCGACGGTCGCCGTGCGGATCTGGAGAGGGCTTCGACGTGCGGGGGCACGCCGTTTGCCTCCTCTTGGCTCCGGCGAGGTTTCCGGGTGGACGCCGAGATGGAGGGCGGACGGGGGAGTTAGGGATGCCGGCCGCCATTCCCCTCCGCGGGAGGGGAGGAGACGGCTCCAGTTCCTTCCTCGCCTCTGTCCGCAACCTCTTTCTCTCTCTTTTGTTCTTCATTTCTTTCACTCTTTGGGAGCTGCTTGCTTTCTGTTCGCCTCCAAAGAGTTGGTAGTTTGGCAGAGAGGAGACCTTCACGGCGCTCCTTTTTCCAGGTTGTTGCCAACTTGGAAGGTAGCCTTCCTCGCGTGAAAGGTGGCCTTCTCCTTGCTGTCCCTCTGTCACCTTTGTCACGGTCCACCCCGAGCCAACTGGATCGACCATCTCTTGTCCGAGCCAGTTTCTACGCGAGGCAGAGTCAGTGGCTGGATGCGAGAAGGTCAAGACCGGGTCGGTCGGACGATGGCCGTTTGCCGCGGTGCTAGATGGATTTTTACTTTTCACTATGTAATGTACTGGCAGTTGCCTTTCTGATGTACCAACAGTTATCTTGAATGAATGCAAAAAAGGGGGTTTTATTTTACCCGATTTGTTGATACAGTTTTCAGAAATAAAATCTGCGTAGTGCGGTTGCGTTCCATGTCCGGGAAATGGGTTCCCCTTTCATTGTGGCTAACCTGTACGCACCTTTCCCGAGCGTCTCGATCACTCGGTAGGGGCCTTCCCAGTTGGGGGATAGCTTGCCCGCCGCCTCCAGTGGTCGAGACGCTTCGATCTTCCTGAGGATGAAGTCCCCTGGTCGGAATTGTCTGCCTCGACCTTGGTGTTGTAGTACCGAGTGAGGCGGCGCTGGTATTCCGTAGCTCGGACGTTCGCGATCTCTCGGAGTTCGTCTGCCAGGTCGAGGTTCTCGAGCAACTTCTGCTCGTTTGCCTCGGGCGAAAAGCTGATCACTCGGAGAGACGGATTGGCGATCTCTAACGGAACGACGGCTTCGGTGCCATATACCAGCTGAAAAGGGGTCTCACCGGTTGCCGTCCTGGGGGTCGTTCGGTGCGACCATAGTACGCTAGGCAGTTCCTCGAGCCAGCTACCCTTAGCCTTGCCGAGTCTGGTTTTTATGCCCTTCAAGATGGTCTTGTTGGCATTTTCAACCAGCCCGTTGGCCTGAGGGTGGGCGACCGAAGTGAAGTGGTTGCGGATATTTAGGTCGGCGCATCTGTCTCGGAAGTACCGAGAGTCGAATTGCCGCCCGTTATCGCTCACTATCACTCGGGGGATGCCAAAGCGACAGATGATCGATTTCCAAACGAAGCCCCAGACGACTGTCTCGGTGATCCTTGTTGTAGCTTCAGCCTCGATCCACTTGGTGAAGTAGTCGATGGCGACGATGATAAACTTCTTCTGGGATTGAGCCGTTGGGAATGGCCCAAGGATGTCGATCCCCCACCGAGCGAAAGGGTAGGGCTCGGTAAGGGTGATAAGTTCCGTGGCCGGCTGATGGACCAAATGGTCGAACCGCTGGCAACGGTCGCAATGTTGTGCGTAAGCCGTGCAGTCGCGCTGCAGGGTCGGCCACCAGTACCCCTGCCTTAGCAGGATTCTGGCCAGCGACCGACCTCCTGAATGTGCTCCGCACAGGCCTTGATGAATCTCTTCAACAGCTTGGCTTGCTTCGTCGGGACCGAGACACTTCAGAAGGGGCCCGGAGAACGATCTTCGGTAGAGAGCGTTGTCGAGGATGACGAAGCGCCGAGCTTGGTACTTCATTCGGCGGGCTTCCCGAGGGTCGGAGGGCTCCCGGGAGTCCCGTAGCCAGGACAGGTAGGGGGAGCGCCAGTCGCCGGGAGTGGCCGAGTCAATGGCGAGGAGCTCTGAGTCTATGCTCGGGCGCTCTAGCTCTTCTAGGAGGACAGATCGTGTACCTTCCGGGTCTAGGGAGGAGGCCAGTCGGGAGAGGGCGTCCGCCCGAGAGTTTTGCTCCCGAGCTATTCGGACTACCTCGAACTCCTCGAACTGCTGGGCCAGGCTCCGGACCAACTGTAGGTATTTGATCATAGGTACCTCCCGAGCTTCTTACTCGCCATTGACCTGGCTTGCAACTAGCTGGGAGTCGGTGTGAATCCTGACTCGCTCGGCCCCCAACCGTCGGGCCATGCGGGCTCCCGAGATAAGGGCCTCGTACTCAGAAGCATTGTTGGACGCCAGAAAGTTAAACTTTAGGGTGTATTGCAACTCTATTCCTTCGGGAGACTTTAGGAGGATCCCTGCGCCGCTGCCGATCGAGTTGGACGATCCATCGACGAACAGCTCCCAGGTTGGCCCGGTTGCTGTCGGAGGCCTGTCCTCGACCGGAACGGTGCTCTCGGCGATGAAGTCGGCGAGTGCTTGTCCTTTGATAGCTGATCGCGGCCGATACGAGATGTCGTAGGCCCCGAGCATGATGGCCCATTTGACGAGTCGACCCGAGACTTCGGGATGGGCCAGAATCTTCTTCAGTGGCTCGCCGGTTAGCACGGTGATGGGATGCCCCTGGAAGTAGGGTCGGAGGCGCTTTGCGGAGGTAACCAACGCTAGCACGAGTTTCTCGGTTGCGGGGTACCTCCGCTCGGCCTCGCCGAGCACCTTACTGGTGTAGTAGACCGGCCTCTCGACTCCCGAGTCATTTCTGACTAGGACCGAGCTGACTGTTGATGGCGTCGCCGAGAGATAGAGCAACAAGACCTCGCCCGGGACGAGCTTGGAAAGCACCGGGGGCGAAGCCAGGAACTCTTTGAGCTCGGCGAACGCTGTCTGGCATTCCCCATCCCATGCGAACGTAGCAGATGCTATCTTGGGCCCCCTCATCAGCTTGAAGAAGGGCAGGTATCGTTCGGCCGCACGGGACAGGAAACGACTGAGAGCAGCGACACGCCCCGTCAGACGCTGGACGTCTTTAATACACGTGGACGGGCGCATGTCCAGGATGGCCTGGACCTTGTCGGGGTTGGCTTCGATCCCTCGCTGAGTGACCAGGAAACCCAAGAACTTCTCGGATCTTACTCCAAAGGCGCACTTGGCGGGGTTGAGCTTCATGCTGTACTTCAGGAGGGTGCCGAATGTCTCGGCGAGGTCGGTGAAGTGGTCTTGGACCCTCGGGGTCTTGACGAGCATGTCGTCGATGTAGGTCTCGACGTTCCGACCTAACCGTCCCTCGAACATATGGTTGACCAGTCGCTGGTATGTGGCTCCAGCATTCTTCAATCCGAAGGGCATCCGGGTGTAGCAGTACACGTCGTAGTCGGTGATGAAGGCGGTCCTCTCGACATCTTCAGGGCTCATTCAGATCTGATGATAACCTGAATAGGCATCCAGGAAACTGAGTATCTCGTTGCCCGAGGTTGAGTCAACCAGTTGGTCGATGCTCGGTAGCGGATAGTAGTCCTTGGGGGTGTCCTTATTCAGATCGGTGAAGTCTACGCACATTCGCCACTTGCCTGTAGTCTTTGGCACCAGGACGACGTTGGCTAGCCACGTTGGGTACAGGACCGGTCTAAAAAGACCAGTTTCTTGTCCCTTGGTGACCTGCGCCTTGATGATCGCCTGTTTTTCGGGCGCATGCTTCCTTCTCCGCTGCTGTACGGGTCTCACGGTGGTATCGAGGTTGAGCTTGTGCATCACAGTCTCTTCTGGTATACCAGGGAGTTGATCATCGGACCAAGCGAAGACCCGAACATACTCAGAAAGAAACTCCTTGTATTACTGCTATTCCTCTGGTGGTAGGTCGGCGCCGATCCTTACTCCTATGGCCGGGTCGTCGTTCAGGAATACCGTTAATAACTCGCCACCGGGCTCGGTGGTCACGGCTTTTCCTTCGACTCCCCTGGGGCCCTTATCCTTCCCGTCCGGCCTTGAGACTTCCACCGAGATGTTGTAGCACCTTCTAGCCGTGGCCTGGTTACCTCGGACTTCCCCCAACCCGTTTTTGGTGGAAAACTTCATTTTTTGGTGATAGATAGATGGTACGGCCTTTATTCGGCTGAGAATTTTTCGGCCGAAAATGGCGTTGTACGCTATCATACCTTTAATCACTATGAAGTCCACTATGACAGTAACAGTTTTGGGTGGGGTGCCGATAGTGACCGGCAGGCTTAGGGCTCCCTCGGGGTAGGTGGCCAGGCCATTAAACCCGCAAAGGGGCGTTCGGATCGGGCGGAGCTTGGATGGGTCTTCCCCCATCTTGAGAAAACAGTCATAAGATAATACATCGGGGGCGCTCCCATTATCAACCAAAATCCTGTCTACATTACAGTGATTTATCGTGGCCGAGATAACGAGGGCATCGTCATGCAGGGTGCTCAGCCCTTCCAGGTCTTGGTCGGAGAAGACTATGACCTGGGGCTCCATCGGCGGGCCTCTGGGGGGCTCTGAGGCTCACTCAGCATGACGTTTCCTTCCTCGGCTGGTGTCGCCGCCCGATGCCGCTCCTCCGGAGATGACGTTGATGTGGACCCCTCGGGGGGCGTTGTCGATCTCCTTTGCGGCGTCTCGGTCTTCTTTGTGCCCGATCGTGAACCGGGCTAGATGCCCCAGACGGATGAGGCTCTCGATCTCGTCCTGGAGCTGATGGCAATCTCCGGTGTGGTGCCCGTAGTCGCCGTGGAACAGGCAATGCTTGTCCCGCTTGCGGTTCTTCGACCTCATTGGCTCGGGCTGGCGGAGAAGTCCCGAGTCTTTGATGTCTTCATAGATCTCGTAGACTGGCGCGGTCAAGGGGGTGTACCGCTCGTACTTTCTCTTGCGCTCTCCTTCTCGATCGCGCTTCTTACCCGAGCCAGGGTTTAGCTCGGAGGTCCGCTTCTTGTCCCCCTCCCGACCCGAGCCGGTTGCGTCTCGGCAGGCGCTGAGTACTTCTTCGCACTCGGCGTGGCGCAGTGCCAGAGTCACTAGCTCGGCAAGGGTCGAGGGAGGGTGGAGGACAAGCTCGCGGCGGAGATTCTCGTCCCGGGTGCCCCCGGTCAGTGCGGTTGTGGCTGAGGCCACATCCAGACGGGGGATCCTGAGGGCTTCCGATTTAAATCGGTGGACGTAAGTCCGGAGCCTCTCCCCTTGCGCCTGTTTGAGAGCCAGGAGCCCTGCTACTGACCTTGGGGGGGCGCTACCGGCGAAACTCTCCTTGAAAATTCGCCCGGATTGCCTGAAGTCTCGAATGGACCCAGGGGCGAGGGCCCGGAACCATGCCTGAGCACCTTGGACCAATGTGGCCGCAAAGGCTCAGCATTTGATGGGATCCGGCGTTCCATGAAGGGTCACCAGGGCGTCGAAGCTATCGTAGTGGTCGGCTGGGTCGCCCTGGCCGTCGTAGAGTTTGAAGGTTGGAATGGAGGCTCTGGGAGAGACCTCTGCCTTCAAGATGTACTCGGAGAAAGGGGATTTCTCCTCGTCCTCCGGGAGAGAGGTCTTCTGCAGGGCGCGGAGGGTGCGCTCTTGCTCTGCGAACCGTCTCTCGAAATCTCGCAGCCGGAGGGACAGCTCTGGCTGCAGTCGCACCGTGGGGCTGGGGGGGGCGTCTTGGCGGTCTCCCGGGGCACTAGTGCCCGGGCGCGGCGGCCTCGCTCCCTGCTTCCCTCTCCTCGGCGTGGAGGAAGCCTCTTGTTCCGCAGGCGGAGCATGCGAGGGTCCTCCGACGTCGTTGCGGAGGAGCTGTCGGCCGCGGAGGGTGAAGCGGCCTCCGGCGGTGTGCTGCGTCGCACTCCTTCGAGGGGGACTTCCTAACGTGGAGCGTGACCTTGCGTCCCTAGCCGCCTGGGCCCTCATGAGCTCCACGAGGACGTCCATCTTTTCGTTGAGGGCCTGGAAGGCGTTGGCGCCACCGTCGAGGGGTGCCCCTGTCTCCACCGGGGGGGGTGGTGGCCTGTTGGTGGGGATGCTGGAGTTGGAGGGGGGGCTCTGTGAGACCCTAGAGGGGGCGCCTCCCGCCGCCGCCACAGCCTTACCTGCCCCACCGGCGGATCTCCTCCCTGAGCTTTTTCTCACCATCTTGGCTCTTCGTGCGTTTCCCACAGACGGCGCCAGATGAAGAGGCGAGATCTCGCGCTGAGTCCTGAGCGGGCTATGGATCACCAGAAGATGAATCTGCAAGAGAGGGAAACGTATCAGAGGGCCCAGGGATCTCCCTGGGGGAAAACCCTCCGATGGCTAAGTCAGTAGAGCTATGGTGGAAGCGATAATGGGGGGAGGAGAGAGCTGATGCGCGAGAATCCTCTCCACCAAAGGGTGAAGCGAATCGTGCTCAGGAGCTAAGGGTGTGTGAATACCTTGTTTCCCTTTTTTTCTTCTTCCGGAGGGTATCCCTTGCTTAAATAGTACGCCGCCTTCAGGAGTCCTGTAAGCTGAGGGGTTCCCGGCGGGAGTTACGTCTTTAACGGGGGCTTTCATGGCCTGATCGTGGGAACGTTATCCCCTTGGAGTCCGGCGGCTCCCCTGACTCTCCCACTGGCGGGGGACTCTGAACGGCTGCACATGTGGATAATCAACCGGCCTTATCGAGCCTCGGGGATGCTAGCTCATGTCCGAGCGATAGGCATGGCCCGGCGAGGGTGGGGTCGGATTGGTCGGCTGGAGCCTATCTCTCTCGGACGGGGAGAGGGCTTTAGGCCGGACCTTCCTTGGGACCTGACCGTTGTCTCGGGCCCTCCGAGCCTAGAAGGCCGCCGGGGAGAGTTAGTTCCTCGAGTCTTATTTATTGGGCTTTTCTTCCCTAAGTGGGCCCTGTGGGCTATCACTCGGGCGGGCTCCCCCGGTTGGACCTTGCGGGTCTTGTTGGGCTGCCTTTGTGGTGGGCTGCGGAAATCCCCCTCTCCAACGGTAAAATATTTCATTTTTATAGTGTTTTATCCTTGTAACAAATGTTTCATTCATGTAATAAATGGTTCATTTCTACAAAATATTTCATTCGTTCATTTCTATAGTCAAACAAAATTTTTCATTCTTATAACAAAATATTTCATTCGTATATCAAAATATTTTATTTCTACAAAATATTTTATTAATGTGTGAAAAAATGAACCATACGGATCCAATGCGGGATGTCCAAAAATAGTCATTTTACTTTTATTTTGGGCCAACGGGAGGATATGTTTCAATTTGAATTGGCTCAATAATGAAACATGAGGATACATCTTAAAAGAGTGAGGAATGTGACTAATTATTTTATCTATATCAAAATATTACTGTAATATCATGAAATCAATATATACGATTTATAAGATTTGATTTGATCTCAAAAAATAAAAATTGAATCAACCTATTTTTATAAGTACATTTTGATTTTAATCTGAATCATAAGTTTAAAATTTTATTATGAACTAAACCGAATCAGTTCCGCATATCTGATTTAAAGTAAGGGTTAGACCCGAATAATATTCACTCTTAATGTTGAGAATTGAAGACTATTAATTAGTTATGAGATTAGTTGATAATCTAGATCGGATCTTCTTTGATTCGACATGATATATCTGAGTCATAATTAACTCAGCTTAACTAGAAGTGCATCATCTCTCTCTCTCTCTCTCTCTCTCTCTCTCTATATATATATATATATATATATATATATATATATATATATATATATATATATATATATATATATATATAACCCGGCCAATCTTGCGGGATGATGATCTGCTCCATATCACATTTTTTTAAGATACGGTATCACACGCACGCGTGAGTCAACCCGAGTAGGCCAACCATGATTAGATATATGTACGATCCTCTCACATGCTGCATCATTCTGGCCATCCCCAACTATGTTGATCGGACAGCTTCACGAGGCAGCGGTGAAAGGTGGCACGCAACCTAGAGAATATATGCAGCGAACCTCCCCTCCCTCGCGCCGGAAAACGTCACTCTTCTCTGTGTCTCCCTAGACTTGCAGCACCCTTTTATCAAGATTCCCAAGATATGTCCTCTCTCTCTCTCTCTCTCTCTCTGTGTGTGCGTGTTCTGTGATCTCTTCACGTATTTTCTGATCATCTTGATGTCGCCGCACTTCACACAGAAAACCTTGCGGGTCGAACCCCCCCCCCCGCCGTGTGTCGCTAAGCTGATGCCATAGGAGCCCCTCCAGTTCCCAAAGCCTCCAGTGCCTGCCCTTTCGAAAGGCCTGGCGTTAGACTGCCGAGGCCTCTCTCTACCTACCTATTGCCTGCCGGCTTCAGCTCCGCTGACTGCATGCCACACGGAAGCATGCACCTCGTCCTATATATTTTCCCTCGCGCCATGCATAAAAGATATGAGAGAGAGAAGATGGGCTGCCAAATTGCCGACGCACACACATTTATCTCCGCTATCGAAAGCCCGTCGTCAACACGGTCGTGTTGTGTTAATAGTGAGTGAACGGCCCAGCCATATTTACTGCACTTGCTAACGCCCACCCGAACCCTAATTAATTGCCCAGGAGAGACGTAAAGTGGAAGAAACTATAAGCGACGTCTCAGTTGGGCTTCCACACTCCATGTCATGATCGATCTCCACTTTCCATGCACAAGCAACCTGCACATTTTCACATTGCTCCTAATCATTGCACGTCTGGGAAATAGAATGATTCGATTAAAAGAGCGCCCGGTTCTCGATCTCCTTCAAAGGATCCTCGAAATGTAGATACATAAACCACCCCCCCTTCTTTTTGCTTCGTCACCTGGAGTCTAGTGCGTAGGTCTTCTTATTTTTCACCTAAGACGCTGTAAAATACGATATATTATACATCAAATCAAGGTAGACGTACCATGCCCATGAACTCCAGCCAGTTCATATTTCGTTCCCATGCATTATAATTGGCTGTCTTCTAATAGTTTCACAATTATAATGATCATATCTAACATGCCCTACGGTAGGCCAATATTGTCGATATGGATCTTGTGTTATACTTTCCCCCATATCATTTATATTCCAGTACTTCACCTCACATCCACCTGTGTAATTTATCCTTTTCACTTTTCAGAACATTCGATATATATGTATCCGGTTTAAGTAATTGAAATAAGAATACCATAATGAATAGATTAATATAGTATATCAAGTATAAATAATGTAGAAGAAGTAAAGTAGACGCTCCTAAAGAGCCGAACAAGACGTTCTGCCATGCAACTCCAAATGAGAAAACCATGTCAGCAGAAAGGAAAGGAGGTGTGCATCGAAGGGATTCAAGGGAATGTGCGAACAATAAAAAGACAGAGAGAGAGAAGAAAAGGGAACCCAAAGGTGCACACAAACATATTGGGAAGACACAGCTCCAAAGGTCTGCACGCACAACACTGAAGCAGCTAGCGGCTATGAAAACGACAGTTACACCACACAAAATTAAGCAGGTCCAACAGGAACGAGGTGGAGGACGGCCGGCCACCTGAGACTCCCCAATCAGCAGATGCCGGCGCCACAAGCGCAGATCTGTCATTCCCAAGGGTCCCCTCCCCCATGCATGCCGATCGAATAGCTAGGTCCAAACCCCGGTGAAGAGAGAGAGAGAGAGAGAGAGAGAGAGAGGAGCGGGTGGGGAAGGCATTTACTGCATCCCCCCGGCTCTTCGATGCCCGGGGTCCTCTCTCTCATGCTCCAGGCATCAAAGAGATGAAGACAGGAGCACCTGGCACCCCTCCGGCGCTCACCCCCCATGTTTTCAGAGATATCCATCGCCCGAAGCTAAGCCAACACGCATGTCAAACCACACCCACCTCCTCCCCTCCACCTCTCAGCTCTCCCTGTTCCGCCCTGTTATTATATCATTTGACCCCACTACACGACAGCTAGAGCAGGCCCACCACATAACAGCACCCACGCGCTCGCTCCTCCTCCCTACCTCTCCTCTGCATGCAGAACGGCAAAGGTCCTCTCTCGGCGAGGGCGGTGCCGTTCGTTGCGCTTGGTGGTGTGGTGTGGTGGGCACTCAGCGGCGCCTTTTCCTCGTCCCGAGCTCATAATTAGAGACCCCCGGTAAGGGGTGGCAGTCCCGCACGGGGTCTCGGTCGCCGCCATGGAGGGGGAGAATGGCCTGCCGCCGGCGCCCCCCTCCCCCGCGTCGAGCTCGCGGTGGAATCCCACCAAGGAGCAGATTAGCCTGCTGGAGGGGCTCTACAGGGAGGGCGTGCGAACCCCCACAGCGGAGCAGATACAGCACATCACCGGGAAGCTGAGGAAGTACGGGCGGATCGAGGGGAAGAACGTGTTCTACTGGTTCCAGAACCACAAGGCCCGGCAGCGGCAGAAGCAGAAGCAGGAGAGCCTGGGTTACTTCGCCAGGTTCCTCCGAAACAGAGCCGGGCAACCCCCTGTGTTGTGCCCCGCACCGCCGCCTCCACCTCTTCTGCCGATGCCGCCAGCTTGCCCCTCCACCAACGGTACGTTTTCTCCTGGGCTTCCCCTTCCCTTCCATAACGTGCAGCCCACATCTGAATCTTCTGCGTATCCTTCACTGTTGAGAATCTAAAATGTCTATGTGATTTTTGCACTGGTTTGCTCACACACTGTATCTTCCCATTTTGTTTGCCTGCTCTCACACAGGATTTCGGAGAGATTTCTTTCTTCCGACTTTTGCTTTCTTACATGTAACTTCCGTTCTCTTTAATTCCTCGCTTCGTGATGCCGTGCGTTTCTATAAATTAACATTAGGAAGCCGTTTTTCTCATAAGCGCCCATGGGCACTGTGCTACTCATTTTGTTTGGATTATGAGTGTCTGTCTAATCACTTTTGGGTACAGTGTTCGATCGGCCGCTTTCTGGGTTGTGTTTCACCAGTTTGTCGACGCTGGTTATTATCCTGTAATCGTCTTTTGGCTTTTGCTTTTGCTTTTTCTATCTACTAGGCTAGATATTCTCCTGCTGCTTTCTACTCTCTCTCTCTGTCTCTCTCTGTATGCCTTGCTCTCCCTCTCTCTCTCTCTCTCTTATCAGCCACATGAAAATGTTGGCCACCCATCTCTGTCGTGACTTCTCCTTCCGTTTTAAACTCTCTTTACCTCGCCCTCGTCTTTCGTGGTTCTTTATGGGATGTCTTTTCCTTCTTCAATGATGTCAGGCACCTTTCCACTTCGAGAGTTCTATATGGCAGCAACACCACTCCACCTGTTATACGCTTAATGAATTCTGTATCAAAAACAGTTGTATGTATACATTAGTAGCTGGTAGACGTGAACGTCATACTTTCTTAGTTGTCCTTTCGAGATAATTGCATATAATTAGATCAGATGCCCTAGAACTCTGATTAATTCGTTGAAGTTCTCAATGTCTATTACCTTACTTAAACAGAGGGAGTGATCTCTTGCATACACATCTATACGTACGTTATCTTTCGGGTGCCCTTTGGCCGTGGAGACTCTTTGTCTCATAAATCCCCTCGTTCTTATTTGTTTTTTTTGTCCTGTTGCACTACTACTGCTCCATGCACCGCTCTTATCCGTTTCCCGCTCACCAGAACCTCACCTTCTCTTTTCCCTCGCGCTGCGTTGCACGCGCTAGCTGCACTCATTACGCTACACACGGCTGTTACATATGTATGTACTCAGATGTCACGTTTCGTAATCCCCCAGACGCTAGTGCTTCTGGTTCTGTATCTTGATTACTTGTCCTCTTAATTACCTGCATGCATGCTTCGTTTTCCGAAATCTGAACTTAATTTCCTCTTCTAATTATTTGCTGCAATGTACGTTGTGTTTTTTCCGCGCCCCCAGTCGTTCGCACCCCATTCTGCATGCCACAGTACGCCGGCATTGGTATCTTCCCTCCATTCCAGCGGGTGGTCTTACCTGGGGCAGTCCACATGAGACTCGAGGGCGGTCCGCGGATATTGGCGGAGAAGCCGGTGTGTGGAGCTCCAGAAGGATCCGACACTCACGGACTGCTACGCCACAACGTCACTAGCGCACCTGCGGGAGGCGAGGGCGTGTGCATGCAGGGCAATATTACTGCACCCGATGAAACCCTCCAACTTTTCCCACTGCACCCAACTGGCATCTTACAGGACAAGTCGGGGAGTTCTGTCTGCTCGATGATCTCCTCCAAGTGCGAGAGCTTGGACGAAGGGGAGAGTGGAGAAAAGCACCTGCCTTTCGATTTCCTCGGATCTGGGAAGTCGTCTTAATAGGTGAGCCGTATGAGTCGTGGCCAGCTCGTAAACATCAATATTGTTTCTATCTTTCTAGTGCGGAAGGGATGATCACTGGAAGGTTGTTTCTGAAGTGCAGAGAGTGAGTGAGTGAGAGAGAGAGAGAGAGAGAGAGAGAGAGAGAGAGGGTTTTGTCTCCGTCCTTATTCTATTCTCTGGTTAGCTGTAGATTGGTATTCGCTGGAGCAGAATAAACGTGCAAAGAAGATCAGGAAGAACATATGCGTGAGAAATGTGAATTCTCTCTGTTCGCAAGTTAATAGCCTTTGGCTGCCGAATACTAACGATACTGGCCCATGAGTCGCAAACAAGGGAGCCGGAAATAAACCCGGGCTTATTTGTTAGAACATCTGAAACTCAAAGGACTTTGGCTATGTTGTTGGGTGGCAATTTAGCACACGATCACCTTGTTGGTAACAGCGATTAGCATCTGTGTTCCTCACCAAGAGTGACCGGACTCGAGCAGCCCAGTACTCTTTCAATGGTTTGTGCCACGATTAACTCAACCCGACAATCAAACTGTCAACTGAGTTAACTTTGAGTTAAATTAGAGTTAATCAAGGGATAAGCCGCTATCAAACGGTGGTATGGAATCACCCTTCTTAATCCGTCAGTTACAAAAGAAGATGCGTTAAAGTGTCGAGCTATATGAGACGATTTTACGACGCTCGTTTTAATGACTGTACGACAAAACAAAATGGAAAGGATATCATTCCTAAGGCAACGGTTGGACTTGGGAGATCCTCTTCAAAGGGTCCAAATAGGGCGGTCAATAGGTCAGGTTTAGGTTAGATTTAAGTGAGCTCGGTCCGGATCTAACTCATCAATATTAAAGTTCAAATCTGATCCGGGCTTGAACTAATAAAAAAATATAAAGTTTGACTAAGGCTTGGTCTAGCCTGAAAATTTAAATAAAAATAAAAATCAATAAAAATATTACATTTAATAATATAAAATTTATAATCTTATTAAATTAATTGGAGTTTTAATGTTAATGATTTAATTTGTTTGAAAAGAGAGTTTTTAATTTTTTAATTAAGTAAAATAACATAATTTTAACTAATTAGTTTTTAAATTTTGAAGGAATAAAAAAAAGAGAATGGATTAGGCCAGCTCGCGAGCCAAACTCAAAGTCTGAGCCCGACCCGTGGGTCTAATCGGGCCAGACTTTTAAACTTGACTAAGGGCCCGCAGGCCAGGAAAGGCCTTACGACCCAACTCAAAATTATGCCACGCCTGCAGGCTTGTCGGGTCGGCCCAACCCAATGACAACCCTAGTTGCAAATGCACCTCCAACGAGAATAAAAAAATAGAAAAATGATTACTATACACTCTTGATTATTACACATTCTCGGTGTGCATTAGATTTAACCTTTTATTTATTTTCATTATTATGACATGAGTTCTAAGTCACTCTAACTTGTGATGTATGTCACATTTCTATCGGACAATCAAAAAACTCCAAAAAAAATTAGATCGAATGAATAGTCTTGTGCCCATTTCTTTTTGTATCGACCCTTTTTATTTTTAATTTTTTGAGTCATCAAATAAAGGTGTGACTTGCATAACAAGTTAGAGTGACTTGAGTCTCCGTCATAATTTTTTTAAGGTGACTTGAGTCTCACCTCACAAAAATTTTAAAAAAATAAAGAAATTAAACCTAGTGCATACCCAAGATGTGTAATAACTATGAGTGTGCATTAAACGTTACTCAAAAGAGTAATAGGGAGCTCTTGTAAGTATCATAACCAACTGGACTCCAACTAAGAATGACGTGACTTTTAGAGCCCAAAAGTCATGTAGATACGAGTCTACTCCCACAAGAACACTCCCTCTTCTTCTACGAATCCCTATGCATGCCCACTTTATTAGAGCCATCGATGGATAGGTCCAACCAGATGGCCCTGCGGGCCTAAAGTGATATTGGGTCAAGCTTCCACCTTTTATTCAATTCATGAACTCTTAATCGGGCCTAAAAGTATAGTCTATTTTCTCTATTTCTTTTTCTCTCTTAAAACTTCTTATTTTACTTAATTAGAAAATTAGAAACTTTTTCCCATACATATGAACATCTAAAACTCTACTTAATTTGATAAAATTATAAATTTGATATTATTACACATATTATTTTTTATTAATTTTTTATTTAATTTTTCAAGTCCAGTTGTGCCGAGACTAGGCCTTACACTTAGTTAAGTCTATCCCAATCCGACTCAACATAACTTGCCCGAATTGAGCTTTAAAACTAATGAGTCGGGCGTGTACCGGGCCGACCTAAGCCCGGTCGAGACTTGGCCAATTGGCCGTTGTAGAGGCTAAAAGTGTTCCCCTTTTACCTCGTACCACACCTTCGAGATTTGTTTATTAGGGAAGAACTGTCGGCCATCCGAGGAAACTTGCAATCACTAGAAGACCACGTCAAAAAGAGCCCTAGGAGTGATCCCAGGGGACAACCCTCTGATGTTTAAGTTAATGACGTGTAGGAGTAGAAGAAAAGTGAGCTGGAGGAAGAAGAGAACTAGAGGGAGTGAACCGGAGGAGCCCGAGTGGGGGAGAGAGTGCTTGGAGAGTTGTCGAAAGGTTTGGAGTGTGCTCGGAGAGGCAAGGGTGAAGAACCACAAAGGGACCTCTCTGGCCTTCGCTGTGTGGAAAAGCCTCTCTTCCCTCCCTGGCGAAGAGCTTTGCTAGCACGAGGATGTCTCTCCTTCTCTCTATTTGTGTCACGGGTGTAGAGTGTCTCTGAGTGAGTGTGTCTATAGGAGTCAGTAGCTAGGGTCTCTTCTGGATCTAGCGGGAGACCTATTTATAGGGGTTGTCGTGGTGCTGGCCGTTCTCCGGCTAAGTAATAGCGTAGATCATGGAGTAACATCTTCTTGATCATGGGGGTTGCCCGTTGCATACTTGCCCGTCCCCTAAAGTGAGACTTTGTGATAGGGATCTCAGTGGTGTGAGCGTGACCCAGTCCATGTCGGGAGAAGCTCTGGGATAGCACTGGTAACATTCATCAGTTGGCGAGTTTTGCAGCGCCCGACATCTACGCGCGCAGTAATTTTGCCCCTGGGTTGGCAGAGCTTCTTTGGGCCTCAGCTGGGCCGTATTGACTGGGACAGAGTCTGTTGGGGTAGTCCATCATAGGCTCAGCTGAACTGGGACATAATAGACGTGGCAATATTGGGCCATATTGGGCCTAGCGACCATTTCACACAGTCGCCATAGCTGTGTACCCTTCTTTCTTCCATGATCCCCTCACTTGTGCAGCCAGGTTAAGGGTGGGACATTTTATTATATGCAAGTTCTTACTTTACCTAATTTATATAAAATATCTTTATTCATTTATGTTTATGTTTAAGCCTCTGAAAGGTTCTTCAAATTTAATGTTAAATATTTCAAGCTTTAGCAAGTTCTAACTTTTAAACTTCCGTCATTTAGATTATATAATTATTATTTAATTAAAACTTAATAACCTAACTGATATTCTATGTCAATGTATCAATATATATTCATAAATATATGCATATTGAGGAGGGGAAAATTCCCCGAGCCCATTGTGGCCCATTATCAACCGGCCCATAGTCCAAGAATGTCACCAAACAAGGCCCACTCGAGACTGGCCCAACCCACGGGAACGCATTTCGTGTTTGTGCAAGCTCTACACGTCTTGAGGCTCTCAAACGGCTAGGAGGTTACCCCAACAAGCGACGGGTCACCACCCACATAGCCGGGATAGTTAAAAAAATGTCATCTTTCCAACTCTCAGAGAGTGGATGAGAGGGTAACCGACGATCTCATGATCAGACAATCCATTACTCCACTAATCACGACTCCGCTTAGTCAAGAAATGGACGCGCACTAAGTAAACGTGACGAATTATTAAGACCCAGGACGAACAACCAGAGGTACGCAATTAGTCTACAGAGAAACCCCTAGTCTCCAAAACCCTTCTCCTGCTTCCGAGCGCCCCTCTATCTATCTGAGCACTCACCTCCAGCTCTCCATCCCTTTCTCTCTTGTCTGCACACCTCGCTGACTTAATCATCAGAGGGTTGTATCCTGGGTACTCACTTGGGGCTCCTTCTGACGTGTTTGTTTAGTTGTTGTAGGTTTCCTTAGGGCGACTGATATATCTCTCCCATTCAAGAAATCAAAAAAGTGTGGTATGAGGTTCGATATTAATTTAATATTTTAATCTCTACACTTTTTGACGCCATCTGTGGGAAGAGAGTAATAAGCCATGGCTCCCTACGGAAACTACCACAACGTGAATAGTCATCGTGGGGCTCCAGGCTCTTAATAGGTGTCCCGCGATAGATCGGATGGCCCGCACTCATCACGGGTGTCGTCTCCCTGACCTCAGGTGAACCCCCGCCATAGCCTAGTTAGCCGAGATGCACCGGGAACTCCAAATACTAACAGAAGCTTTCCATGGTGTCCTGAATCGCCAGGCAGAGCCAGATCGTGCACCCATCACTCCGCCACCAAATGCTAAAGCCCCATCGATGATTGACTCATCCCACCAATGTGCGGCGTTGGTAGCATCTGCAGCCCGCACTCCACGCCCGCGTGGCCAATTCTCTCATCACCCCGCAAGCTCGCTCCACTCCAATTCGGATATGGCACAATGGCTGAGGCGGTACGAGGAGGTCAAGTGCGAGCTTGAGGGGAAGGTCTGTTACCGGGACAAGGGGGCTTCT
This sequence comes from Amorphophallus konjac, assembly GCA_022559845.1. Lineage (NCBI taxonomy): Eukaryota > Viridiplantae > Streptophyta > Magnoliopsida > Alismatales > Araceae > Amorphophallus > Amorphophallus konjac. The sequence continues at coordinate 341,324,994 of CM040124.1, forward strand.
CGACAACGACACTGACTTCCACGTCCCCTTCTCTCGAGAGATTGTGGATGCACCAATCTTCCTAAAGTTACAGCTGATGTTCACCCCATACGAGAGCACCACCGATCTCACCGACCACATGCAAACCTTCGAGTCTATCCTGGTCTTCCACCAGGCCTTGGACGTTGTCAAGTGTTTGGCGATCTCCACCATGTTGCTAGAAAATGCTCGGGCATGGTTTGAGTCGCTATCTACTGGATCTATTACCACCTTTTAGTAGATGAAGAGGATGTTCAAAGAGAACTTCCTTAGCTGTGAAAAGAAGGTTAGATACATAGTATACCTCCTCCCCATCAAGCATGGTCATGAAGAACCCTTGTGGGATTTCGTTGTCCGCTTCTGCTAGGAGGCTCTCCGCATCCCCCACCTCGATGTCAACATCACCACCATCGCGCTGACACAAGTTACTCAGGATGTCATTCTCCGGAGGACTCTCGGGGTCAAGTGCCCCGCCATGTGGATGGAACTCTACGCCCTAGCTCAGAACCACGCCAGTTGCGAGGAAAGGACAGTAGCTTGTGGCTGAGCGGTTAGAGCCGACCACTCTGACTGGAAGCACTCGGTCTAGTTCCCCCATTAGAACCAAGGCAAGTGAGAGCATCGTAATCGGGATGTGCCAAGAGGGAGGACTCCTTTCGAGCACTGCACTCCCCTAACCGCCACTCCCGAATAGATCTTCATGGAGATTCGTGGGGAACCATACCTATGCTGGCCTAAGAGGATGAAGTCTGATCCTCAGACAATGAGCCAGAAGAAATATTGCCACTTCCACTGTGACTACGGCCATGATACCATGGAGTGTGTCCAACTCAAGGACGTTCTCGAGGACTTGCTCCACCAAGGTCTCCTGGACAAGTTCATCACCAACGTTGCCAAGCTACAACACTAGAGGGGCACCACTCCTCCCCCCATTGAAAACTGACCCAACGGATGAGAAATTATGATGATCTCCAATGGGTTGACGTCAGGTGGGGATAGCTCCAATAGGCACTGAGCCAATGCATGCTACTTGAACCAGGTCGAGCACGACAACCTCAGTTGCCACGATTCACCTGTAAGGGTCCCTGACCGAGATTGTCTCAAAGAGCCCATCGTCTTCTCTAACGAGGACATGGCAGGCGTGACCACTCCCCACTCCGACACCCTAGTAGTTTCTGCCACGATCAACTAATGTACTATGTTTCAAACCTTTGTGGATAATGGAAGTGACCCTGATGTGATTTCCTACGACTGCCTCTTGTTGATAGGCGTGGATTCTTCTCATCTTTGGCTTCTCCGGCTCCACTATGCTCTGCGAGGGACGGATCTCCCTACCAATCACCCTAGGGACCGCCCCATGATAAGTGACCTTCGTGGCTGACTTCACTGTTGACACCTTGAAAATGAACAAAGGTCGAAGCATGATTGAAAAGAGGGTCGGACCAACAGTGAAAGACCATTGATGAAGCTCGTCAACCATTCACCCGGCTGAAGCCCTTGTCGGCCAAGCTGATGCCCGGTGCCGATGTCACTCAGACGGCAGCACTGGTAGAGCAGCAGTCGCTCGACTGATGAGACCTCCTAGCACACTTTAATGAGAGCCGCATTACTGCTTCGTCTAAGAATCCACGGATGATATGTCAGGGTAAGTCAGATGTCGGCTTAATGACAGATGTAATATGAGATAAAGATGAAGCCGGTACCGGCAGATGAAGATTGTAAAGGCTTTTGCAAAGTCAAAACAGAAGAGGAATCGTCTCCACAGATTATATACCCCGCTGAGGTCTTCCCAGACTAAAGCTGATGTCCGAGCTCGTCACCATTCAAGTGACGATATCGATAAGATGATACCCGGTCTTGTCACCGTTCAGATGGCAATACTGATGAAACCCCTGTCTACGGACTGATGAAAACCGTAATAATGATCTCGATACAAGCTGTGTCACCAATGGAAGACCCTTTTGGGTGATGATACCCTTGAAAGACCCAAATGGGCCTGTGTGAAGGTGGCGCCGAGAATCAATTGCCAAACCCAAAAGAGGGCGCCGAGAAGCTGAAGGCAGGCGCACCGGGAAGCTTCAGATGGGGCGCGCCGTGATGAAGCCTGGCGAGAAGGGGGAAATGGTTATAAAAACCCCCTCCCTTCGAACAGATAGGAGAGAGAGAGAACAGAAGAAAAAAAAGAGGAGATAGAGGAAGAGAAAAAAAGAATCGAGAGGGAGTCCTGCCAAGAGAGAGCCCCCCTCGGCCGAGAGAAGAAAAGAAGCAGAAGAGAGGAAGAAGCAGACAAGCTTCAGGTGGGCTGCTCCGGGGAGGGAGAGGAGTCAATGCTCCGCCCTCCCCATGCTGTCTTTTCTTTTCTACCGATGTAATCTAGTGAGCTTTTGTCTTGATTTATCGAACGTAGCCGGCGAGTTCCGGTCTCAATCTCCATCTTTCTGCTTTGCATTTCTATTTCACAGTCGATGTAAGGCTTCGATGCGATGCAATGAAATGTCAATGTGACCCATTTGGGGATCTACTGATTAAGATATCTACTCTCCTTTGATCGAAATGTCTGCTCTCCACTTATCCTTGTATGTTTATCGTTTATGCGAAACATTTAATGGTTCATACGAATCTTCTCTTTAGAGGCATGAAAACAGGACCCCTACCCTTATCTGATGGGTTACTGGGTTCTGTCACCTTCCCCCTTCCTGTCTCGAGGGCAGATTCATCGCACCCTTTTTGAGCTTTCTCACAAGGCCCCTTAAGGCTCCTCTTCGTGCCGTTCAGGACCAGAGACATCAATCTCTTGGATTCCTGAACTGCCGGTTGTACAAGAGGACATGCCGATTCCACAGACCGCTGCTATCCCTCGGATTCTAGCGAATGACGATCTCGATCTCTCGACCCTCCATTCTAACCCCTTGGATGACTAGGGTCTGGAGTTTCGATGCCAAAGGTTCCTCAGCCACCGGTTTTTAGATGCTATTGGGTTCGTCCAGGGGATCAGAGACAGTCATCTCTTGATCCCCAGACGGCCGGCGGCAGAAATAAATAAAGTCTTCAGAAATCCAGACGATGGTCTCGTTCCCCATCGATTCTACCCTTCAGATCCCCCTTGGCCCTTTCTCAGGGAAGCATCCATGAAATCCCCCCTCCTGCACTTCAAATTCGGCTTCAATCGCAGCCAGAAAGCTCAGGAATCCCAGAAGCAGAGTATCGTTTGAGCTCCGTAAACCCTGAAACCCTGTAGCAATTCCACCTTCTCGGCGTATAAAATTCCCCGCCGAGAACTATCCTGCCGAGAGGCCTCCCTCTTTAGCAAACCGACAAAAAGCCATTCAAACCCTTCATGCACACCTCCCAGCCCACAGGCTCTCGGCGCCAGGCTCCCGGCGGGGCCAGGAGCGCGCCCACCCGCCGAGACCCCCCCTTTTTTTGTTGGCTAAGAAGGCCGCGCCGAGACCCTTTTTTTTGCCAATAGACCCATGCCGAGAAGCCCCCCTTTTTGGCCAACTAAAACCACGCCGAGAGCCTCCTTTAGGCCAACTAAAGCCACGCCGAGACCCATCTTCTTGGCCAAATGAAGTCCAGTCAGAGGCCCATCTCTGCAATACCGTTTATCAGCCTTCTGATCTCTTCACACATATGTCCCGGGGATGTTCAGAGACCGTCATTGATGCCTTGAGAAGACACATTACTGGGGAAGACCTCCCCTACAGTCTTCATTCTCGATCCGGATTTCACCCTCATGAAGCCAAAGGGCCATGTCATTGCATGAGTTCTGAGGGGTTTCGAGGGGATATTAATCGATGGTATAAAGGCAAGCGATGTCCCGGGGCCCGGTGCCCATCCTCGTTCGGTTGTCATCCCGGCGTGCTGTGGATGATGACCTATCTTCTCTTGGCATAATCCAAGTTGAGGGGACATGCTGCCGAAATTTACACATACCTTGCCAGGTAGCTGTGATGTTCTCTCTCTCAACCCCGTCAGCCCACGGAGCTATGTCTCTACATGCTCTCCGATGGTCCTTCGAAGGGGGATATAGATGCGCCACCGCACCCACATGGAGCGTGTCATATCACGCCAGCACTTACTCGGATTCTGGGTCAATTATGCCCGATCTTTTACGGATCCCACCCTGCCGCTGCATGGGTGGTTTCCTATTCCCCGCTTGGCATGGTCCAAGATGGTGAGAATATGCCGTCGGTTTTATCCCAAAAATAACCAACCCCTGCTTCGTCTAATCCATTTAACGTCTTGCAAGTGAACGAATTCCGTCTCTTTTGAGCATGCGGCTTTACCGCTGTCATCCTCCTATCTTTAGCGTTTAATCAAGGGTTGTCCTTCCTTGGAAGGGCGTAATTAACGTCATAGCCTTTATGGTATGACGGACTTCTGGTCCAGACACGATCACTCACAATCGACTGACCAAGTCAATCGAGCGCACAATAAAATCGTCACTCCGGTGACTGGCACGCCAATGAATCAATAAATAATAAATCAATCAATAAAAAAAATATAGGATAATAAAATCCGCGTTCCCACAAGGATTTTATACCACTCCACATGTGTTGAATAAGCGGCACTCCGCCCTGACCAAGCTACCCTTCTTTCTTGGTTTAGCGGCACTCCGCCCTAGCCAAGCTACCCTCTTCCTTGGTCTAGCGGCACTCCGCCCTAGCCGAGCTACCCCTCTTCCTTGGTCTAGCGGCACTCCGCCCTAACCGAGCTACCCTTCTTCCTTGGTCTAGCGGCACTCCGCCCTAACCAAGCTACCCTTCTTTCTTGGTCTAGCGGCACTCCGCCCTAACCAAGCTACCTCTTCCTTGGTCTAGCGGCACTCCGCCCTAACCGAGCTACCCTTCTTCCTTGGTCTAGCGGCACTCCGCCCTAACCGAGCTACCCTTCTTTCTTGGTCTAGTGGCACTCCGCCCTAACCGAGCTACCCCATTTCCTGGTTTAGCGGCACTCCGCCCTGATTTAGCGGCACTCCGCTGGAGCTGGAAGTCCCGCCACTCAGAGTGGCGGTCCAATATGACCTAGCCCCTGGCGAACAGACCAATACGGAAAGAAGATTAGAAGAACTGGCTGAATTGGAGGGGAGGCGCCTCCAAGCTCAGAAGAATATCCAAATGTATCAGGCCCGCATGGCCACTGCATTCAACAAACTCGTAAAAGGACGAGAGTTCAAGAAAGGTGACCTCGTTATGGTCAAGAAAAGAGAAGTCATGGCGTCCAACCCAAAAGGAAAGCTAAATGCTAATTGGGAGGTCCCTATGTGATACAAAGGGTCTACGAAGGTGGGGCCTATATGGTTGTCAACCTTCGAGGGGAGATCCAATTCTCGCCACTCAACGGTAGGCACCTAAAGCTGTATCATGCTGCACAACGAACATTCTCTGAGTAATCGGGCCAAAAGCTACCCTTCTTTCTTGCTCTAGCGGCACTCCGCCCTGACCAAGCTACCCTTCTTTCTTGGTTTAGCGGCACTCCGCCCTAGCCAAGCTACCTTCTTCCTTGGTCTAGCGGCACTCCGCCCTAACCGAGCAACCCTTCTTCCTTGATCTAGCGGCATTCCGCCCTAGCCGAGCTACCTTCTTTCTTGGGCTAGCGGCACTCCGCCCTAACCAAGCTACCTCTTCCTTGGTCTAACGGCACTCCCCCCTAGCCGAGCAACCCCTCTTCCTTGGTCGAGCAGCACTCCGCCCTAACCGAGCTACCCTTCTTCCTTGGTCTAGCGGCACTCCGCCCTAACCGAGCTACCCTTCTTTCTTGGTCTAGCGGCACTCCGCCCTGACCAAGCTACCTCTTCCTTGGTCTAGCGGCACTCCGCCCTAACCGAGCTACCCTTCTTTCTTGGTCTAGTGGCATTCCGCCCTAGCCGAGCTACCTTCTTTCTTGGGCTAGCGGCACTCCGCCCTAACCAAGCTGCCTCTTCCTTGGTCTAGCGGCACTCCGCCCTAGCCGAGCTACCTTCTTTCTTGGGCTAGCGGCACTCCGCCCTAACCAAGCTACCTCTTCCTTGGTCTAGCGGCACTCTGCCCTAACCGAGCTACCCTTCTTCCTTGGTCTAGCGGCACTCCTCCCTAACCGAGCTACCCTTCTTTCTTGGTCTAGTGGCACTCCGCCCTAACCGAGCTACCCCATTTCCTGGTTTAGCGGCACTCCGCCCTAGCCGAGCTACCCATTCCTCGGTTAGCGACACTCCGCCCTAATCAGGCCACTTCATCTTGGTCAATGGCACTCCGCCCTGATCGAGCTACCCTCTCCTTGGTCTAGTGGTATCTCGCCCTGCCCAAGCTGCTCTCTCTCTCAGCTCGCATACCAAATAAAAGAAAAGAAGAAAAGAAAAAAAATGGGGTTAAAAATAGTGATACCCCGCCAGTCTTGTTCAGACATTCTGAATAAGGGCAAAAATGGCCAAAACCCAGCTGTGGTGAAAACCCGAAAGGGCACTGCAGGCAAAATCGGGTACCCCGCCACGTGAAAACCCGAAAGGGCGCGTGGGCAAAAGCAAGAGGGGGCTGGCTCCGGTGAAAACCCGAAAGGGCACTTGGGTGAGTAATGTGGTACTCCCGAAGAAAGCCTCACCTCCCGCCGTAAAACTCCTCGTCAATCGACCGGCGCCTTGCCCAATCGACGATTAGACCCACTCAGTATAGGCCCTACGTCTATCCTGATAAAAGCCCTCATACCTTGTCCCAGGTTCCACCGCGATGAAAGCTACCATTGGTCGATCGGCACCTCGCCCGATCAATGATAAAACCCTCTCCAGTTTAGACTTTACATCTATCCTGATGAAATCCATGATATCCTTGCATTGGTATAAACCCAATACCGATGATGAAACCCATCTTTGGTCGACAGGGCACCCTGCCCGATCGGCGAAGAAACCTGTTCGGTCTAGACCTTACATCTGTTCCAACTAGAGCTGCGTGTCTCGCTATGTCCCACCGTGATGAAACCTGCTGCTGATTAATGGGCACACTCGCCCGATCAACAATGAAACCTGTCCGGTTTAGACCTTACGTCTATGCCGATAAAACCCATGAAACCCTTGCATTGGTATAAACCCAATACCGATGATGAAACCTGCTGTTGATCGATTGGCACACTGCCTAATCAACGATGAAACCCATCCAGTTTAGAACCTACGTCTATCCTGATGAAACTTATGACATCTTTGCATTGGTATAAACCCAATACCGATGATGAAACCTGCTGCTGGTCGATCGGCACACTGCCCAATCGGTGATGAAACCTATCCAGGCCAGACCTTTCGTCTATCCTGATGAAACCTATGAAACCTTGCGTTGGTATAAACCCAATACCGATGATGAAACCTGCTGCTGGTCGATCGGCACACTGCCCAATCAGCGATGAAACCTATCCAGGCCAGACCTTTCGTCTATCCTGATGAAACCTATGAAATCCTTGCATTGGTATAAACCCAATACCGATGATGAAACCTGCTGTTGATCGATTGGTACACTGCCCGATCAATGATGAAACCCATCCAGTTTAGACCTTACGTCTATCCTGATGAAACCTATGAAATCCTTGCGTCGGTATATACCCAATACCGATGATAAGAGCAGCCGCCAATGAAGCAGCACATCGCCTGACCTATGCTGAAGTCCCAATTCAAGAGATATATATATATGTATATATAAAAAATGGGGTTAAAAATAGAGATACCCCGTCAAACTTGTTCGGACATTCTGAGCGAGGGCAAAAATGGCTAAAACTCAGCTGTGGTGAAAACCCGAAAGGGCACTGCAGGCAAAATCGGGTACCCCGCCACGTGAAAACCCGAAAGGGAGCGTGGGCAAAAGCAAGAGGGGACTGGCTCCGGTGAAAATCTGAAAGGGCACTTGGGTCAGTAATGTGGTAATTCAAAGTTCCGCGCCAACAGGCACGCTGCCCTTACTTCCCCTTCGCTGATAAAACCTTCTGTTGGTTATCTGGCTCCATGCCCCACCGACGATAAAACCCCTCCAGGAAAGACCTTACGTCCGTCCTGATAAAATCTACACACCCTCTTTCAAATGTCCCACCTGCGATAAAACCTACTGGAGTAGACCTTACGTCTATCCTGACGATTCCTACGCCTCTACCTACGTCCCACTGTTGATCGATCGGCACCTCGCCCGATCAATGATGAAACCCTGCCAGTTTAGACCTTTCGTCTATTCTGATGAAACTTATAAACCCCTTTGCATCGATATAAACCCAATATCGATGATGAAACCAACTGTTGATCGATTGGCACCCTGCCCGATCAATGATGAAACCCTAGCCAGTTTAGACCTTTCGTCTATGCTGATGAAACTTATGAAACTCTTCTTTGCGTCGATATAAACCCAATATCGATGATGAAACCAGTTATTGGTCGACCGGCACCTTGCCCGATCAATGATGAAACCCTCCCAGTTTAGACCTTTCGTCTATGCTGATGAAACTCATGAAACTCTTCTTTGCGTCGATATAAACCCAATATCGATGATGAAACCAACTGTTGATCGATTGGCACCTTGCCCGATCAATGATGAAACCCTATCCAGTTTAGACCTTACGTCTATTCTGATAAAATATATGAAATCCCCCTTGCATCGATATAAGCTCAATATCGATGATGAAGTCAACCGTTGGCTGATCGGTACATCGCCCGGCCAATGATACAATCTGTCCAGTTCGTACTTTATGTCCGTTCTGATGAAAACCCCATACCCTTTTTCAATGTCCCACCTGCTATAATCTCTACCCAGTCTAGACCTTTCGTCTATTCCGATGAAACCTCTTCTTTCACATTTCTGCAAATTGTCTCCCTCGCAGCACATATTGCCAAGAGGGACGTTTGCTGCTACCAACAGAATCCGGTTTAAGCACCTCCCCGGATGCCGTCACGCGGTGGAGCGAGTTCCCCATCCTTTCTCTGAGGGGGTGGACGCTCTCCTGCCAAATACGGGCCATTCGCATGAGGGATTGCTAAAACCGCTACCCCACTTCTCAAAGTGATAAAACTACATGCAGAAGAAAATGGATACTCGTGAAGCCAAATATTTCTTTTCATTAATAAGTGAGTACATAAAGGGCCCCGAGGGGACGTTGTATCGCAAAAGAGTACAAAAGAAAAAGAAAGAGAAGATGGTTCATGGCTGCCTGAAGATATCCTCGAGAGCCAGAAGACCCACATAAGGGGCGGCTCCCAGTTCATGAAGACGAGCCTCCTCCTCCTGCAGTCGAACGGACTCGTCTTGAAAGGACGCCACCTGCCCCTCTAATAGAGCTGCTTCTTCCTCGAGCTGCGGTCGAGAAGTTGTTAGCTGCGGCAGCTCAGCTCGGAGATCGGACAGTTCAGCTTCCAGGATAGTTATCCGGTCGCGCACAAACTGCTCCTGCTCCGCCAAAGACTGCATTTGGCACCGTCGCTCCTGAAGAATAGAGTTCATCTTCGCCAGCTCGGATTTGCATTCCATTCTTTGCAACTTCAAAGCCGCCAGTTTGTCAGACATGATATGTGTCAAGAAATCCCGACGATGAACAAATTTTAACAATAAAAGAACCCGCTGGGCCCATATTTTTGTGGGACATCCCATCGCCTGCAAGCCGGCGGTGAAGCGCTCGGCTATCTCCTTCAACTGTGGATAGGTTTGTCCGGGCTGGGACTCCACTAGCAGGCGCATCATGCCCAGATGTTGCCAGACAAAACTCTCAGGTGAAGTAAAGCCAGGCAAAGGAAGAGGAGCTACTTCAAAGGTTACTTCACTGTCAATGTCCGCCCATAGGGTGATATCCGGCTACGAAGAAGAAGATGGGAGGTCTACAGAAGGTACCAACTGAGCTCTCCCTGCAACCTCTGGCGTGGCCAAGAGATCTTCCACTTCCATCTCCTCGGAAGCGGCCGTTTGAATACTCCCGGATGCAACTTCAGGCACCTCCTCCTCAGATTCTGAAAGTATGGAGATAGAGTCCGGGGCGGTTACAGGCAATACTCCCAGTTCTGTAGCAGCTACCTCTCCCTCTTCCATCTCCGCTTCGGTGGCCAATTCCTTCAATGTCGAGGCCGCGGAGGCCACAGTCTGAAGAGGCAAAGGTTCACCCTCCATGATTGATGTTATGGGAATTGTTGACTCAGGAGCGATGGTCATCACTGCGGCCGGTATGAAAGCAGAACTTCTGGCTAGATCAGCTTCGGCTCTGAAATCTGAAGCCCTGATAGGAGTGCATCTGTCTCCTGAGGCCCCCAGGTCCAACGATGCTAAATCTGTTGAAGACTGTATTCGCATTGGAACAGGGCGAATGACCTCAGGAGCTCCCATGCAGGATAAAGGTAGAAAAGGGACAATAGCCCAGTTTGTAGAAGAAACCTCCATAAAAGTTGCAGTTGTGTCTGAGCTGGCAGTGATAGGGCCCTGAGACCAAAGCAAAACAACCTTCAGCACTAAATGAAGATGCAGATGAAGCAGCAAGCCTGAAAGGGGACCCACCTTTGAAGCAGGGTTCGCATCCTCGAAGTGGGGCGAAAGAGGAGGAAGCTCCGAAGTTGAAGTGACAAAGAGTGAAGATATGTCGATCTCGGTGTCGAGCCCGACAAACTCCTCTTGCAACTCCTCCTCAGAAGATGGCACCAGCAGCTTAGCAGGCTGAAAAGATAGAGCACCTTTTGCAAGTACAAGCGGGGCTTCTGATTCAGGAGCCTCCCCCTCACTGCCGCTGAAAGCCACTTCCTCCTCATCAGAGACGGTTGTAGAGCTACCCGATGATATTTCTACCCAGGCTACATGCTGTGGGGTCACCTCTAAAGCATGTCGGGATGTGGACCGGGTAATTATGCGCCTGGCCGGAACAGTACCCCACTTCGGCTGAGTCTCGTGACCCTCCGGAGGTTGAATCGGCTCTTCTGTCATCCTTTCAACCTCAGTCTGCTCCTCGGCTGCCACTTCAACAGAAAAGGGACCTCTGAGGGTTATAGTAGAAAAAGCAATAGAAGTGTGAAACAGATGAGAAAGCACACTTACCCCCCGCCTCACTAGCCGGCGTGGGGGAAGGCAGCCTGGTCTCCGCTTCGGAGGGTGCCACAATTGGCTCTTGAGCTGCGCAAAAAGGGAAGGGGTCAGAGTCGAAGACTTCTTTGAAAATCTGCAAAAGATGATGAAGAATGCAAATGCAAGCTAATGATGTTACCCTGAACCGGTGTCTGAGCAGCCTCCCTTTGCAACTCAAACTCATCGAATGAGGGAATGTTGGGGAGAGGGGTTCCAGTGTCCATCGCCACCGAAGTCGACTGTTGAACATGGGCCTTTTTGGCCTTCCTGGCCTTCCCAACTGCAGCCCTGACTGCGGAAGCCTTCCTCTTCTTGCCAGGAGGCAGGGGAGTAGTGGTCGGTGCTGCAGCCGGGACTTCAAAATAAGTAGGCTTCTCGGCCTGCGCAATAATCTTTCTATAGAGCCCCTGCCGCTTTATATTAGCCTGGTCTGTTGAAAATGGCAGAAGGGTGATGGGATCAGTGGGTGCGAAATTCAGATGCTAAGCAGAAAACACTGCAATCAGAAAAGAAGAAATCTTACCTGCCGGGCCGTCGTAGAATACAGAAAGTGGCCAGTATAGATAAGCTACCTCCTTGGAGCGGGAAGCAGCCTCCTTGATGAGCCAGCACACATCACCAAATATCTGGCACTTCTCTACTAAAGCTGCCAGATCATTATGGCCGTGAAAGTCAAGGCATCGAAATAAGTCAAGATGGTCCATGCCCCAACCATCGACATAATGAAATGATATAAACAGTGGCTTGTTCAATATGCCAGCTATCGGGCTTTCTGCAGATAATCCATGCAAATTCAGCAGAATGAACATCCAGGACGTTTGCCTATAGTACGTCTGAGTTCTATCTTCTCGGCGCACAAACGTCCTATATGGATGAAATTTAGCAATTGGACCCCTCCAAGGAGCTACTGTCGGGAGCGGCTCTTCAACAGGGAATGGGTACTGCTGCTCCTCCAAGCGAGCGCCTCCCACACGGCATAAATGCTTCAAGGTCTTCATGAAAGTGTCTTCATTGATAGCAGCAAAGACAGGGACAAGCGGCTCGGAACTCTTTTCCTTCAATGCCCGACGTTGAGTCAGATAATTCTCCCCCTCCCTCGGGTGCTGTGAGTAAAGTTTTTTCAAGTGGGCCTCAGGAATATCAAACACCGACCCAGGTTGCTGTTTCAGGAAGGAGCGCTCTGCCACATCCCAGAAGGCACCCCTACCGTCCCTGTAAAAACCGGTCCGGATGTTCCACCATTTGATATATTCTGATGTTACCCGGGGAACACGGTTAGAAACAATGGGCACCCTGAAAACTACATCGTCCTGGCGATGATAGAAATCCCACCACAATCGGCCCTCGCCAACAATGACGGACCCGTGCTTGGCGCGGCTATCCAAAGGAAATTGAGCAGCTGAGGTGGGGATGTGTTGGTCGTAGCCGAAGTTCCGCCCAAATCGGAACGGATAGTATGGCTCCAAAAGAAGAAGGTCACCCTTCCTTAAAACTAAAACACTGGGCCGAATAGCCATGGCCCATCTGACTAGCTCCGGCTCCAGGATAGGCCGAGCAACTTCAGCCCCTGTGACAGGATGAGCATAAGTCTCTATCTCTTCCAGCTTGCACCCTCTCTGAGGATCAATCAAAGGAGCTGAACCTGCCGTCAAGCTCCAGAAATGAATGCTGCCAGGGGCGTCTACTGGTACCCTTATCAGTCGGCCCCTTATTTTAAACAACTGATCATAAAAGGGACCAGACTCAGCACTGGCGAATTCGACCATTCTAGGCAACGCCGTATCTGCCTGCAAGGTTCTCGGAGCCAACTCAGGGAATATACTGCAAACCCAGGCGTTGAAGAAGTGAAAAGGACCCACGGTCCTCAAAGAACGGGGAGTCCGATGCTTGTGCAGGTCCCCCAAAGATTTATATATCAAACACAGGGCCACTGGGAAAAGCGACAGCTTCATCCCCCATGCCATCTGACAAGCTGGATATATGGCCTCTGGTCGAATGACTGTCTCGTCCCCTTGTGGGAGAGCGAAAGTACACAACCAGAAGGTGAAATAGGCCGCACAATGTGTGATGGGATCTACTCCTACCGGATTGGGACCACCTTTGCCCGCATGACGCAATGAGGATGGCAGCGCCGACTTATAGCGAGGGGCCCTTATCTGTTTGCTGGCAACTGGACCCAGGGAAGGAAAGTCTGCATACTTCAGGGGACCGTCAAAGAAATACTGGATCCACTGCCCTATCCGGACCCTCAGTTTGCTGCCTTTCTCTCAGGGATGATAGCCTTTGGAGGACCCTCTGTTGTACGCCAGACAGATGGAGCGGTATACCTTCATCAGATACCGATATGAGAAGCCGATGGAATACTTGCCCTCGCCATCAGAGCTATCCTTCTCGGAATCTGTCAAGCAAACTTCCTCATACGGCTCGTCATCAATGGGCAGACCGGAGAGCTGTGATAAACTCCAGAGGTCCAGGGATGTCTCACCCTCCGCTGTATAAAAAGTGTTGAATAAAGGGCAGAACACTTCGAACATCCCGCAGCACAACCCTCTGGATATGGGATATCGAAATCTAGAAGCAAAAATGCTGTGATATACCCCGATTCTGATCAGCAGAGGGGCATACTCCTTCAGAACAAACTCTGTGAACTCCACTGCCCCTACTCGGAATAAGTGCGCGTCAGTGATTTTGGTATCCCCGAACCAACCAGCGGCCAGATGGTACTTGAACTGAACGGCCGAACAATTCAGCACGAAGGGCTCTTCGTGATATCCCCACTTTAATGGTGCCAAGAACATGCCATAGCCGGGCTTCTCCCTATGAACTCGGCCACTAGCATTATCCCACCGGGTAGGTGTGAATTCCGGGGCCCGGGCCAGCATCTTCTTCTCTGGTTCCAGCTCCGATATGCCGAGGGCTGCATCCCAGTCGCGCTTTTCCCCAGGAAGATAGATGGCCTTGCTGCGATACACTGATTCCTTCAGGCTATCTCGCTCAGCAAGGATGGCAGCTTCAACTACGCGAGCTATCCGGTAGTCTCGCATGCCGCCCACTGTGAAAGTCCGGATGAACGGCATCAAATGTCGGTCCTTCGGGAGGTCTGGCCGATAGCTACCATCCTGCCTGAAGCATGTCTCGGTCGCCGTGGAGTATACCTGGGCCGTCGACACTCTGTCAGTATCAGAGTCAGACGATTCATCGACTGAAGCAATCCTGTCGTATCCGAAATCCAGACTGTGCACGTTCAGCCAGTTTACTTTGGCCCGTGATATGTCGGGCTGGGCCGATGAGCTAGCACCAACAGCTCCGGAAGATGCAGCATCAGAACTGGAAGCCATTGCAGTGCCTGCAGTCAGAGAAAAAGTGTGAATTAGAAGCCAGTCTTATAAAGATTGTAACATGAGACCCTATGAAGATTTCGGCAGCATCTCCCCTTATTCGGGGTCTGCCCAAGGAGAATAGGGAGTTACCAACCAAGAGGGGGTGATCCCGAAAGAAAAAGGGATTAAATCCCAAAATAACGTCCTACCCGGGCGAAACCCAACTAAACGGGAAGAAAATGGGAACGGCCGAGACAAGGAACTCCCCACCGCCGAGATAAAAAATAGAAATGAAGAAAGAGAAAGAAAAGATGAGAATGAGAAGAAAGAGGCTTTCGGCGCCTTAAATAGAAGCCGAAGGAGATAGGTTCTCGGCGTGGCCAAATGCGCGCCGAGATCTCCTCACGCCGAGAGCCCCCTGCGGCCAAAGGGCGCGCCGAGAAGCCTAGTCCGAGAGCCCTGCCTAGGGCGCGCCGAGAACCCAGGCCGAGAGCCCCCTTCGGCCAAGGGCGCGCCGAGAGCCCCCAGGCCGAGAGCCCTCCTTCGGCCGTGCCGAGAGGCCCCTCACGCCGAGAAGCTTCGCGCCGAAAGGTCTTGCGTGCCGAGAAGCCTTGCGCCGAGAGGGTCATGCCGAGAAGCCTATGGCCCCGTGCCGAGAAGCTCTGAAATGTTGAAAATAAAGAAAATATGAAGATGAAAAATATGAAAATGAAAGATCCGTGCGCAGAATATTGTTGCAACGAGATGATCAGGTCTGAGAACCGGATTGAAGACAAATTGAGGAAGATACCGTCGAATGACGAAAGACACCTGCAAGCCCCGTGCCGCTTATTCTGCGCTTACGCCGCCCGCAGGTGGGGGGCATTTGTTGACACCTTGAAAATGAACAAAGGTCGAAGCATGATTGAAAAGAGGGTCGGACCAACAGTGAAAGACCATTGATGAAGCTCGTCAACCATTCACCCGGTTGAAGCCCTTGTCGGCCAAGCTGATGCCCGGTGCCGATGTCACTCAGACGGCAGCACTGGTAGAGCAGCAGTCACTCGACTGATGAGACCTCCTGGCACACTTTAATGAGAGCCGCATTACTGCTTCGTCCAAGAATCCACGGATGATATGTCAGGGTAAGTCAGATGTCGGCTTAATGACAGATGTAATATGAGATAAAGATGAAGCCGGTACCGGCAGATGAAGATTGTAAAGGCTTTTACAAAGTCAAAACAGAAGAGGAATCGTCTCCACAGATTATATACCCGGCTGAGGTCTTCCTAGACTAAAGCTGATGTCCGAGCTCGTCACCATTCAAGTGACGATATCGATAAGATGATACCCGGTCTTGTCACCGTTCAGATGGCAATACTGATGAAACCCCTATCTACGGACTGATGAAACCCTTGTCTACGGACTGATGAATACCGTAATAATGATCTCGATACAAGCTGTGTCACCAATGGAAGACCCTTTTGAGTGATGATACCCTTGAAAGACCCAAATGGGCCTGTGTGAAGGTGGCGCCGAGAAGCTGAAGGCAGGCGCGCCGGGAAGCTTCAGATGGGGCGCGCCGTGATGAAGCCTGCCGAGAAGGGGGAAATGGTTATAAAAACCCCCTCCCTTCGAACAGATAGGAGAGGGATCGAACAGAAGAAAAAAAAGAGGAGATAGAGGAAGAGAAAAAAAGAATCGAGAGGGAGTCCTGCCAAGAGAGAGCCCCCCTCGGCCGAGAGAAGAAAAGAAGCAGAAGAGAGGAAGAAGCAGACAAGCTTCAGGTGGGCTGCTCCGGGGAGGGAGAGGAGTCAATGCTCCGCCCTCCCCATGCTGTCTTTTCTTTTCTACCGATGTAATCTAGTGAGCTTTTGTCTTGATTTATCGAACGTAGCCGGCGAGTTCCGGTCTCAATCTCCATCTTTCTGCTTTGCATTTCTATTTCACAGTTGATGTAAGGCTTCGATGCGATGCAATGAAATGTCAATGTGACCCATTTGGGGATCTACTGATTAAGATATCTGCTCTCCTTTGATCGAAATGTCTGCTCTCCGCTTATCCTTGTATGTTTATCGTTTATGCGAAACATTTAATGGTTCATACGAATCTTCTCTTTAGAGGCATGAAAACAGGACCCCTACCCTTATCTGATGGGTTACTGGGTTCTGTCACCTTCCCCCTTCCTGTCTCGAGGGCAGATTCATCGCACCCTTTTTGAGCTTTCTCACAAGGCCCCTTAAGGCTCCTCTTCGTGCCGTTCAGGACCAGAGACATCAATCTCTTGGATTCCTGAACTGCCGGTTGTACAAGAGGACATGCCGATTCCACAGACCGCTGCTATCCCTCGGATTCTAGCGAATGACGATCTCGATCTCTCGACCCTCCATTCTAACCCCTTGGATGACTAGGGTCTGGAGTTTCGATGCCAAAGGTTCCTCAACCACCGGTTTTTAGATGCTATTGGGTTCGTCCAGGGGATCAGAGAGGTCATCTCTTGATCCCCAGACGGCCGGCGGCAGAAATAAATAAAGTCTTCAGAAATCCAGACGATGGTCTCGTTCCCCATCGATTCTACCCTCCAGATCCCCCTTGGCCCTTTCTCAGGGAAGCATCCATGAAATCCCCCCTCCTGCACTTCAAATTCGGCTTCAATCGCAGCCAGAAAGCTCAGGAATCCCAGAAGCAGAGTATCGTTTGAGCTCCGTAAACCCTGAAACCCTGTAGCAATTCCACCTTCTCGGCGTATAAAATTCCCCGCCGAGAACTATCCTGCCGAGAGGCCTCCCTCTTCAGCAAACCGACAAAAAGCCATTCAAACCCTTCATGCCCACCTCCCAGCCCACAGGCTCTCGGCGCCAGGCTCCCGGCGTGGCCAGGAGCGCGCCGGGAAGCCACCCGCCGAGACCCCCCCTTTTTTTGTTGGCTAAGAAGGCCGCGCCGAGACCCTTTTTTTTTGCCAATAGACCCATGCCGAGAAGCCCCCCTTTTTGGCCAACTAAAACCACGCCGAGAGCCTCCTTTAGGCCAACTAAAGCCACGCCGAGACCCATCTTCTTGGCCAAATGAAGTCCAGTCAGAGGCCCATCTCTGCAATACCGTTTATCAGCCTTCTGATCTCTTCACACATATGTCCCGGGGATGTTCAGAGACCGTCATTGATGCCTTGAGAAGACACATTACTGGGGAAGACCTCCCCTACAGTCTTCATTCTCGATCCGGATTTCACCCTCATGAACCCAAAGGGCCATGTCATTGCATGAGTTCTGAGGGGTTTCGAGGGGATATTAATCGATGGTATAAAGGCAAGCGATGTCCCGGGGCCCGGTGCCCATCCTCGTTCGGTTGTCATCCCGGCATGCTGTGGATGATGACCTATCTTCTCTTGGCATAATCCAAGTTGAGGGGACATGCTGTCGAAATTTACACATACCTTGCCAGGTAGCTGTGATGTTCTCTCTCTCAACCCCGTCGGCCCACGGAGCTATGTCCCTACATGCTCTCCGATGGTCCTTCGAAGGGGGATATAGATGCGCCACCGCACCCACATGGAGCGTGTCATATCACGCCAGCACTTACTCGGATTCTGGGTTAATTATGCCCGATCTTTTACGGATCCCACCCTGCCGCTGCATGGGTGGTTTCCTATTCCCCGCTTGGCATGGTCCAAGATGGTGAGAATATGCCGTCGGTTTTATCCCGAAAATAACCAACCCCTGCTTCGTCTAATCCATTTAACGTCTTGCAAGTGAACGAATTCCGTCTCTTTTGAGCATGCGGCTTTACCGCTGTCATCCTCCTATCTTTAGCGTTTAATCAAGGGTTGTCCTTCCTTGGAAGGGCGTAATTAACGTCATAGCCTTTATGGTATGACGGACTTCTGGTCCAGACACGATCACTCACAATCGACTGACCAAGTCAGATCGAGCGCACAATAAAATCGTCACTCCGGTGACTGGCACGCCAATGAATCAATAAATAATAAATCAATCAATAAAAAAAATATAGGATAATAAAATCCGCGTTCCCACAAGGATTTTATACCGCTCCACATGTGTTGAATAAGCGGCACTCCGCCCTGACCAAGCTACCCTTCTTTCTTGGTTTAGCGGCACTCCGCCCTAGCCAAGCTACCCTCTTCCTTGGTCTAGCGGCACTCCGCCCTAGCCGAGCTACCCCTCTTCCTTGGTCTAGCGGCACTCCGCCCTAACCGAGCTACCCTTCTTCCTTGGTCTAGCGGCACTCCGCCCTAACCAAGCTACCCTTCTTTCTTGGTCTAGCGGCACTCCGCCCTGACCAAGCTGCATCTTCCTTGGTCTAGCGGCACTCCGCCCTAACCGAGCTACCCTTCTTTCTTGGTCTAGTGGCATTCCGCCCTAGCCGAGCTACCTTCTTTCTTGGGCTAGCGGCACTCCGCCCTAACCAAGCTACCTCTTCCTTGGTCTAGCGGCACTCCGCCCTAGTCGAGCTACCTTCTTTCTTGGGTTAGCGGCACTCCGCCCTAACCAAGCTACCTCCTCCTTGGTCTAGCGGCACTCCGCCCCAGCCGAGCTACCTTCTTTCTTGGGCTAGCGGCACTCCGCCCTAACCAAGCTACCTCTTCCTTGGTCTACCGGCACTCCGCCCTAATCGAGCTACCCTTCTTCCTTGGTCTAGCGGCACTCCGCCATAACCGAGCTACCCTTCTTTCTTGGTCTAGTGGCACTCCGCCCTAACCGAGCTACCCCATTTCCTGGTTTAGCGGCACTCCACCCTAGCCGAGCTACCCATTCCTCGGTTAGCGGCACTCCGCCCTAATCAAGCCACTTCATCTTGGTCAATGGCACTCCGCCCTGATCGAGCTACCCTCTCCTTGGTCCAGTGGCATCTCGCCCTGCCCAAGCTGCTCTCTCTCTCAGCTCGCATACCAAATAAAAGAAAAGAAGAAAAGAAAATAAAAATGGGGTTAAAAATAGTGATACCCCGCTAGTCTTGTTCAGACATTCTGAACAAGGGCAAAAATGTCCAACACCCAGCTGTGGTGAAAACCCGAAAGGGCACTGCAGGCAAAATCGGGTACCCCGCCACGTGAAAACCCGAAAGGGCGCGTGGGCAAAAGCAAGAGGGGGCTGGCTCCGGTGAAAACCCGAAAGGGCACTTGGGTCAGTAATGTGGTAATCCCGAAGAAAGCCTCACCTCCCGCCGTAAAACTCCTCGTCAATCGACCGGCGCCTTGCCCGATCGACGATTAGACCCACTCAGTATAGGCCCTACGTCTATCCTGATAAAAGCCCTCATACCTTGTCCCAGGTTCCACCGCGATGAAAGCTACCATTGGTCGATCGGCACCTCGCCCGATCAATGATAAAACCCTCTCCAGTTTAGACTTTACGTCTATCCTGATGAAATCCATGATATCCTTGCATTGGTATAAACCCAATACCGATGATGAAACCCATCTTTGGTCGACAGGGCACCCTGCCCGATCGGCGAAGAAACCTGTTCGGTCTAGACCTTACATCTGTTCCAACTAGAGCTGCGTGTCTCGCTATGTCCCACCGTGATGAAACCTGCTGCTGATTAATGGGCACACTCGCCCGATCAACAATGAAACCTGTCCGGTTTAGACCTTACGTCTATGCCGATAAAACCCATGAAACCCTTGCATTGGTATAAACCCAATACCGATGATGAAACCTGCTGTTGATCGATTGGCACACTGCCTAATCAACGATGAAACCCATCCAGTTTAGAACCTACGTCTATCCTGATGAAACTTATGACATCTTTGCATTGGTATAAACTCAATACCGATGATGAAACATGCTGCTGGTCGATCGGCACACTGCCCAATCGGCGATGAAACCTATCCAGGCCAGACCTTTCGTCTATCCTGATGAAACCTATGAAATCCTTGCGTTGGTATAAACCCAATACCAATGATGAAACCTGCTGCTGGTCGATCGGCACACTGCCCAATCAGCGATGAAACCTATCCAGGCCAGACCTTTCGTCTATCCTGATGAAACCTATGAAATCCTTGCATTGGTATAAACCCAATACCGATGATGAAACCTGCTGTTGATCGATTGGTACACTGCCCGATCAATGATGAAACCCATCCAGTTTAGACCTTACGTCTATCCTGATGAAACCTATGAAATCCTTGCGTCGGTATATACCCAATACCGATGATAAGAGCAGCCGCCAATGAAGCAGCACATCGCCTGACCTGTGCTGAAGTCCCAATTCAAGAGATATATATATATGTATATATAAAAAATGGGGTTAAAAATAGAGATACCCCGCCAGACTTGTTCGGGCATTCTGAGCGAGGGCAAAAATGGCTAAAACTCAGCTGTGGTGAAAACCCGAAAGGGCACTGCAGGCAAAATCGGGTACCCCGCCACGTGAAAACCTGAAAGGGAGCGTGGGCAAAAGCAAGAGGGGACTGGCTCCGGTGAAAACCCGAAAGGGCACTTGGGTCAGTAATGTGGTAATTCAAAGTTCTGTGCCAACAGGCACGCTGCCCTTACTTCCCCTTCGCTGATAAAACCTTCTGTTGGTCATCTGGCTCCATGCCCCACCGACGATAAAATCTCTCCAGGAAAGACCTTACGTCCGTCCTGATGAAATCTACACACCCTCTTTCAAATGTCCCACCCGCGATAAAACCTGCTGGAGTAGACCTTACGTCTATCCTGACGATTCCTACGCCTCTACCTACGTCCCACTGTTGATCGATCGGCACCTCGCCCGATCAATGATGAAACCCTGCCAGTTTAGACCTTTCGTCTATTCTGATGAAACTTATAAACCCCTTTGCATCGATATAAACCCAATATCGATGATGAAACCAACTGTTGATCGATTGGCACCCTGCCCGATCAATGATGAAACCCTAGCCAGTTTAGACCTTTCGTCTATGCTGATGAAACTTATGAAACTCTTCTTTGCGTCGATATAAACCCAATATCGATGATGAAACCAGTAATTGGTCGACCGGCACCTTGCCCGATCAATGATGAAACCCTCCCAGTTTAGACCTTTCGTCTATGCTGATGAAACTCATGAAACTCTTCTTTGCGTCGATATAAACCCAATATCGATGATGAAACCAACTGTTGATCGATTGGCACCTTGCCCGATCAATGATGAAACCCTATCCAGTTTAGACCTTACGTCTATTCTGATAAAACATATGAAATCCCCCTTGCATCGATATAAGCTCAATATCGATGATGAAGTCAACCGTTGGCTGATCGGTACATCGCCCAGCCAATGATACAATCTGTCCAGTTCGTACTTTATGTCCGTTCTGATGAAAACCCCATACCCTTTTTCAATGTCCCACCTGCTATAACCTCTACCCAGTCTAGATCTTTCGTCTATTCCGATGAAACCTCTTCTTTCACATTTCTGCAAATTGTCTCCCTCGCAGCACATATTGCCAAGAGGGACGTTTGCTGCTACCAACAGAATCCGGTTTAAGCACCTCCCCGGATGCCGTCACGCGGTGGAGCGAGTTCCCCATCCTTTCTCTGAGGGGGTGGACGCTCTCCTGCCAAATACGGGCCATTCGCATGAGGGATTGCTAAAACCGCTACCCCACTTCTCAAAGTGATAAAACTACATGCAGAAGAAAATGGATACGCGTGAAGCCAAATATTTCTTTTCATTAATAAGTGAGTACATAAAGGGCCCCGAGGGGACGTTGTATCGCAAAAGAGTACAAAAGAAAAAGAAAGAGAAGATGGTTCATGGCTGCCTGAAGATATCCTCGAGAGCCAGAAGACCCACATAAGGGGCGGCTCCCAGTTCATGAAGACGAGCCTCCTCCTCCTGCAGTCGAACAGACTCGTCTTGAAAGGACGCCACCTGCCCCTCTAATAGAGCTGCTTCTTCCTCGAACTGCGGTCGAGAAGTTGTTAGCTGCGGCAGCTCAGCTCGAAGATCGGACAGTTCAGCTTCCAGGATAGTTATCCGGTCGCGCACAAACTGCTCCCGCTCCGCCAAAGACTGCATTTGGCACCGTCGCTCCTGAAGAATAGAGTTCATCTTCGCCAGCTCGGATTTGCATTCCATTCTTTGCAACTTCAAAGCCGCCAGTTTGTCAGACATGATATGTGTCAAGAAATCCCGGCGATGAACAAATTTTAACAATAAAAGAACCCGCTGGGCCCATATTTCTGTGGGACATCCCATCGCCTGCAAGCCGGCGGTGAAGTGCTCGGCTATCTCCTTCAACTGTGGATAGGTTAGTCCGGGCTGGGACTCCACTAGCTGGCGCAGCATGCCCAGATGTTGCCAGACAAAACTCTCAGGTGAAGTAAAGCCAGGCAAAGGAAGAGGAGCTACTTCAAAGGTTACTTCACTGTCAATGTCGGCCCATAGGGTGATATCCGGCTGCGAAGAAGAAGATGGGAGGTCTACCGAAGGTACCAACTGAGCTCTCCCTGCAACCTCTGGCGTGGCCAAGAGATCTTCCACTTCCATCTCCTCGGAAGCGGCCGTTTGAATACTCCCGGATGCAACTTCAGGCACCTCCTCCTCAGATTCTGAAAGTATGGAGATAGAGTCCGGGGCGGTTACAGGCAATACTCCCAGTTCTGCAGCAGCTACCTCTCCCTCTTCCATCTCCGCTTCGGTGGCCAATTCCTTCAATGTCGAGGCCGCGGAGGCCACAGTCTGAAGAGGCAAAGGTTCACCCTCCATGATTGATGTTATGAGAATTGTTGACTTAGGAGCGATGGTCATCACTACGGCCGGTATGAAAGCAGAACTTCTGGCTAGATCAACTTCGGCTCTGAAATCTGAAGCCCTGAATGGAGTGCATCTGTCTCCTGAGGCCCCCAGGTCCAACGATGCTAAATCTTTTGAAGACTGTATTCGCATTGGAACAGGGCGAATGACCTCAGGAGCTCCCATGCAGGATAAAGGTAGAAAAGGGACAATAGCCCAGTTTGCAGAAGAAACCTCCATAAAAGTTGCAGTTGTGTCTGAGCTGGCAGTGATAGGGCCCTGAGACCAAAGCAAAACAACCTTCAGCACTAAATGAAGATGCAGATGAAGCATCAAGCCTGAAAGGGGACCCACCTTTGAAGCAGGGTTCGCATCCTCGAAGTGGGGCGAAAGAGGAGGAAGCTCCGAAGTTGAAGTGACAAAGAGTGAAGATATGTCGATCTCGGTGTCTAGCCCGGCAAACTCCTCTTGCAACTCCTCCTCAGAAGATGGCACCAGCAGCTTAGCAGGCTGAAAAGATAGAGCACCTTTTGCAAGTACAAGCGGGGCTTCTGATTCAGGAGCATCCCCCTCACTGCTGCTAAAAGCCACTTCCTCCTCATCAGAGACGGTTGTAGAGCTACCCGATGATATTCTACCCTGGCTACATGCTGTGGGGTCACCTCTAAAGCATGTCGGGATGTGGACCGGGTAATTATGCGCCTGGCCGGAACAGTACCCCGCTTCGGCTGAGTCTCGTGACCCTCCGGAGGTTGAATCGGCTCTTCTGTCATCCTTTCAACCTCAGTCTGCTCCTCGGCTGCCACTTCAACAGAAAAGGGACCTCTGAGGGTTATAGTAGAAAAAGCAATAGAAGTGTGAAACAGATGAGAAAGCACACTTACCCTCCGCCTCACTAGCCGGCGTGGGGGAAGGCAGCCTGGTCTCCGCTTCGGAGGGTGCCACAATTGGCTCTTGAGCTGCGCAAAAAGGGAAGGGGTCAGAGTCGAAGACTTCTTTGAAAATCTGCAAAAGATGATGAAGAATGCAAATGCAAGCTAATGATGTTACCCTGAACCGGTGTCTGAGCAGCCTCCCTTTGCAACTCAAACTCATCGAATGAGGGAATGTTGGGGAGAGGGGTCCCAGTGTCCATCGCCACCGAAGTCGACTGCTGAACATGGGCCTTTTTGGCCTTCCTGGCCTTCCCAACTGCAGCCTTGACTGCGGAAGCCTTCCTCTTCTTGCCAGGAGGCAGGGGAGTAGTGGTCGGTGCTGCAGCCGGGACTTCAAAATAAGTAGGCTTCTCGGCCTGCGCAATAATCTTTCTATAGAGCCCCTGCCGCTTTATATCAGCCTGGTCTATTGAAAATGGCAGAAGGGTGATGGGATCAGTGGGTGCGAAATTCAGATGCTAAGCAGAAAACACTGCAATCAGAAAAGAAGAAATCTTACCTGCCGGGCCGTCGTAGAATACAGAAAGTGGCCAGTACAGATAAGCTACCTCCTTGGAGCGGGAAGCAGCCTCCTTGATGAGCCAGCACACATCACCAAATATCTGGCACTTCTCTACTAAAGCTGCCAGATCATTATGGCCGTGAAAGTCAAGACATCGAAATAAGTCAAGATGGTCCATGCCCCAACCATCGACATAATGAAATGATATAAACAGTGGCTTGTTCAATATGCCAGCTATCGGGCTTTCTGCAGATAATCCATGCAAATTCAGCAGAATGAACATCCAGGACGTTTGCCTATAGTACGTCTGAGTTCTATCTTCTCGGCGCACAAACGTCCTATATGGATGAAATTTAGCAATTGGACCCCTCCAAGGAGCTACTGTCGGGAGCGGCTCTCCAACAGGGAATGGGTACTGCTGCTCCTCCAAGCGAGCGCCTCCCACACGGCATAAATGCTTCAAGGTCTTCATGAAAGTGTCTTCATTGATAGCAGCAAAGACAGGGACAAGCGGCTCGGAACTCTTTTCCTTCAATGCCCGACGTTGAGTCAGATAATTCTCCGCCTCCCTCGGGTGCTGTGAGTAAAGTTTTTTCAAGTGGGCCTCAAGAATATCAAACACCGACCCAGGTTGCTGTTTCAGGAAGGAGCGCTCTGCCACATCCCAGAAGGCACCCCTACCGTCCCTGTAAAAACCGGTCCGGATGTTCCACCATTTGATATATTCTGATGTTACCCGGGGAACACGGTTAGAAACAATGGGCACCCTGAAAACTACATCGTCCTGGCGATGATAGAAATCCCACCACAACCGGCCCTCGCCAACAATGACGGACCCGTGCTTGGCGCGGCTATCCAAAGGAAATTGAGCAGCTGAGGTGGGGATGTGTTGGTCGTAGCCGAAGTTCCGCCCAAATCGGAACGGATAGTATGGCTCCAAAAGAAGAAGGTCACCCTTCCTGAAAACTAAAACACTGGGCCGAATAGCCATGGCCCATCTGACTAGCTCCGGCTCCAGGATAGGCCGAGCAACTTCAGCCCCTGTGACAGGATGAGCATAAGTCTCTATCTCTTCCAGCTTGCACCCTCTCTGAGGATCAATCAAAGGAGCTGAACCTGCCGTCAAGCTCCAGAAATGAATGCTGCCAGGGGCGTCCACTGGTACCCTTATCAGTCAGCCCCTTATTTTAAACAACTGATCATAAAAGGGACCAGACTCAGCACTGGCGAATTCGACCATTCTAGGCAACGCCGTATCTGCCTGCAAGGTTCTCGGAGCCAACTCAGGGAATATACTGCAAACCCAGGCGTTGAAGAAGTGAAAAGGACCCACGGTCCTCAAAGAACGGGGAGTCCGATGCTTGTGCAGGTCCCCCAAAGATTTATATATCAAACACAGGGCCACTGGGCAAAGCGACAGCTTCATCCCCCATGCCATCTGACAAGCTGGATATATGGCCTCTGGCCGAATGACTGTCTCGTCCCCTTGTGGGAGAGCGAAAGTACACAACCAGAAGGTGAAATAGGCCGCACAATGTGTGATTGGATCTACTCCTGCCGGATTGGGACCACCTTTGCCCGCATGACACAATGAGGATGGCAGCGCCGACTTATAGCGAGGGGCCCTTATCTGTTTGCTGGCAACTGGACCCAGGGAAGGAAAGTCTGCATACTTCAGGGGACCGTCAAAGAAATACTGGATCCACTGCCCTATCCGGACCCTCAGTTTGCTGCCTTTCTCTCGGGGATGATAGCCTTTGGAGGACCCTCTGTTGTACGCCAGACAGATGGAGCGGTATACCTTCATCAGATACCGATATGAGAAGCCGATGGAATACTTGCCCTCGCCATCAGAGCTATCCTTCTCGGAATCTGTCAAGCAAACTTCCTCATACGGCTCGCCATCAATGGGCAGACCGGAGAGCTGTGATAAACTTCAGAGGTCCAGGGATGTCTCACCCTCCGCTGTATAAAAAGTGTTGAATAAAGGGCAGAACACTTCGAACATCCCGCAGCACAACCCTCTGGATATAGGATATCGAAATATAGAAGCGAAAATGCTGTGATATACCCCGGCTCTGATCAGCAGAGGGGCATACTCCTTCAGAACAAACTCTGTGAACTCCACTGCCCCTACTCGGAATAAGTGCGCGTCAGTGATTTTGGTATCCCCGAACCAACCAGCGGCCAGATGGTACTTGAACTGAACGGCCGAACAATTCAGCACGAAGGGCTCTTCGCGATATCCCCACTTTAATGGTGCCAAGAACATGCCATAGCCGGGCTTCTCCCTATGAACTCGGCCGCTAGCATTATCCCACCGGGCAGGTGTGAATTACGGGCCCCGGGCCAGCATCTTCTTCTCTGGTTCCAGCTCCGATATGCCGAGGACTGCATCCTAGTCGCGCTTTTCCCCAGGAAGATAGATGGCCTTGCTGTGATACACTGATTCCTTCAGGCTATCTCGCTCAGCAAGGATGGCAGCTTCAACTACGCGAGCTATCCGGTAGTCTCGCATGCCGCCCACTGTGAAAGTCCGGATGAACGGCATCAAATGTCGGTCCTTCGGGAGGTCTGGCCGATAGCTACCATCCCGCCTGAAGCATGTCTCGGTCACTGTGGAGTATACCCGGGCCGTCGACACTGTGTCAGTCTCAGAGTCAGACGATTCATCGACTGAAGCAATCCTGTCGTATCCGAAATCCAGACTGTGCACGTTCAGCCAGTTTACTTTGGCCCGTGATATGTCGGGCTGGGCCGATGAGCTAGCACCAACAGCTCCGGAAGATGCAGCATCAGAACTGGAAGCCATTGCAGTGCCTGCAGTCGGAGAAAAAGTGTGAATTAGAAGCCAGTCTTATAAAGATTGTAACATGAGACCCTACGAAGATTTCGGCAGCATCTCCCCTTATTCGGGGTCTGTCCAAGGAGAATAGGGAGTCACCAACCAAGAGGGGGTGATCCCGAAAGAAAAAGGGATTAAATCCCAAAATAACGTCCTACCCGGGCGAAACCCAACTAAACGGGAAGAAAACGGGAACGGCCGAGACAAGGAACTCCCCACCGCCGAGACAAAAAATAGAAATGAAGAAAGAGAAAGAAAAGATGAGAATGAGAAGAAAGAGGCTTTCGGCGCCTTAAATAGAAGCCGAAGGAGATAGGTTCTCGGCGCGGCCAAATGCGCGCCGAGATCTCCTCACGCCGAGAGTCCCCTGCGGCCAAAGGGCGCGTCGAGAAGCCCAGGCCAAGAGCCCTGCCTAGGGCGCGCCGAGAACCCAGGCCGAGAGCCCCCTTCGGCCAACGGCGCGCCGAGAGCCCCCAGGCCGAGAGCCCTCCTTCGGCCGCGCCGAGAGGCCCCTCACGCCGAGAAGCTTCGCTCCGGAAGGTCTTGCGTGCCGAGAAGCCTTGCGCCGAGAGGGTCATGCCGAGAAGCCTATGGCCTCGTGCCGAGAAGCTCCGAAATGTTGAAAATAAAGAAAATATGAAGATGAAAAATATGAAAATGAAAGATCCGTGCGCAGAATATTGTTGCAACGAGATGATCTGGTCTGAGAACCAGATTGAAGACAAATTGAGGAAGATACCCTCGAATGACGAAAGACACCTGCAAGCCCCATGCCGCTTATTCTGCGCTTTCGCCGCCCGCAGGTGGGGGGCATTTGTTGACACCTTGAAAATGAACAAAGGTCGAAGCATGATTGAAAAGAGGGTCGGACCAACAGTGAAAGACCATTGATGAAGCTCGTCAACCATTCACCCGGCTGAAGCCCTTGTCGGCCAAGCTGATGCCCAGTGCCGATGTCACTCAGACGGCAGCACTGGTAGAGCAGCAGTCACTCAACTGATGAGACCTCCTGGCACACTTTAATGAGAGCCGCATTACTGCTTCGTCCAAGAATCCACGGATGATATGTCAGGGTAAGTCAGATGTCGGCTTAATGACAGATGTAATATGAGATAAAGATGAAGTCGGTACCGGCAGATGAAGATTGTAAAGGCTTTTGCAAAGTCAAAACAGAAGAGGAATCGTCTCCACAGATTATATACCCGGCTGAGGTCTTCCCAGACTAATAAGTGACCTTCGTGGCTGACTTCACCGTCATAAGTGGAATGTCTGGATACAACACCATTATTGATCAAAGAATCCTCGGGGTGTTGAAGGGAGTACCCTGATCTTACCACGTGACGCTAAAATTCCTCACTCCCTACAGAGTGGGGGAAGTCTGAGGTGACCGGAGAGATCCCCTATTGTATTATTTGATCTTTACCTAGGGTAAAATAGTAGAATGAGCACCGCCTGAAAAGCAGCCCAGGACACATGAACCCCAACCCAGTGGAAGCACACCAACCGAAGACCTCTTCCTCATCCAGGTTGGTGAGGATCCCTACTGCTCCCCGCAGATTGACTCACTCCTGTCTGAGGAAGAAAAGAAGGCATACCAACAGCTCCCTGCAGATTGACTCACTCTCGACGTCGCTACCCTCTATCGTCTGATTAGTGAGATGGCGTGCGCACTCATGACTCTGAGCCATTTCAGTCTTCAAAGTTCGAATAAACTGTCATCTTGTGATTGGCACGCCTACACACTAAATAAACTAAAAAAAATAAAATAGATGAATAAGATAAATAAATAAATAAATAAGATGATAAAAAATGTGTTCCCACAGGAGTTTCCCCCTTGCTCGGGCTTAGGAGGGTTAATGTTAGTCCAACACGATTGCCCCCGGTGTGGCACTGGTGCTCCAGTTTCTTTGAGTTTTGCCTTGTCCTCTTGCGTAAGCCGTAGTAGCCTAAAACGGTTAGAGGTGGTGACGGTCTGGACATATTGGTCCCGCGAGATTATCATCCTACCCCTATGGAGCCGAATCCGGGTATTTGTGGGAAGCCGACATTAGGGACGGCGGCGGAGGTCCACCTGTTTCTACAGTTGAAGCAGTGCTTCTTTAGAGGGGCCGATATTGGCTCGACGCCGATGTGCCAGATCGAGAGGACCCAGCCCAAGGTCACTGGGGGCATGATGCCTTTAGTGAATGTTGGTGTAGCCAGAACCCGGGTGTTTGGTGCCCGTGTTGTGAGCCAGAGAGGTGGTGACTTGGGGATTGGCGCTCGCACAAGTCGTTGGGGTTGTGGCCAGAACCCGGGGCTTGAGACCCATGTTAGGAGTCGGTGCGTTGGGGGGTGCCTAGCGCGTAATACTCGCTAGGGAAGTTTATGTAGTTGGTGCTCCGGGCATGAAACCCACGTGGGTTGTTGATGACATAGCTAGGACCTAGGGCGTGGTGTCAGTATTGGAAGCCAGTACGGCCACAGCCCAAGGCCCGATCCCTGTGTTGGGTGTTGATGCATTGGGGACTCGGGGATTAGTGCCCGTGTTGGGTGTCGATGAGGTTGGGACCCAAGGCTGGGAGTCCATGTTAGGTACAGAGGCAGCCATGTCTCGGGACTTGATGCCCGTGTTGGGAATCGACGTGGCTGGAACCCGGGACTGGAAGCCCGTATTGGGTGTTAACGTGGCCACGTCCCGGGGATTGACGCCCATGTTAGGAGTTGAGGTGGCCGAAACTCAAGTTGCGATGCCCTTGCAGGTCATTGTTGATGCTGTCCCGGTGACCCGGGGATTGAAGCCCGTGTTGGGAGCCGACATGGTAGAGACCCAGGATGTAATATCCCAGATCTTTCGGATCCTTCCTTTTTGGCACCTGGATCTGCTTTCACGGAGTTTCCGGCTCTGCTGTGTCCAAAATTTTATTTTGGACATCTTTCGTGTTCGGATAGGCGCGATCCGGAGTTGTTTCGGAGGTCAGGAGTGCGTCCATGGCTTTTCCGCACGTGTTTTTTGATTTCCGCGTACGGGTTTCGGTAAATCCTGTGGAACTCCGTTGCGGGTGAACCAGGTCGTTCACCTAGACGAGAGTAGTACCATTGCGATCGGTGCGTTCCGAGGATCGCAGAAACGTGATTTTCTATTTTTTGATATTTTTCAGAATTTTTGGATTTTCTATGAAACCCTATTTCTTTTTTTCTTTTTCCCCCCTTCTGTCACTTTCTTCTTCTTCCCCTCTTCTTCTTCCTCCCGTGAGAACCGCGGCCTCTCTCCCTCTCTCTACGACCGACGGCGACTGCGGCGGGCCTCTCTCCGGCTGTAGACGGCGGCGGGGCGACGGCGCGGCGACGTGGGCGGCGGCGAGGCGATCTCGTGGGCGTGCGGTGTTCGTGGGAAGCGTGAAGGAACGGGATTTCTATCGGCGTTCTTCGTGGTTTGAGCTCGATCTGGCGCGTCTCGACGCGGACCGAAGGTAGGGTGACGATCCCTAGCCTCTTGCGTTCCTTCCCCGCGATTTGTAGCCTGAGGCGAGGCCGAGAGATGGGGTTTTCCATGCCGGGAGGAAAAACCATGCTTTGGGGAGTGACCGCCCGATCCATCATTTTAGCCCGCGATTATGCATTTTATGGGCGTAGAATCATGCTTGGGGGCATGGGGGTAGATTTCCTTTCGTTCCCCCCTCATAGGTGTTTGTTTGGGGCCAGAAATGGCGAATTCCGGCGAGTTCGCCGTTTTCGCGCCGGTGAGGGATAAACGGTCGAACAAGCGCCCGTTTATCCCCATGCGCGGCCCAGACATGACCGCTATTCGGCTTGGAGCGCAGTGGGGTATGCGCGGTCAGTCATGTGGCCGTTCTTCCCCATTAGCGCCCCAAGGCCAACTGTTCATCCCGTGGTTTTTGACCGTTGGCTTGTGACCGTTGCACAGTGTCTTGGGGTCAGCGGCTAGGGGCTAGCCGTATGTCCTCATGAGCGGCCAGGGGCTGGCCATTCGTCACTTGTGCCGTTGGTGGGATATGCGGCCTGGGTGGGTCCGCTCATCCCCTTGAGCGGCGAGGGTCTAGCCGCCCTTCCCTCAAGCGGCTAGGGGCTAGCCGCCCATGTTTTGCACCGTTGGGACGATGAACGGCTGGATTGGACCGTCCATCCCCCACGAGTGGCTAAGGGTTAGCCGTTCTTCTGTTTGAGCGGCTATGGAGTGGCCGTTAGTATTCCGTTTGGACCAAGGGTAGAACGGTCCTTTGTTGGCCATCCATCCCCTAGAGAGGCCCGTTCCTGGCCGTGTGTCTCTTGTACGGCCCAGGGCGGTCCGTTCAATGAGTTTGTCTAACCGGTGTTTCTTTCTTGGCCGATTTGAGTCTCAGGGGTGTGGGTCTCAGTCCACGTGCCGACCGCGGCCTGACAGATGCTGGGCATCGTGTCGAGGCCATGTGTTGTGGTACTGTGTAGCCCCGGGAGGTGTTGTTCTTAGCTTGTGTCACCGTGAGACGATGTCGGTGTGAGGGGCAGTCCTTATGCCCTGTCCGGTTGAGACGTTGTTTTCCGTTGACTTGAGAGTCTACTCCTTCAGTTACCCTCCACTAGGCGTAGCCGGCTTACACGTTTAGTGGTCCCACCAGGGAGTGGTGGAGAGGCTACCCAGAGGACGGTTTTAGACTGGTTTCCGTCGGGTCTCGCGTCTAACAGCCAGAGTCCTACTGAGGGGAAAATCGGTCAGAGGGCCAGACCAGGGACGCACAGTATGTGTGTGCACACGTGGTTGGGGGCGGTTGGACCCACGCTGACGGGCGTGACCCCAGCTAGTTGTAGACACGCTATTCCTGACGTCTCCTGAGAAAATCTCATGTTACTATACGACGCCCCGCAGCGGCTTTCGCATTTTGAATCGCTTGAGTGCTTCCTATTCTTGAGTCTTCTTCCGCCTTTTCGGCATCCGAAAATCGTCTCGTTGCGGCATTCGGACGGCATCAACACCAATCGGATGCACCGGAAGGTTCCGGAACAAGGAAGAATGTCTGGCAGGCAGCTGCGGACACCTTTTCAGGGGACCCGGGGGGGTCTTAATGGAGGCGTCCCGGCCCCTGGAGGCCTCCATGATTTTAATATATATTTAAAGCCAAAAAACACATAAAAAATAATAAATTAATGGAGGCGTCTAGGCCGCTGGACGCCTCCATGAAAATAAAATATAAAAAATAAATAATATTAATCATGATAAAAGACAAAACAAAAAATATAATATATTTATGGAGGCGTCCAGGCCCCAGGAAGCCTCCATCAACTTGCCCACGGGCCGACGGTCGGTTTGGCGTTTGAGAAAAAATCCAAAATGTGAAGGCGTCCAGGTGGCTGGACGCGCCCATACTCCATATACGGATAATCCCGACACGCCGATCGGTTTGAATAATCGGAAAAATCCAAAACGTGGTGGTGTCCGGGAGACTGGACGCCTTCATTTCACCACATCTGGACAAGCCCGACGCGCCGCTCAATTTGACGTCTCAGAAAAGTCCAAAATATAGGGGCGTCCTACTAGCCAGACGCGCCCACTTGTGAGTCACGGGCGCCGGTCAAAAACCACGTGTTTTGCCAAACCACGTGCGGCTTTCGGCGGATTCCGGTGGGCTGTTATGGAGGCGTCCAGTTGCCTGGACGCCTCCATTAAAATATTCAAAATAAAAAAATAAAACGTAATAAAAAATTTTCTAAGGCCTTGATGAAGGCGTCCTGGGTCCTGGACACCTCCAAAAGGAGGCGTGCAGGCCCCTGGACGCCTCCATCGTCCGTGTAATATCCCGGACCTTTCGGATCTTTCTTCGTGGGTCCCGGATCTGGTTTTCGGAGCGTCCAGCTCCGTTGTGTCCAAAATTTCGTTTCAGACATCTTTCGTGTTCGGATCGGCGCGATCCGGAGTCGTTTCGGAGGCCCGGAGGCGTTCCGCGGCTTTTCCGCGTGTGTTTTCCGATTCCCGGTGTGTGTTTCGGCTTTTCCTTCGGAAGCTCGCTGCGGGCGAACCGGGCAGTTCCCCCAGGCACGAGTGGTACCGTTGCGATCAGTGTGTTCCGAGGATTCCGGAAATGTATTTTTCTATTTTTCGGTATTTTTCTGAAAATTTGGATTTTCTATAAAGCCCTAATTCTTTTTCTTTTTCTTTTCTCCTTTCTCTTTCTTCTTCTTCTTCCTCCTTCCTTCCCCAACCGTGACCGCCCTCCTCTCTCCCACTCTCTCCCATTCGGGCGCAACGAACCCCTCTCCGGCTACGGACGGCGGCGGGGCGACGGCGCGGACGCGTGGGCGACGGTGAGGCGATCTCGTGGGCGTGCGGCGTGCGTGGGAAGCGTGGGGAGTTCGTGAAGCTTCGAGCATTCTTTGTGATTCGTGATCGATCCGGCGGAGCATTCGCTCCATTGAGGTAGGGTGACGTTCCTTAGCCTCATGCCGATCTTTTCCGCGATTTATAGGCCGCGGGGAGGCCGAGAGGGGATCGTTTGAGCGTTTTTGGGTTTTTCCATGATTTGGGGAGAGCTCGCCCGATCTATGGATTTGATGCATGATTTCGTGTTTTGATGGCCTAGAATCATGCTAGGGGTCCCCAGGGGTCTTCCCCTTTGTTTTCCCCCTCTCCTATAGAGGCATGGGGGCGTGGTTAGAATTTTTGGGTGTTCTTACCGTTTTCGGCCGCGGACTGAGAACGCGCTATACTCCAGTAGCGCGTTCTTGGAGGTCGCGCTGCCCCGACCGAGCGCGTTCATCGGAGAAGATGAACAGGAGGCGGTTCCTGTCGCGCTATGGGGTCATAGCGCAATCATCCTTGTCGCGCTAGGGGGACCTAGCGCGATGGTCCTTATCGCGCTAGGGTCCCCTAGCGCGATGGTCCCTGTCGCGCTAGGGAGACCTAGCGCGATCTTCCCTGTTGCGTTAGGGCTCCCTAGCGCGTTCTTCCGTGTCGCGCTAGGTATCCCTAGCGCGATCTGGCTGTTATTGGGTGTTCCCCTTGGGCCGTGTGTGCGTCCCGGCACCCCGTGGAGTTCCGTGACCGTGTCTTTGGTGTCCGGAGGTTCCGTTTGCCTTGGTCATGAGTTTGGCCGTGGGCGGTGAGTCCGTTTTTCTCCGACTGTGGCCACCGTGCGACAGGGCTGGTGCGTGGGGTGATTCCCACACGTTGTCGGTTTCGGACGTCGTTTTCCGTTGACTCGAGAGTCTACTCCTTCAGTGACCCTCCACTAGTCGTACCCCACCAGTACGAGGTGCTGGTCTCACCTGGGAGTGGTGTACGGGCACCCACCTTTCGAGACGGTTTATGGACCAGTTACCGTAGGCTCCTCGTCTTAGCCAGAGTCCGGCTGCGGGGGAAAACCGGTCAGAGGGCCAGACCTAGGACGCGTGGTCTGTGTGTGCACACGTGGTTGGGGGCAGTTGGACCCACGTCGACGGACGTGATCCCAGCTAGTCACTTGTTTGTGGTTACTTGTACGGTGTTTGCATCTCGGGTAGGACCTACCACGTCAGGCGGTTCACCTTCGGTGCGGTATAAGACGTCAGGGGACGCTACCGGCTGTGCTTCTTGTGGGTGGTACTCCTGTCGAGTACGGAGTGTCAGACTGTCAGTCGTGTGTTTCCGACCTTCGGGTTTTACGATTCGACCGTTGGTTTCGATCTTCTCGTACCGTGGCACGTGTGTCGGTTTGCGTGCTGTAGGGTCTAGTTCTGTAGAGTACAGGGCTTTCCTTTCCGAGGTACTTTCCTACCGCTAGAGTAGTGGTTTCTCGTTTTACGAGGTAGGGTTCGAGTGATCCCTACTGAGTCTTGTTCCGAGACTCATTCCCTGCGTGTTTTCACCGTGTTTCAGGTGAGGCGCCACCTTCGGGGAGCGCGTCAGGAGCGCAGCGTGGTGCGGGTGCCCAGAGGTAGTGCCAGAGGTCAAAGCCGGGGGATGCCCCGTGTAGCTGTACTTTCCTTTCTTGTCACTGTACTAGTCGTGGACTGCTGTTATTGTTGTTCTTTATTGTGGACATGTAAAATGTTAATTTATTTTCTGCTTAATATTATAACTGTTTAATTTCTGCAATTATTTGTGATACTTGTGTAGTCTCCACACCATCCTTTTAACCCTTCCGAGTCTCCGGACTCGTGGGTGGCGGTACGAGTCTCGGGTTATCGGGCCTTCCCGGTAATCGGATTCTCGGGTCGTTACAGCTGGTATCAGAGCGCGGTTGTGGAATTACATGAGAATCATAGGTAATTGTAGTGGTCCACTAGTCCACAACGATGATGTACATGTGACGCTGGCATTGGGCACCGCGTGTTTTATTCTGACATTGCCGTTTTCGTGTTTTCTGTCTTGTGCTTCAGGAGCGAGGATGGCGCCGAGGAGGAGTTCTCGCTCTCAGCAGGGGCAGTCGGCTGGAGGTCAGGAGATCCAGCAGGGGGTCCAGAGGGACCAGGAGGAGCATAGCAGAGTTCCGGGGGCTACCGAGGCCGCGGATGCTGCGAGGGCTCCGGGGGCCGAGGATTTCTTCCGAGGCATGTACCATCTCATGTCTCAGCAGTTTGGCGGAGAGACTGGTGAGGGCTCGTCAGTCAGGGGTGGGCCGGGCCGAGCGGTGAGGGACTTCATGCAGTTCCATCCGCCTTACTTTAGCGGCCAGGCAGACCCTGATGCGGCTCGTAATTGGCTTGATGAGATGGAGCGGGTGTTCAGTTCTGTGAAGAGTACTGCCGAGGACAGAGTGGTGTTGGCCTACAACCAGTTGCAGGGTACGGCTCGGAGGTGGTGGTCTTCCGAGTGGAAGACGTCCTTTCAGCTTCGTCCACTTGAGCAGGTCGAGTGGGGTGACTTTGTCAGTGCTTTCGAGCGTACGTACTGTCCAGACGTCGTTGCTACGCAGCGAATGCGGGAGTTTCTGGAGCTGGTGCAGGGTGACATGTCCGTGTTGCAGTACAGGGCCCGATTTGTCGAGCTGGGTCGGTACGCACCTCATATCATGGAGCATGAGAGGGTGAGGACGACGCAGTTTGTGCAGGGCTTGAGGCTGGAGCTGAGGCACCATTTGATCGCGAATGGGGCCACTGATTTAGAGACAGCGTCTCGGGTTGCGATTTCCTTGGAGATGGATATGCAGAGGACTCGAGGACCGATCAGCCAGGGGCAGTCCTTGTCAGGTCGCAGCCAGCAGTCGGCTACCCAGCAGCAGGGCTCCTTCCAGCATGCGTCGGGTGGTTCAGGAGTACCGGCATCGGTAGCTTCGGTGACAGGATCTGCGTCCTTTGGCTCGAAGGTCAAGAAGTTCTTGAAGAAGAATTTTCGTAAGAAGCACAAGGATCAGGGGCAGGCTTCATCGGGCAGTGTACAGCAGCCGTTTCCTTTGCAGCGTCAGGGATCGGTGGGTGGATCGCGAGGACCTTGTCCACGGTGTGGTGGGACCCACCCAGGCAGGCAGTGCACGGCGCCGATCATCTGTTTTCGGTGTGACCAGCCAGGGCATATGGCGCGTGACTGTCCTCAGAGGCCGCCGCAGCAGCAGGTTCCCCAGCAGCAGCAGCAGCAGCAACAGGGACAATATCCGCCGCTACCCAGGTCAGCTAGTGTGGGAGGCAGGCAGAGAGCTCGTGGCCAGATCACGCACTTGACCAGGGCAGAGGCAGTGGCGTCGCAGCTCGTGGAAGGTACCGTTCAGATTTTGGGTTGTGTGGCTCGGGTTTTATTTGATTCTGGCGCGTCTCATTCGTTTATTTCGGAGGATTTCGCGTCGAGCGTCGAGGAGCCGGTGACCCCGTTGTCCTGTGATTTGGCAGTGGAGTTGCCTTCGGGTGACCCAGAAAATGTTAATTTATTTTCTGCTTAATATTATAACTGTTTAATTTCTGCAATTATTTGTGATACTTGTGTAGTCTCCACACCATCCTTTTAACCCTTCCGAGTCTCCGGACTCGTGGGTGGCGGTACGAGTCTCGGGTTATCGGGCCTTCCCGGTAATCGGATTCTCGGGTCGTTACAGCTGGTATCAGAGCGCGGTTGTGGAATTACATGAGAATCATAGGTAATTGTAGTGGTCCACTAGTCCACAACGATGATGTACATGTGACGCTGGCATTGGGCACCGCGTGTTTTATTCTGACATTGCCGTTTTCGTGTTTTCTGTCTTGTGCTTCAGGAGCGAGGATGGCGCCGAGGAGGAGTTCTCGCTCTCAGCAGGGGCAGTCGGCTGGAGGTTAGGAGATCCAGCAGGGGGTCCAGAGGGACCAGGAGGAGCATAGCAGAGTTCCGAGGGCTACCGAGGCCGCGGATGCTGCGAGGGCTCCGGGGGCCGAGGATTTCTTCCGAGGCATGTACCATCTCATGTCTCAGCAGTTTGGCGGAGAGACTGGTGAGGGCTCGTCAGTCAGGGGTGGGCCGGGCCGAGCGGTGAGGGACTTCATGCAGTTCCATCCGCCTTACTTTAGCGGCCAGGCAGACCCTGATGCGGCTC
This sequence comes from Amorphophallus konjac, assembly GCA_022559845.1. Taxonomy (NCBI): domain Eukaryota; kingdom Viridiplantae; phylum Streptophyta; class Magnoliopsida; order Alismatales; family Araceae; genus Amorphophallus; species Amorphophallus konjac. The sequence goes on from CM040124.1 coordinate 341,362,798, forward strand.
GTGATTGGCTTGATGAGATGGAGCGGGTGTTCAGTTCTGCGAAGAGTACTGCCGAGGACAGAGTGGTGTTGGCCTACAACCAGTTGCAGGGTACGGCTCGGAGGTGGTGGTCTTCCGAGTGGAAGACGTCCTTTCAGCTTCGTCCACTTGAGCAGGTCGAGTGGGGTGACTTTGTCAGTGCTTTCGAGCGTACGTACTGTCCAGACGTCGTTGCTACGCAGCGAATGCGGGAGTTTCTGGAGCTGGTGCAGGGTGACATGTCCGTGTTGCAGTACAGGGCCCGATTTGTCGAGCTGGGTCGGTACGCACCTCATATCATGGAGCATGAGAGGGTGAGGACGACGCAGTTTGTGCAGGGCTTGAGGCTGGAGCTGAGGCACCATTTGATCGCGAATGGGGCCACTGATTTAGAGACAGCGTCTCGGGTTGCGATTTCCTTGGAGATGGATATGCAGAGGACTCGAGGACCGATCAGCCAGGGGCAGTCCTTGTCAGGTCGCAGCCAGCAGTCGGCTACCCAGCAGCAGGGCTCCTTCCAGCATGCGTCGGGTGGTTCAGGAGTACCGGCATCGGTAGCTTCGGTGACAGGATCTGCGTCCTTTGGCTCGAAGGTCAAGAAGTTCTTGAAGAAGAATTTTCGTAAGAAGCACAAGGATCAGGGGCAGGCTTCATCGGGCAGTGTACAGCAGCCGTTTCCTTTGCAGCGTCAGGGATCGGTGGGTGGATCGTGAGGACCTTATCCACGGTGTGGTGGGACCCACCCAGGCAGGCAGTGCACGGCGCCGATCATCTGTTTTCGGTGTGACCAGCCAGGGCATATGGCGCGTGACTGTCCTCAGAGGCCGCCGCAGCAGCAGGTTCCCCAGCAGCAGCAGCAGCAGCAACAGGGACAATATCCGCCGCTACCCAGGTCAGCTAGTGTGGGAGGCAGGCAGAGAGCTCGTGGCCAGATCACGCACTTGACCAGGGCAGAGGCAGTGGCGTCGCAGCTCGTGGAAGGTACCGTTCAGATTTTGGGTTGTGTGGCTCGGGTTTATTTGATTCTGGCGCGTCTCATTCGTTTATTTCGGAGGATTTCACGTCGAGCGTCGAGGAGCCGGTGACCCAGTTGTCCTGTGATTTGGCAGTGGAGTTGCCTTCGGGTGATTTTATGGTCACTCCGTATTGCTTCGACCAGGTTCCGGTGTGGATCGATGGGCGGAGTATGCCAGGCAGGTTGTATGCGTTGCAGCTTCGGGATTATGACGTGATTCTAGGCATGGATTGGCTCGAGACTCATGGAGCGGTGGTGGATTGTGGAATGAAGAGGGTCTACTTCCAGCATCCGAGCAAGAGGACCTTCTATTTCCAAGGTATCCGTTCCACCTCTTCTCGATTCCTTATCTCTGCTATTCGAGCCCGTCGATTGCTTGATTCAGGTTGTCAGGGTTTTCTCGCATCTGTGGTTGTGTCTGACCGGATGGAGCCGGATGTCGAGGACATTACGGTGGTGTGCGAGTTTCCCGATGTTTTCCTGAGGAGTTGCCTGGATTACCTCCCCAGTGGGAGATCGATTTCGTGATCGAGGTTGTACCTGGTACGGGACCTTTGGCGAAGGCTCCCTACCGTATGGCCCCCGCTGAGCTGAGGGAGTTGAGGGCGCAGTTGCAGGAACTGTTGGCCAAGGGGTACATTCGTCCGAGCTTTTCCCCTTGGGGTGCGCCCGTGTTGTTCGTGAAGAAGAAGGACGGTAGTCTGCGGCTATGCATTGACTATCGGCAGCTGAATGAAGTGACCATTAAGAACAAGTATCCGTTGTCACGGATTGATGATTTGTTCGACCAGCTTCAGTCTGCGCGAGTGTTCTCGCGGATTGATTTGCGGTCCGGTTACTATCAGCTGAGAATTCACGAGTCCGATGTGGAGAAGACTGCATTCAGTACGAGGTACGGGCATTATGAGTTTCTGGTGATGCCGTTTGGGCTCACCAATGCCCCAGCAGCCTTCATGGACTTGATGCAGAGGGTGTTCCATCCGTATTTGGACCAGTTCGTGGTCATCTTTGTGGATGACATCCTTGTTTATTCGCGGTCTGCTGAGGAACATGCGTTCCATTTGGGTGTGGTGCTGCAGACATTGCGAGATCATCAGTTGTATGCGAAGCTCAGCAAGTGCGAGTTTTGGCTCAGCGAGGTGCACTTTCTGGGACACGTGATTTCTGGTGATGGCATTTCCGTGGATCCCGCCAAGGTCGAGGCTGTGATGCAGTGGCTGAGGCCGAGGTCGGTGACGGAGATCCGGAGTTTCTTGGGGCTTGCGGGTTATTATCGCCGGTTTATCCAGGATTTTTCCCGCATTGCGACCCCGATGACGAGGCTCACGCGGAAGGATGTGCCTTTCGTTTGGTCCGAGGAGTGTGAGCAGAGCTTCAGGGAACTGAAGAGATTGCTCACCTCGGCTCCGGTGTTGGTTTTGCCTTCTGGATCGGGAGGTTTTGTGGTGTGTACAGATGCTTCCGGCGTCGGATTGGGTGCTGTTTTGATGCAGCATGGTAGAGTGGTGGCTTATGCATCTCGGCAGCTAAAGCCCCATGAGGAGAACTACCCTACCCATGATCTTGAGTTGGCGGCGGTGATCTTCGCGCTGAAGATCTGGAGGCATTATCTGTACGGCGAGAAGTTCGAGGTGTTCACTGACCATCAGAGTTTGAGGTATGTGTTCTCGCAGAGAGATCTGAACCTCAGACAAAGGCGTTGGATGGAGTTCATGAAGGACTATGACTTCACCCTGTCTTATCAGTCGGGCAGGATGAATGTCGTCGCCGATGCCTTGAGTCGGAAGGTGGCGGTCAGTACCTTGATGCTGAGGAAGTGGAGGCTCTGGGAACAGGTGCCCGAAGTTTCCTTCAGGCTCAAGATTCCCCAGGAGCGAGGGTTGACAGTGCTTGCGAGTCTGACTGTCACTCCTGCTATCCGTCGTCAGGTGACAGAGGCTCAGCATGCGGACCCTGAGTTGCCCCGGACTCTTGCGATGGCTGACGTAGAGCTCGGCGAGGACGGTGCTGCGAGGTTTCGTGACAGGTTGTACGTCCCAGCGGAGGAGCAGGTTCGTCGTGCGGTGTTATGCGAGGCTCATGGGAGCAGGTACACTGTGCACCCGGGTGCGACGAAGATGTATCGGAACTTGCGGAGGCAGTTCTGGTGGTCTGGCATGAAGAGAGATGTTGCCGAATTTGTGGCCAGGTGCCTGATCTGTCAGCAGGTGAAGGCGGAGCATCAGCGACTAGGAGGTACTCTCCAGCCCTTGGATGTTCCTGCTTAGAAGTGGGACCATGTGACCACAGATTTCGTGGTGGGGTTGTCAAGGACCCCGAGTGGGCAGGACAGTATTTGGTTACTGGTGGATCGGCTGACGAAGGTGACGCGGTTGCTACCGGTCAAGGTCAGCTGGAGCGTGCCTAAGTTGGCTCGTATTTATGTGGAGCGGATCGTGCCGTTGCATGGGGTTCCCATTTCGATCGTATCGGATCGGGATCCGCGCTTCACTTCTGGATTTTGGAGGAGTTTCCAGCGAGCTCTTGGCACGGAGTTGGCGTTTAACTCGGCGTATCATCCTCAGTCAGATGGTCAGTCTGAGAGGACCATTCAGACTTTGGAGGACATGCTGAGATCCTGCTGCCTGGAGTGGCAGGGGAGTTGGATTCATCACCTACCGTTGGTGGAGTTTACCTATAACAACAGCTATCATTCGAGCATCGGCATGGCTCCTTATGAGGCTCTGTATGGGCGTCCATGTAGGACTCCGCTTGACTGGTTTGAGGTGGGTGAGCGTGTTTTGACGGGACCGGAGTTGGTGCAGCAATGTGTGGATGTTGTGCACCTGGTTCGTCAGAACATGTTGGCGGTCCAGAGTCGGCAGAAGAGCTATGCTGACCGTAGGAGGCAGCCCCTCGAGTTCGCCGTGGGCGATCATGTGTTCTTGAGAGTTTCTCCGATGAAGGGGGTGATGTGTTTTGGACGGCGTGGGAAGCTGAGTCCCCGCTATATTGGTCCTTTCATGATTGTGGAACGCATCGGTGAGGTTGCTTACCGGTTGCAGTTACCTCCTGAGTTGGCGTCGGTGCATGACGTGTTCCACGTCTCGATGTTGCGGAAGTATATGCCCGATGACTCTCATGTGCTCGAGTTTTCTGTTTGGCCTGAGGTGACTCCAGATCTTTCTCTCCCAGAGTTTCCGATCCGCGTGGAGGATAGGCGAGAGCAGCGCCTGCGGAACAAGGTCATTCCCTTGGTAAAGGTCGTGTGGCAACGACACTCTGGTGGTGAGGCTTCGTGGGAACGTGAGGATGAGATGCGTCAGCAATTCCCGTATCTATTTGAGTGAGTCTTCCACTTCTTTCCCCTTGGGTTGTTCTCAATTTCGAGGACGAAATTCCTCAAGGGGGGAGGGCTGTAATATCCCGGACCTTTCGGATCCTTCTTCGTGGGTCCCGGATCTGGTTTTCGGAGCATCTGGCTCCGTTGTGTCCAAAATTTCGTTTCGGACATCTTTCGTGTTCGGATCGGCGCGATCCGGAGTCGTTTCGGAGGCCCGGAGGCGTTCCGCGGCTTTTCCGCGTGTGTTTTCTGATTCCCGGTGTGTGTTTCGGCTTTTCCTTCGGAAGCTCGCTGCGGGCGAACCGGGCAGTTCCCCCAGGCACGAGTGGTACCGTTGCGATCGGTGCGTTCCGAGGATTCCGGAAATGTATTTTTCTATTTTTTGGTATTTTTTCAAAAATTCGGATTTTCTATAAAGCCCTAATTCTTTTTCTTTTTCTTTTCTCCTTTCTCTTTCTTCTTCTTCTTCCTCCTTCCTTCCCCAACCGTGACCGCCCTCCTCTCTCCCACTCTCTCCCATTCGGGCGCAACGAACCCCTCTCCGGCTACGGACGGCGGCGGGGCGACGGCGCGGACGCGTGGGCGACGGTGAGGCGATCTCGTGGGCGTGCGGCGTGCGTGGGAAGCGTGGGGAGTTCGTGAAGCTTCGAGCATTCTTCGTGATTCGTGATCGATCCGGCGGAGCATTCGCTCCATTGAGGTAGGGTGACGTTCCTTAGCCTCATGCCGATCTTTTCCGCGATTTATAGGCCGCGGGGAGGCCGAGAGGGGATCGTTTGAGCGTTTTTGGGTTTTTCCATGATTTGGGGAGAGCTCGCCCGAGTTATGGATTTGATGCATGATTTCGTGTTTTAATGGCCTAGAATCATGCTAGGGGTCCCCAGGGGTCTTCCCCTTTATTTTCCCCCTCTCCTATGGAGGCATGGGGGCGTGGTTA